>JAAGVU020000032.1:24405126-24429342 GCA_011763525.2 Mormyrus iriodes
AGCTAAAATGGCTTGCCATACACTGACAGGGTCTTTAACAAAGTAGCAGAGACCAGTGACTTGCTAAGGAGGCTAGGTATAATCTAGGTATAATCTTTGTCTTATATTCTTGTATTCAAACAGCACTATACCACAACTGATTATCATTTTGGTAAGTAGAATTCATTTTCATTTGATTCAGGCCTAACAGTTGCATAATTGCACATAGTTGGATACTGTTGCTGAAAGTGTCCATTATCAATGTGTTGCCAGTAAATATTTGGTCTGATTTAGTGTTCTGCCTTTTTCTTAATCTAAATATATTCTTATTGAAGAATGTCTTTTCTTGTGTTGACCCCCCCCCCCCAGCCCCCGGCCCAACACTCGAAATGCTTCTGGGTTCAAAGGTACTTTCAAGTCATTCCCACTAGATAGCGCCATTTCCTCATAAATGGAATGTGGCTGGGTTGTACATTTTTGTTTATACAGTCGCCCCCCCAGATCCGCGAATTTGACAATGTTTCGGTTTTTCGCGAGTTGGCTTTGGACAATTAAATGGGAATATTTTCGGACGATGCGTCAGGCAAAAATAAATAAACCATACTGAAGATGATTTGGATCACAAAAAAAATAATAAAAATACTAGTCTTGTTTAATATTTTTGTGCAAGTGTATACTATATTTTTGGTTAAAAAATAGGAGCTATGGGATTTACATATCTTGGGTACGCCACGCATCTTCGTCTCGGCAACCTGTCCCGTGTATGGTGTCTGTCACCCTGGAATCTCGCGTTTCTCGCAGTAACTTGAACTTTTCAGGGCTGTTCATTTTGCATTTTGAATAATGAACCCAAGTATTATTAGCGCATTTTCACATTCGCGAGAATCTTAGGCCACTAACGCTCGCGAATGTGAAGGGTTACCTGTGTAAATAATCGAATATAATGCATATATTTTATATCTATTACTTGCAGTTATTCGCTTATTGTAAATGAACGAACCTGGTGTTCTTTTGTAATAGGCAAACAGTGTATAAGTTACAGTATATACAAAACATAAAACATTCTCTGGTCAGTGGAGGAAAGTTCAGTGCCCTCAAACCTCTTGAGACAGCATTTTATGTAAAAGGAGAACATACATACATAGGCTACATACATTTTAGATGACGACTAGCGTTGACTCATGAAACTTGTGAGGAGAGCATGTTTTGGCATTGACGTCTGGCAGTCTCAGGATTCATAAAATGCAGTACTAAGTACAAAGGTAATGCTAAGCATATAATGGGGTGCAGTGAAGGATTGAAATTAATGAGTGTATTGTTTTTGTCTTTTACTGATTATGTTACATTTTATAATTACAGGTACATGAATTCTCTATTGTTACACTTATAGTGTTCCTTTATTAAGTTCTAATAAATATAGTGTATTTATTATTGGCATAATTAAAATAGACGATTAGATGTGATTTGTTAAATTATCACTTCTTAAATTTTATTAGTAAATTCAAGTAAAGGCAACATAGGTGTCACGTTTCCACACCACGTATATGACTGTGGGATGAGGCTAGTTTTGGAAAGAAATTTATCAAAGGAAGAAAGGAAAATACTTGAGATAACAAATAGATCCATTGTTAAAATAAAAAAAAAACGTAATAATCATAATAATGGTGAATCATTGTCCTTGAGCAGCGCCGTCGTTTCGTCACAGGGGTTTGGATTTCTTGATTTAGCTCAGGAACCTGAACCTCCTGTTTCGCTGCGTCCTCCAAGATCCCAACTTCCTCTGCGAGGGCTGAATGAGAAAAACGGGTCTGCGCTGAGGTGGAGCGGAATCGATACTGGCTGTGGGAAGGGACACGGCGGCAGACGGCGGGGGAGAGCGGCTTCCAGCGGGGATAGGCTGACAATCGACGAGTCTGATCACAGAGCAATTAGAAATGAGCTGGGGGACAGAGCTTTGGGTAAGTGAAGCCATCGCTTTTTTGTTTGATTATGCTTCAATAGTTTGCGTTTCGGTACAGGCGCTAAAATCAACACAATAAAGGTGTTTTTTGTGGTTTCAGCGCTGTGTCAGCCAGGGGGATCGCTAAGCAGAAGGGGAGCCTTTACCTTGGTAGCGATAAACAATGGTGAAGTCGGGAAACGCTTCGTTTCTTTTGGTCACGCCAGGAATTTGCTTGTCTTAGAAAATGAAATTAACCATATTGTACTAGATCCGATTCTCAGCTGGCCTTAAGCGCCCCCATCCCCGACTACTTCGTATTGTTCGCACATAAATTGATGTCCTAAGGGCTAGATCGTACAAAGAAGTCACCGTACAGTAACCTAAATTGTGTACAGTAATCTAAATACCCAGGAAACGAAACATTCAATCCAAATCTTTGAAAAAGCGTATTTATATACGTGTATGTATATGTATGTGTTTGTATGTGTGTGTATAGAAATACATACGTAATCTAACTTGGTAGGCGCCGTGTTTCTTATTGTTTTGTTTATATATTAGGTGAGGCGATTATCTGATAGGCCTGTTAATTAAGTGATTTTAACAATTTATACATCTTGGACGCCGTGTAGACAAACATCTTAGTAGAGTGGACGGCTGTGTGGAAAACCGCAGTAGCCGATATGCCTAGTTTACAGCTCTGAGGATCCTTCCACTGGGAAATCCAAACCAATGTCATTTTAGGCGAGCCTTGGCTTTTCCCTTTCTTAAATACGCTGATGGTTATTTTCTAGTGTCCGCAGTCCCTAGTTGTTGATGTGCGAGTTACTGAGACGTGACGTGTGCGCCTATATGGGCTACTTTACGAGAAATGTTGTTAGGCTTAAAATGTTGCCCTCGCCCTGAAAAACCGGGGACAATGAGCGGCGTGAGATGTGCGCTGGCTGAAGGGGTGTTGCCCTAAAACCCAGTAGCTGCATTCACAATACACCTGCTTAAAACCGACAGCTACGTCGCTTATATCATACATTAAAGCTTTAGTATACATGCCTGCATTTCAGAAATGTGCTATAAATCAATTTTATAATATTTTCAATACTCGGTTGCCGATAGTAGAGCAGCTAAACGCGCAGCGCATTATAATTGGCATCGCGAATGCAGCACGGCTTAATTCCTTAATTCATGCCAGTTTTATTTCACTTGCTTTTGTTTACAAATGCGACATAATACAGTGATTTTTCCATAATCGTATCCATTACATGATTCCACGGTATATTCAAATGAATCTGGTGTGAATTTAGAACCTTCTCCGCTTTTGTTTTATTATGACATCATAATAAAATAGCAAACAAAGAGCTAGTGAGTAGGCTGCTTAAGTCTCTGCAGCAACACGGTGGTTCCTCTGCGTGGAACTTAGTTTATTTAAACGATTCATTTTTAAAACACTGCATATAAATAAGACACGCGGTCTTTTTCAGTGCATTTGACCGATGCCGTAGTGTTTTCCGTGCACATAAAACAATGGATTCTGTAGGTGTGTTGACATACTTAATTGCTTTGTCACTAGTGTGGTGGAAGGATTGTAGTTTATTGGGGGTGTGTTGTTGCTATTTTAGACAAAAACAAAATAAGAACAGTATTTGCATTTATTTCCCAAGCAGCATCCTTGGTAGTGATGTCATCCTGTACACCTCGTTTACAATAGAAAACCAGTGAGTGCCGTTCACCCAGGCATTTGCACGGGCTTGAATGGGACAGTGTATGTTTTTATTTTTTGCACACACACACGCACACACACACCAAACCATATCCAGCCAGTGGATAAAACATGGTTATTCAATATTTGAGTATTTCTAGATGACAGCTAGCAAGAATGTGGCTGGAGCAGTGTACGCTATTTCTGGTCTTTTGGACTTGGTGACAAATTTGCGAGTGGGAACAGAATTTGATGTTAAACATTTTTAAATAAAATTGCATACATGAGTAATTAGTTATTGGTCGCCAATATGCTCGCACATTAGCACAGATGGGCTGCGATTCTCATTTTTCCTCTTTTTCTGTATGCATGTTCTTCATGATTAATCCATATACTCTGGTTTCCTCCTATAGAGCAGAAATATGCAGCTTAGGTACACTGGAATTTCTAAATAGTGCATAGTCTGCGCGCACGTTCGCCCTGTGGTGGTCTGGCATCCCAAACGTGGTGTGCCCTGGGTTGTGTCCTGTGTGCTATAGGACAGTCTAGGCCCTCTATAACCATTTAATGGGTATACAATTACGGATTTGTATGGAAACTGATTTCATGATTACTGAGTTAATTGATGTACGATAAAAGAACCTTGTGTACTGTATGTGAGAGGTGAAGGGAAAATGATTGACAGCCAGTGAGGAAAAGGCTCCAGCACATGTTGGGGGACAAGATTATTCCTGTTGTTGAAATCCCACCAATTTGGGAGGTAATCTGGATTGTAGCCTGGAAGTTTATCCCAGTAAACAGGCACAAAACAAAGAGATCTTCATTGTTTCTTCTGTGCTAAAATTCTTGTACAAGTGAATGTTTTTGTATTAAAAAAAAGCCTTTTACGTTTTTGCATTACTGTTGGCTTAGGAATGTTAAAAAAATGTATGCTTCAGTAATTGCTTGCTTCACATATAGATACAACTAAATTCATACATTTCTCCTAATTTCATATAGTATCAATATATTACATTTTAGTATAGATATACAATGTTCATAGACATTTTACATGTATCACAAAGCAGTACATTTTTCCATCTCGTTTGACAATCATTTGCACTGTTCCAGCCTTTTGGCCTGCGATATATTTCCCTAACCGTAAAACAGAATGCCCGTGTGTTTTCTATAAGTGTGTGCTTCATTCCCCTGCATGACTATGCCGGGACACTACGTAGACTCTAGGTCCTTAATTTTGCAGCAATGCTGTAATATGCCTGCTTAAATCTGCTGCATTGAAGTGTTGTCATTTCTCAATAACCAAAACATTTCAGATTCTTTCTGGACTAATTTTACAGTTTTCAGTTATATTAGTATTGGCATGTTAGGATTTGGAGCCTTGAGTAAAACTACATGCCAACTAAAATGAAATGTCAGCAGCCTGTCTGGCCTGTGTGTTCACTCTGTACATGCTTTTTAACCACTGAATCTGGTCACTTCTGTTGTTCTCAGCAGATGCGTGCTAGAATTAAAAAAAAAAAACTTATCATTGAAATAAGCTGCACTCTCAAAAACTTCATCAAAATTATAGCATCATTTGCCTGCCCATCAAATTGTCTTTAGTTTGCAAATCCATGGTTTACATAGTTGTATTTCCCAGGTTTAAATGACAGTATCAAGGTTGACTGTAGCTAAACATGAATCGAGAACCGGTAATATTGCTTCCAGTAGTCCAAAGTTACTATAAACAGATTATTTTTCTAATATAAGCAAATGAGACTGATTCAGTTTAGATTCCTGTGTTGGCTATAATATTTCTGAACTCGGTGCCTGTAAATAAGTGGATGGAACAAACTCGTCAGTATCGGCCTCTGTGGGTCAAGGTCAGTGTTTGTTTACTTTTTAGATGTTCTGACCTTTTCGTTACACTTTTGTTTTGTGTGGTCAGTTTCTTGTGGGGTGTAGAGCTTAAGCATCTGGTACTTTATGCTAGTTTATTAAAATAAATTATTTGGTCTCATGACAGACTTGTTTTATTTTAACTTGTAAGGATTGTGTAATTAAGTAAGGTCTTTCCAAACATGGGTAAGCTATGACAAGGCGACATGTCTTAAGCAGAGGTTAGAATCGTTGACTAAACATTGCGTTGAAATTCCATCTACACATTTTGCATAACTGCTTTCCATAACCAGTGCTGGATCGCAGTGAGACTGGAGCCTATCCGAGGAAGCACAAGGCGTGAGGCAGGGTATATCCTGGATGGGTTGCCAGTGCACGCAATCTCACGAGACGCCAACGAGTCTAAACTAGCTTTCGAGGAATGTGGAACAGCCCTGGAAGTGTGACGTCACGGTGCTACCCACTGGGCCACCATGCTGCCTTGCTGAGTCTGTAGTTGTGCTGTTGGACATTTCCTCACAGTCATACCTGCCACTTTAAATCTGCCCAGATTAATGCAGGCTCTGGTTCCTGCTATGGAACATGACTGAAATATTCTCAAACTTTTCTCAAATCTTCATATTTATTATTTTTACATTATTATCATTATTATTATTATTATTACTACTATTATACCCAAAAGATGGTAGAGGGAAAAACAGGGCTTCAGGGTTTCTGGAATACATCAACACCACTTGTGGAGAGGTGGATGATTCTCCACAGTGAGAGGAAGTTGTGCAGATGGGTGGTGCCCGCGGGATGCCATTAGTAGTACGAATGGTGCAGGGAGGGGCACCACCTTGTTTTTGGTTGCAGTAGTGTTTGTTGAAACGGCCCATTGCCTGATCCCCATGGGGATGGGGTGAACAACGAGGGGAAAAATGGCTGGAGTCCTACAAATTGCCCAGAACAAAGAGGAGGCGGGTGCACCATTGACAAGAAGAGGAAGTCTGGAGTTCCAGGCACAGAGATTGAGCTGCAGGAAAGTCAGTGTTGAAATATTCATGGTATATGGTCGCATGGTACATCGAGTGCTTTGAAAATGTATGGAGACTCTTTTTAGCTTCTGTGTGAAATCTTTGTAGATATGACTTAAGTCAGGTTTTTGTGACTTGAGTAAAATCTGAAATGTGTTATCTGTGTAAGCCTTAGGCTTTTTGTTTGTCAACGAACATTTAATCTCAAATCTGCCATTTAGAGACATCTGTATTTACAGGTGATTGTAGAGATGTCTTCGTTTTTAGGGAGTGGAGTTGAATTGTGGCAGTAAAAAATAATGAGGTAAGACAATGTAAAACCCCAGGACAGCTGTGGTTTGCGAATATGAACGTGAATGTCTGACAGACCCAGAATCTGTTCTTGTGTCAGTCCTATTGAGATTCTGTGGAAGTCCATGAGTGACCCCCCCCCCCCCCCCATCAACCTGTGAGACCCTGAGTGAATCTCCTGGCACTGTCGGCAAAAACTGCACCACTGTGGGTGCTTTTGGCCATGGTGGCTGCTTTCTGACTGTGGTCAGGTGCCTGAATATTAATCTATCTGACATATTTAAGTTTTTCTATCATTTTAAGCTTACATTTCAGAGGGGTGAAAACCCCTCACAAATCGATTTCACAACTGAAGTGTTCAGTAAAACATCACAAACAGTGCACACATGTAATCTTACAAAATGAAACTTCAGATGGGAGCAGCATACTGTAAAAGTTTCTTTACCTTCTAAAGGTGTACCCTTTGGGTATCTCATATGTTTCTAAAATCACACAGCCTTTTTCTGGAGGTTTCTTTGACGTATGTCCTCCTGGCTTCTGGTACTGACATGAAGACTGGTCCTCAGAATGAGCTGACATTACTATTATTTAATGTTGTGTGTCATGGTTTAACTTGATCTGACCGGACCAGTTTTGCCTGTTTCAACGCAAAAAAAAATTAATAAATAAATGAATAAAAAGAAACATTTCCCAGTGTTGCATTTAAATGTATTGACTTATGGAGTAAATGTTAGCAAACATCATTTTATATTTTATACGCAGGAAATTTCAGAAAATGTCCACACGTTTTGGAACAGGCAGGGTTTTTTCAAAAGGAATATCTATAAATGTTGATCATGGATAATACAGAAAATAGATAATGATGCTGTACATTATGTACAGTGCTTTGAAATAAGGATTTTTAAAATCTGAAATTTGAATCGGTGTATTTGGTGAATCTGTCATCTTTGTGAATGATTTTAAAGTCTCCTGATAGCCTCAGTACCCCCAAAGGGTGAAAGCACACTGTTTTTTATACAGTCGTAGACCTGTGTAATGTTTTTTCTTGTTCAATAAAGCCGTGTGGGTTTTATTACCATGAATCTCGGTTTCTTGGAAGGTCAGATAGGCACTCCTTCAGTATGTTGTTTGTCAACATGATGGCTTTCTTTAAACACTACAGGTCAGACTGGATAGCTAGTATTAGTGTTATAGGACAACTCACTCCTGGCAACCAACACTCTCTAGGTGACTAATACATCTTTTGTTTAAAAATAAAGGACTAATAGTTCGTAACAAGGCTAACACAGACTGTCTCTCTTGAAGAGAACATGTTTCTTCCATCCATCCATTTTCTGTACCCGCTTGTCCTATTCAGGGTCTTGGGGGGTCCGGAACCTATTCTAGATGCTGTGGGCACAAGGCAGGGAACAACCCAGGCACCAGCCCATCACAGGGCACACTCACACACCAGTCACTCACACAAGCACACCTTTGGGCAATGGGAAGACACCCCATGATGACATGGGGAGAACATGCAAACTCTGTGCACACGGAGCTATGGCGGAGACTCGAACCACTGCACCACTGTGCCACACTGTATATGTTTCTTGTGCATGCAATTTCAAATACAGTTTTGAATGTCAGGTTATCAGACCTGTGTATAAACTAAAGACACAGAGGGTGAATGGGCATGTTTCAGGAAGACAGAATTATCGGTTCTTGATCAAAAGGTGTTCCTCCCAGGAAGTCGTAGAGAACCCTCAAGCTTCTTTTGCCTGAACTGAACCAAATGCCTCCAAGAAAAGGACAATAGACAAGATTGGGGTGAGAGAGAGTGGCAAAGCAGAAACCCTTGTTCATTAAGAAAAAGGTCATCTAAAAATTATGGGACAGCTGAGCTGAAAATTGATTTTTGGTTGATTGTGGCAGCGGCCAAATATTGAAGACGGTTTGGGTGTAATTTGTGGCAGCTCGTTTGAATCAAGATCTGGACGGCTTGCCTTGGAAGGAACTGTAACAAAATTCTGCTGGGGGGGACATCAGGCCAGTGTTTCGTGAGCCAGAGCTGAAGTACAGCTGTGCTGGTCGGCAGGACAGTGACCGAAAACACTCTAGAAAGTTTTAGTCACATGGTGCCCTGGATTGACCTGAGACTAGCAGTTCATGCTGGTAAACCTCTAGTTCGAAGAGGCACTGTAGCAGATCTGCACTAAAAGCCAGAATGAGGTGTGTGACTGATCAGTACTTACATGAAGGGTTTGGCTGCAGTTCATCCTGCTGAAAGAGCCATAAACAACCAGCATAAGGGTGTGATTTATTTTCAGTTTTTGGGACATCATGAGTATACAGATTTTGTGATCTTTGCGTCTTCTGGTTCCCATTTCTAGTTTTGGCTAAAAATCTGAAAATCAAAAAAAGTTGACAAATACATTTCACAAAAGAAAAAAAAAACTTAAATATTGGGAGGGTGTCATTATTTATTGTGCATTACTGGGAGGAGTGTGTGTTTTTTTTTATCATTTATGAGCCATTTTGAATGCCCTAAAACGTCAGGGGGAGTCCCTCATGCAGGTGGATTGTACATACTTTAGAGTTCATAAATCATTGTATAAATGTACTGTGTGGAAACGTAGGATAAACTGCCTGTTGGGTTCAGGAAACTCATTCCGCAGTGTGTGCGAGTTTGATGGCGTTGTGTACTCTAGCAGAATTGCTGTCCTCTGAATTTTGCCAATGACGTGTTTAAGTCCTGGCTCAGTGCCGCTCGCATAACGGTTACATTTTGTTACAGGATTCGTCTTCCTGAGGCTGTGAGGCCGGATTAAAGCAGCTGTGTGTAACTACTCGCGTGTTCTATTTTCCTAGCGGACATCTCTATCCAAAAGAGCCGACGCAGCATAAATCCGCTATGCATTTATGTGAATGTATTTCATGTACAGGCTGAGAAAATAGCTGCCATCAGAGCTTACAGAACATTTTATATCTTGGTTTAGTTTGTTCTTGAAAGGGATCCTGTTACTGGGACACCGTCCCCATGGTCTGGTGTTTCTGGAAGGAAGTGTCGCAACAGGGGCTAAGCTAAGGGTAACCTGCTGAACCAGGATCTTTGTAATTCCTCCAGTGATCCTACTCATTGGCCTGAGATTTCTCTGCAACTCCTGCCTTAGTTGAGGTACTTTAAACCATAATTATGTTGTATTCATGTAGGGACACCTTTGGTCTTTTAAACTAAATTTCCACGTTATCTTTTAACATACCACCATAAACAAATTTGCTCTCTTTTAATATATTCCCTTTCTTGTGAAGTATCGTACCTGTGTTCTGCGGGCTTAAATGGGAATGGCGAATCACTCAGAAGTTTAATTAATGCACTATATTAACTGATTACAGATGGCAGTATAAAAAAAGAATAATGAATTTTATGGTTGATGATAAATGACCTACCTTCTGTAGTTATTGCACTCTTTGTCATAAGTGCTTTTAGTGCCAAATGTAGCAAATGCTATATTTAGCAAATTCTAAACATAGACCGAGTAGATTTAACGTGCCTGTCGACACAGCTCATTTTATTACGGACATGCAAAGCACTCACAGCGCTGCTGCGTCCTATAGCATCCTATAACCATGTCTGACTTTTATATATTGTCGGTAAATTATTTACAGGAAGTGGGTTATTGAATTTTACGCAGGGTTAACGTACAATTCGTTCCTTTGTACCTTTTGGTGAACTGGGCTGGCGCAGCTCCCGCCTTCCTCAGCCATCGCATTGAAAACACAGCTGCTGTGCTCTTCCTGCCGGCGCGCTCCTCAAATGTTTCCCCAACTCTCACTACGCGCTCTGCCAATACTGTCATTTGCTTGGAATTTTAACGCTTTTATGAACGGCTGCGTTACTCCAGGCTGCATATTTGTACCTACAATCCTGCACCCTGCTCGCATTAATATTTCTGCTCTATCCTCATCCATTATGCAGTACTACTACTACATGGCTAAAGCATTGCGAGGGGTTTTTAGGGCTGCTGGATTTAAATCTGTGGAGAAATGATAGAATTTCTAACACCTTCGATGAAGAAATATGCAAGAAGTTATTTTTTTTCTGATTTGACACATTGTGATTGACGTTGATCAATGAAATGAAGCTGTTCTTTATCCCTTGACATCCTGAATTCTTCTCAGTTGCTTTTGGGCTCCATGTGTCAGAATGGGAGTAGGGACTTAGCTTTAGCGCTGCTGTCCCCGGCGGATTTAACTAGTGAGGCAGCCGCTGGCTTTGCAGGAAGCCTTATTTACATATGAAGCACCTGCCTGCCACCCCCCTGTAAGCCACCACCCCCCTCGCTGCCCCGGACCTAGGAATGGGGCCCAGCTTGGCCCTGTCCATATCAGGGTGCTTTCAGTGTGCAATAAAGCCCAAAAGAAGTGTTGACGTGAATTTTGCCTGGGGCACTAACTGCTATGGTCTGTAGTCATGATGCCTGCAGGATTAAGCAAGGATTTTAGTTAACTGTTGTTTTAAAGTCATCGATAAACTCCTCTGTAACATGGATCCTACACAAAGCATTGTGGTAGTTTAAGAATTTTTCGTCTTAACGCCGTTTAATGAGCTCTAACCTCTTACTGTGCTTGATTTTCATAATCATCTGCAAATAACTGCATTTCAACACTGGAACTAAAATTCTTACCTTTGTCTTTCTGTCTGGCCTATTGCTACTTTTGTATCATCATTGTCTGTAGACGGACGATTTCAAACGTTTATCGTTGTGCAGTCTTTCATAATTTTTGGTTTGATGGATCATTCAATGGAATTATATTATAGATGTAACTGTTTGCATGGTTGCGGTGATAATCCTTTTATAGTAAATGATAGCTTTCACGAAAGAATACCGAATGAAGGCATTATAAGAAACATTGATGTAGTATGAACTTGCTATACAAATGAGACGTGATGTATCCGTTTGTTGTGCACTCATTCCCGTGGCTGTCAGGCGCTGGTAAGTTAAGCTCTCGGAGGAAATAAGGAACTCTTTGTCATCATGGCTGCCATCTTCGTCACTGAATGATAAAGATGCACAAAATAAGCTAAAGTTTTGTGACAAAGTGTTTGGCTGTTTAATAACCTTCTCTCCTTTATCTGTTTCCAAGTTCGTTAAGAGTGGTTCAATGAGTGTACTAATTGGGATGCGGTATGAAGGTCGATTTTTCAGTGCCAGCTTAAAATGTTTCAGTTACTCAACATCCTTCACCATGCAGAATGTTTGTAAAATTAGGGGAGAAGGTGACTTCCTTTAAAATTGATTCTCTTCTGAAACTGAGAATTTTTGCTGTTCTCTTTTCTATGTGTGATGTGAGGCCTGTATTATGGAAACTTTTTCTCATTCAACCTGCAGATTTCAGACACTGCACTCCCCACGTGTTCACAACACGCCAAGGTGCAAACTCAGCCGTTTCCGATAGGCTGTCACAATGTGATGGCGTGAGCAGCACGATCCTTGGTTCCGTCGTGACAGAAAGTTGTACAGCTCTGGGGACTTGGGTATCTCATTGCTGGTCCACTTCCCTCATCACCTCAGCTGGTGTACTGCTTAGTTATGAAGTTATACATATAAGCCACATTCAATCTGCTCTTTAACACGATGATGAAATCTCTTTGCTTTTAGGGAAGGGTTGTTGGATAGAAACCTTTTGGAATAACCTCAGATTAAGAGAAATTAAATTATTGCGGGCGGGTGACTCTGTAGCTTTTGGAGTCCGTGTTCAGAGTTCAGATTCGTCTTGAAGATTGGCCCGAGGTCAGGGCCTGACCAAGGTTGGCCTGCCAGGCCCCCTGCCCTGCCACGGGCTTTTTAACACCCGCTTGGCTGCCGTTGTTTTCCAAGCACTGAGAGCGCTTTCAGCTACGAGAGGGAGTCGCTGGATCTGGCTGGATCTGGATGGAGAAGGAGCAGAGCTCATTGTTCAACGACTCCCCATGTTCTCTGACAGGGCCTCTTGTAGTCTGACTAATAGTTTGGGTCTCGTTATTAAGCCGAAAGAAAAGCAAGAAGTCTGAAGTATAGCTAAAGCTAAAAGAAACTGGCAGTTTTTACACTGCTGGCTGTTTTGTGAAATATTTGCCCTATCCTCCAAAGTACGCTGGGGGAAGTAGTAAGTTCTGCATGCCCTCTTGGCCATGGCTCCCTATTGATGGTCACCGTGCCATTTTCCCGCACCAAACAAAGGAGTGCAGTAAAGTACAAGAGATTGCTGAGCGGCTGGGGTTTGCCGGAGTGTTAAAGTGACCTGCATACTAAAAGGTTAGCTCTTAGAGGTTCCTGGGAAGAGCACTGGTGATGTGCTTTGGTATTTGTGGCTAGCAGAAATCTCCTGTACCTTCACAGTATATTCAAGTCAGCAGGGGTGCTAAGTGATCATTTTTAACTGCTTGATCTTGTGTGACCATGAAAAGCAGTAAAAAAAAAAAAAGGTACACGTCCACTCTTTCCAAGTCTTAACCACAAATTAACTTTAGTTAGTTTCTCAACAACTTCTGTTGTTACTGTTCGAATTGAAACGAATACCTTCAGCTTGGTTCCCTCCACTTGGTTCCCACTGGGGGAAAAGCTGGCCTTGGAGCTGGGAGGCTTGCACACACATTCCCACGAAGGGTTAAATGTTCAGGGGAAGGAGGCGGGGTCACCGGAGGTCCCTGCCACATTCTTCTTCCTCCCCTTAAGCAAACTCCCAGCTAGACTCTGCAGAGCTGTGTTATCGAACAGTTGCAATTAATTAAATGTCAGAAACAGAGCCCAACAAACACCTTCCTCACGATCAGAAAATGAGAAGCGTATAAAAGAGTCATGCAGCTGATTTACTCTATACATTACTCTAAGCCAGCCATAGGGACATTTTTATTTTAAATGAGTTATAAGTAAGCTATACATCATTAACTGTAAATGGTCAAAATGTAGATTTTCACTTTTCACGTAGAACCCAAATTTTGGATATTGTTAATTTCATACATTTTATTCTCTTAGCTTTCTGTTAATATGCAGTCAATAGATAACAACTGGATTTCTCAAATCTTCTCTATGATCCTACATGATAAATATCAGTAGCAGTGGAAGGGCCAGACCTAGGAAGCAATAAGTGGATTCCATGAAACAGCTGCGATTAGTCCCTTTTTCCCAACCAGCATTTTGAGTAGGCTGGCTTCCTCCTCATATTTACATTTTCCCTTTCTTCTTTCTGTTGTTTCTAGCTGTTGTTAAATCTCACAGATACAAACTTGACTCTCAGGTGTTCCATTTGTTGATTTTGGTTGGCCAAAAGAACGAGTGCATGTCTGTGTTCCTTGGAGCAACAGAAAAACTCATCAATTGAACAGTATGAAGGACATGATCTTACGTAACATTCTCTAATAATATTCTCTCTGTTCCCCAAAAAGCTGGTCTTTGATTGGCTGCCACCAGTTGTTTGTTTGGTGAACTATGATCACCATTGAGGAGGAAAGGGCTATATGCCCTCATTCCTCACTGCTGCTGCTATTCCTGCCCGAAAGGCATTGCTGTGAAATTCATTAAGCAGGGAAATACTTGTCTGTCAGGTTATGTGTATGTAGAGCTGTGATTACATTTCTGCAACATTTCAGCTGCAGTTGGAATGTGGTCCCTCTATAGAGCTTTGCAGGATTGTGGAAGTATGGGCAGAACCAGCAAATTATTTATTTGACCAGCACTTTGGTTGCATTTTTTATTATTTTTTGGTAAAAAACCCATTGATCATCCCCCTTGATCTTGACTTTTATTATGTATGCATCGTAGATCAGTGGCACGCTAATTGCCGGTTCACTTTCCTTTCCAGGAAGAGGGAAAGTCTCATTTTGCTGTTGTCATTATTTCGATTTGCTGTGTGGGAAGATCAGCGTTTATTGGATATTTGATTGCCTGCTTTGCTGTGCACTTTAGCGGGTGAGGTGGGAGCCAAACTGACACGATCGCGGCAGATTTTCTAGCCCCATGTCTAGCTAGCCTAAGCCAAGCCAGCCTCTCAGTGGGAACAGAACTCACAAATACAGCCACGTTGCGATTCAGCGCCATTCCCTAAATATAAACATACGCTCCTCTGATTTTTGTAAAAAAAAATGTTTTAAGTGAGCATTTTCCTCTCGTAGTTTTGTTACAACATAAGCTAGGTTATGAAAGAGAGGGCACTGGATACGTAGGTGTTTTTATAAAGCCATTATTTCCCTGTCTTCTGGCGTTCCGGGATCCATTGGTCCTTTTCTTTATTTGTCGAATTGACTGCATTTTTTTAGGTGCTCTCCAGCTACTGAAAGCACAGCTAAAGGCTAAAAAACGCAACCCCACAGTCATAAAAATGAAGTACATGTACAATATCCATTAAGGTTTGTTTTTTTTTTCTTTTTTCTTTTTTTTTTAAACTTGAACTGTTATAAAAAGATTAACAATGAAGACTCATAAGATAAAGGAAACAATGAGCTTTTCATACCTAAAAATAGATCTGAATCATGATTTAAAGATGAGTGAAAAAGTCACAGACACTGAGAGCCCCGTGGCCTTCCCATGCTTCCTCCCTTGGCCAGGACAAGGTCTTGACACTTTGATCATTTCCTCAGCACAAAATGTTTCTGCATCCTTATGATCTTCTTATGAGCTTTTTTTAGACTGTTTGAAGCTACTGGAAACCATAGATGTAGCCTGGGGGTCAGGCCTGCAGACCGAGATCGTTATTTATGGGGTTGATGTTGATATTTTTACCAATTTTTTTTTTGTTTGTTTTTGTTTTGTATTTTTTGTGCAATATTTTGTGATGAAGCTTTCTCCTCTTAGGAGGACAAACAATAACTCAAAAGCTGCTGACTTATCCGGACGTACGTAACTGCAAAGATCCCCAGGACCTGAGGAGTAATAATAAGGCCATTGCTGGAGGTGTCCCTTCAAAATAAATGCAGCTGACAGCAAACCACTGTTTACGTGGCTTCCTGAATGGCTTAGCTGTCGCCTCGCTATTTTAGTCATAAAACCGGGGTCACTGGCTGAGTTTGTTTCTCTTGGTTTCCAGTCTTGAGGAAGTTATTTTTCATTATCCCATCTTCGTGCTGACAACATTAAGTAAAAACTGTTACTGCTTTGCAAGCTATAACTTTTCGATTTCGTTTCTCTTAGCAATGTATCAATACGTATTTGGACGATTAATTAGTTTCTGAGTCACCGGAGTTAAGTCAGTGACTTTTATTGTTTAATAATAAGCACCACAGTGGAGAGGAGGAGGTATTTTACTGTTTTTATGCTTTTTTTGGTAGTCATCTCAAGACTGTTTGTCCTTTTGGAATTAATGCCTTTGTAGTATGTGTCTCAATGTGATGGGAGGAATGGTGTTAGTAAAGCCAAAGTTCTAACGTTATTATTAGCTAAGTGTGTGGCTCAGTGGGCTAAGCCTCTGTGCCTGTGATCGGAGGGTCGCTGGTTCAAGCCCGGGAGAGCAGATCGTCTGTGGGCCCTTAAGCAAGGCCCTTAACCCCCAGCTCTATGGGCGCCGCTGCAGGTGGCCACCCTTTGCTGCCAAGCTAGCCCTCACCTACATGTGTGTCTGTGTATCGTGGAGAGCAAGATGAGGTAGGCGAAAAGAGAATCTTCCCATGGGAATCAGTAAAGTTTCTTCTTATCATTATTATTAATATTATAAAAAGTCCCCCCAAAAGATAGGTTGTTTGTGCTAATGTGAATTGAATGTGAATAGTTTGGTACCTCTTGTTTTATGGAACCTGTTGGGCTGATTTCCGTGGAGAGTGTGGTTAAAAGTGAGAACCCCATGGCTCGGCTGGCAGTTAGCCGGCGCGTCGCCGTGCCGACTGCAGCACGGGGGCGTCTCGTGCTCTGCATTCCCTCTCCCTCCCTCTGCCGCCCCTGTGCTCTGTGAATGGAACAGAAAGGGATGTCAGGAAGGAAGGCTCTGCTCCTGCTCCCTGCTGGTTCGCTGTTTTTAATTGGTAACGGATGTCTGGAGACATTTGGCGGGTGGGGATCCATAAAAGGAGACGTGAGCTCCTCTTGCAGACTCCGTGTTCTTAGTCATGCCTGTAATGGCGTTTTTCTGCGTACGACACGGCAGGCTAGGAAAGGTGGTCCTTTATGACTCTTTCCTTGTTCACAGGTCGAGGGTGGCGAGCATTACATCAGACGGTGGGGAAATGAGTTTGTGGAGGGAGCTACCCTTCGGTGCGCACGGGGCCGCGTTAACAGCATTAAGTGCCGCTGGGCAATGGCACACATGATATGACATTTCTCAAGAAACAGCTAAGTAGTGGCTGATAATTCATAAATGCGTCCGACGGGGAAGGTATTGCATAGGCTTTTTAGTGAGTGCTGTATTAAAAGAACAACGTACAATCATATTAAACATAGTAGATATTAAATCGTATTAACTTGTTAAAAGACATTCGTGAACGGGACTGGGAGGAGCTTATGGGGGGGTGCTCTGCATGGTGCCCCCTGTGGACATGGTGCCCCTGGGCAGAAGCTGAAATGCCCATCTGGTTAATCAGGGCCATGGTGTGCAGTGTACTGCCTAGGGCATAGCTCGGATTAGGCTGTTTGAAATCTACAGCAGCCAGCTCGGCACTTGGGTAATTTAGTTTGTTAATTTAGCCTGATGGAGATCCCAACCTTATCCGTGCTTTGTCATTAGATAAAGGCAGTTGTGGGATGCTAAGTGTGCAAACCAAGCTAGCTGTCTTGTCCAAAAGGTTCAGCTGTTCCCTCCAGTTTTCTCTGTGCCACACACACACACACACACACACACACACACACACACACTTGTATTCATGTCTTTGTGGTGACCGTCCATTAATTTCTATGAACTATGACAAACTTAACTCCTACTCAGCCCTAACCTTAACCATGACTAACCAAACAAAATACAAGACTTTGACCTTTTTAGTTTTTGATTGCAGTCAGAGATTTTTCTAAAACTGAGTTTCCCCATGTGGGAACCAAAAAATGACCCCTCTCCTCCCTCTGGCTCTCTGCTAGCACTCTCAGCTGTCATGCTGCATGTGGGCACCTTGTTTCTCACGTGTTTAGTACATGTCAGGTGCTCTGCAAACTCAACCGCACATATTGTTTTGTTGGACTGCATACCAGCATGGAGGGACAGGTGAACATAGGCACACGCATTCCTGATGTGCAGAGGCATGCCCTGGTCCATCCTGATGCTGGTATGCAAGTACTCTCAGATGAATGTCAGGAGAATAAGACAATATAGGTTGTTTTTCAAGGATCTTAATTGCTGAATGGTTACATCAGCTCTCTGATTCTGCCAGAAATAATGTGTGTGTGTCTCTGTGCGTGTGTGTGTGTCTCTGTGTGTGTGTGTCTGTGCACGCGCACGCATGAAAACAGACAGTTGTCTTCAATACACAAGCACCATGTAGGGGGTGACACCAGGGAATGTCTAGTGAGAGTAAATATATGGTTCAGTGGTCTGTTTATTAAGCTTGCATGTTCATTAAGGCAGAAAGCATGTACCCGCAAGCAGCAGTTCATGTGGCTGCGGCTGAATACATACAGCACTCGGGCAGGGCCAGGACGTTCACTTACTATCCAGCTTAGAACAGCGAAGACACCCGATCGTGCTGATTTGAGATGTGCTATAACGGTCGGTTCCAGACGTGGGAGTTCTAGTGTTTCATAAACTGCTCACACTCACCTGTAATGTCATGATGCTCTCCCTGGCCGCCACACAGCTCCTCATGTCGGAAACCAGCGGTAAAACAGTGTCTGATTACGGGTGATGCGGCTCAGTGACCTGATGTCTATTTTGCTGGGTGAAAGATGTCTGCTTTTGTTCTAGATGTCCCGTTAAACAGTGTAGCCTATTACTACATTCTGTGTCCTGGTATTTACCATTGAGAGTGTATTTTTTGAACTTTATCGTCTATGTGTGTTTCATTGCAGGCAGGTTTCTAGTGAATAGTTTTCCTCTTGTTATCTGATCAGTCAGTGTGTTTGTTCCAGAGCTGTTCTGCCTGACAGCTTCTGAAGAGTCTCGCACGGTGCGTGGACTTCCAGAAGGCCCAACTGCTCCACGGGGGGGGGGCGTGCTGAATCATGCACAGGGGACACAGAGGGGCCTTTTTCATTAGCTCATCACCAACCTGTGCAATCGGCTGGTAGAGCCCCTGCTTCTTTGGAAATGGCTGATGTGCCTCTTTTTAACTTTACAGTCCACTTTCACTTTGTTCCAGTACTAGATGTAGGTGAACTTTTTCTTAATAAATGTAAACGACTTTGTGCTGAGATTCATAAGGTGTGGTGAGGACTTCTGCTGTAAATGAGATGAAGTTTTACTGAAATCTGATCTCCCCATTAGTATATTGATTATTGCAGGACTCACGAGGCATCCATGGGCAAAGAAGCATATTCACTGGTGCAGCAGGTTGCTGGGAGGAATTAAGAATTGAGGAAACTGGTTATTGTGTGCAAAGAAATATATACGCTGAATGCAAATGTGTTTCTGCATTTTTTTTTTTGTCTTTTGTATGCGTTTCTAGTGGACTTTTTTTTTGGGGGGGGCGGGGGGGGCTTCCTGGCCACACCCTCTCATATGTCACTGCTTGGCTCAAGAGCAGCGATGAGCTCACCAGCAACGGTCCATATGTTGTTATGGTCAGATATGTCCCCCCAAAAACCATTAGCTGTCTCCACAGTGGCACTGGCATTGCCGTTTGCTAGTGGTCACGTTCTGATAGATGATTTCCATGCTGGTGTACAGAGACTGAACTCTGCAGGCACACTGCCTTAAATTTCCGTGAGGAAGGAAGCCTCGGTCATCTGGGGATGCCAGAACTGTGCAGACAAGCCTTTGATGTCCTTGTGATGATGATTAGGCCTGTCTGTAATGTCACACAAATAAAACGCAATGGATTAGCCCCGCCCCTCCTCTGAGGTGTCATTCAGGTTCCCGGGTACATACTGTGATGAACAGAAACTCATGTGGTACTACATGGCCATTTCATTGGCTACAAGCACCCTTTTCCCTGAAACTGACTGCTCAGTCTGAGGCAGCTTTGCATAGGCCATCTGCTGTCTGAAGAAGGTAAGCAGGGTACTGGAGATATTGTGTCTCCGTATGGCGAAAGGGATTACTTGCACGACTTTAAATGGGATGGGCAGTTGGCACCAAATCCACCCATACGAAAACAGGAAAAAAAAAAGAAATGCAAACCTGTTTGGGGATTTTTGTGCACGGTTGTGTAATTATAGTTGTTCAGAACCAAAACAACACCCAGAAGATGATGGAGATGAGCACACGTAGTCCATGATGGCAGGTTGAGTTCAAGAGACGTAGTGTTGGTGCTGAAAGACCTGTTAGAACGCAGGAGTCCTCATAGGTCGCAGTTGGCGTAGCTTGTGACCTACAGCTTCCACTCCTGTCAGCCAAAGACCTGGAAGTGCTGCCGCGGTGGACTGAGGAGCCTCAGCCCTGGATGCTGACAGATATGTTAGGACACGAGTCGCCATAGATCGGTACAGCAGCTAGTGACCTAGGACTTCTACTCCTGTCAACTTAAATCATTAAGCCTTGTTGTGGCAGACTAAGGAACCTAAAGGCTGGGTGTGGAAAGACAGGGCAGATGTCATCATCAGAATTCTCTGCTTCCTGCTGTTTCTGGCTGATTCGAGGATTAGAGTATGATCCGTCATATGAGAGCTGGACTGTCCAGGAATGGTTATGGGAAAATGGCTGTGATTCAGCTTGCAGAGGCCTGTTAAGTCATTAGGGTTCGATCCAGTTCGACATCTTTTAAGAGAGAAAACGATACATATCTGCCACAAATGAATGCACATCTCTGAAAAGCAAAGCATTTGGCACAGACCGGTGTCCCCAAGGCACCATTTAAACATCCTGTTGAATTCGTTACCCGAAGGGGACAGCAGCATACTATAATATGGCTTTTAAGTTGGGGCTCTCACAATGTGCTCTGACTGTGTCAGGCCTCGCTAACATGCAAATGTAATTTGGGTGGAATTCCTCAAGACATGAGCCTTAACTCACAACATTTAGTTTATAGGCCACGGTTCATTAAGCCACTTCAGCTCTTATTTGTTCCTCACAACAATGTTGCTATTGTGCTTTGAATGGGCTTGAGAGCCCATAAGTTCATAATGTCACTGAACTGTTTTATATTACAAGAGGCCATTGTCACTTCCCTACATAGAGCCTGTGTTGATCGCTTTTAATTATAGTAGTGGCTTGGTTTCAATTCTCCTGACCTTTGTTTTGGCCTGATGCTTCCTGGCTGTCCATGTGTGTATGACCCTCCCCTGTCCATCCAAGCTGGGATTTAAGCCTAATTATGCTTAACCATGAAAAATATCTATCAAATGTTATAAAGTCTTTAGTTGCCTTGGTGGACTGTCATGGATGGCATTTGCTCTAACAATGTAATGTTGACATGCTAAATGGTTATCGGATCATTTGGGGCTACAGAATACCTTCAGAGTAGCCCTGCATGTACCATGATGTGATCTTTAGGCATTGTCTTGAATACAGAGAAGTTTCTGTCCCTACCTGACCACGTTCACATGGAGTTCCAAGAACCGCACTGCAGAAGATCGATGTCCCTCAGTCCTAACATTACCTAAACACGCTCAGTGTCTTGCTATGGATTCAGAAATCATCTCTTACCTTTCCTGTGTTTTTGACGTTTAGTGGGTTCTTTCCGTAATATATAGGCGCAATTAAAATGACATGAAATATGGTTAATGATATGATGTGAATTGCTTTTATAAATAATATTTCATCGACGTGTGAGGCATTGACAGGTATGCCGCTGTGACTGATCTGAGACCTGTAATACTCTTCGTTTTCCAAAGATTTAAAAACAGCTTGTATTAACATTGAGTAAAATATAAATAAACCCACAAACAGTGATAATGCTTAGATTTATGCAAAAAAATAGACCAGATCTCATTATTAGTAGAACAGTTCGTTTTTACTTGTGGTTGAGTGAAAGCTGTCAACTTCCTGAAAGGTGTTCCGTTTTTCAGTAAATGTTGCACTTAGATTTTAACTCGCTCAGAGCTCGTCGGGGTGTCATTAAGGAGTGTAAAATAACTGGAACAGTGTACCCTCTGCCAGTGTCTCTGGCAAAGAGCACGCTGCCCACGTTTGCGCATTTGGGATGCTGAACGCTCTCTTCAGGAAACCGGCACTAAAAAGCGGCAGGTGGGGGGTGCTTGCCAGCCGGCGGATGGCTGCATTGGCTTGCCGACCCCCAGCACACCGTTCCTGTTTAATTGTAGCTCTTGTTACCACTCGGGGCCTGGCTGGACTTCCTGAAGTTCACAAGGACAAAAGCAACATCGAAGTTCAGAGCAAACTTCTGTCACTTGTAATGAATTAAGCCAATCAACTGCTTTTACATAGAATGCAATTCTTTGAAGTGTGATGGGTGTTTCTAGTGGCTGATTTTGTATTTTGGGATAATGGTCATTGTTGTCTGTGATGTTTTATTTCTTTGGTG
This sequence comes from Mormyrus iriodes, assembly GCA_011763525.2. Lineage (NCBI taxonomy): Eukaryota > Metazoa > Chordata > Actinopteri > Osteoglossiformes > Mormyridae > Mormyrus > Mormyrus iriodes. The sequence continues at coordinate 24,427,434 of JAAGVU020000032.1, forward strand.
TTTTCCAAAGCCAGCAAAGCTCTTGCTTACTCCCCTTGAATTTTTGCCCGTGTCCTCTGGTCCCACAGTTCGTGACCATGTGCTCGATCAGATTAACGTGTTTCCCAGCTTCTGCCGCCACACCTGTCCCTGTGAGCCAGCCCAGACCTACGACTGAAACCCGGCCTGAGGTCCCACGCAGACGCCAGACGGCGATAAGGCCCTTTCAGGCTCGCAGAGGACCAAGCCGTCACCAGCAGCTGCCAGCCCGTCAAGTCATTTATCCGTTTAACATTTTAATCTCCGGAAGTCTATGTCAAAATGGTCTGTTTATTCGATTTTTTCCCTGCCCCCTCCCTCTTATGAGCTGTCCAGTACTCTGAAATTCTCATTCATTCTTCTGTTTCTCCTACGTACATCTGTATTTTCAGTTATTTGAATGTGGCTTACCGAGCAGCAATATTCGGGAGCGATATTCTTACCAGGCAGCCGTAAGCCGTCTGCTCCCTTAGACGGCAAGTTTAAGTTGCGAATGGAATACCAGAGGTTTGAAATGTTTAACTTGCAGTGAGTTAAAATTTATTCCATGGGCTACTGTATGACAGTGAACTTAAGATCGCAGCGTAATGATCTGTCTCCATGGTCACGGTGAAACACACATATTGGCTAAAGGGTGATATTCACTGTTTATTTACTGGTGTTACACAGTTTTAATACCAGGTTCCCCCTCCCCCCACAACCCAAAACATGCACACACACTTCAAAGCCCTGTTTGGGTAGATAGGATTAGGCCGCCGGCCTGCCAGAGGGCTGGGGGTGGCTCGTACCTCTGGGTGGCTCATTAGGGCAGCAGGTAGCTGGGAGGATGTGGGGAGCGTCAATTTGGGGATCCTGCCAGCTGAGGCCTTTTAACTTGCAGCCACCAGCCCCCACATATTCTCCCAGATTAAAAAAAGCGCCATTTATGGAATAGCTGTTGGGAGACTAAAACGAGAGTGTGACTTGTGGAACTTGAGTCAGGCAGAATGAGTCTAATGTAGATTCATCTGTGGTATTCGACGGCTTTCAGTTTTTGTTGCGTTTCAGAGCCATACCTTGTACTTCACAGAATATTAGGTCCTCACACGTATAATTTGGTCCAAAAAGTATCATCTTGTTTGGAACTTTAGGTGTTTGCCCTTATCTTCAATGCGATGTCACAATTGAGCATGACACAGTGCCTGACCTGGGTCTCCTCCAAGCTGATGTGAGCCTTTTGGACAGGTTGACATTTTCAACTTTGTCTCGAAGACACATGACCTCAGCAGCTCTTCGAGGTGCAGTATTGCAGTTCGTTTTTAATCTGTACACTACTCTTACATCAAATGAGACACTGATTTAGATGAGTTGAGTTGAAACTATTTCTCTATACATAATATTGTGTCAGTAATGTACTTCATCTGTCCTTAGTACCCGCGCAGGGTGACCCCAAAGCATTCGGGCCCTGATGTGGCAGCTGTGTGCCTCACATGAAGCTCCCATTGTATATTAAGTCGTCTTATGATCAGCCATGCTTTCCATGTTAAGCATGATGGTTCAGAGAAATAACCAATTAAGAGCATTTTTTTCTGAATAGCTCTGAGCTCCCATCACGAGGTTCCTTTTCCAATGACAAATTTCGGACGGGTGCACAGCTTGAGTGCGTTTAACCCCCAGTGCCCGGATGCTTCGAATCGATGTCTCAAAGAATGTCTGTGCAAAATACACCATAGCCATCGTGTATGTTATATACGTCTTGGATATGCGTGCAGGGCCGTGGTCACAATTGCTCGTCATGTCAGTCTTTTACTGTCGGGCTTTGACTTTTTTTTTTTTTTTTTTTTTTTTTTTTTTTCCCTAGCTGGGTTTTTTGGGGGGGGGGAAACTTTAAGTAGGGGTTAAAAACTCCCTG
>JAAGVU020000032.1:24440164-24450434 GCA_011763525.2 Mormyrus iriodes
GCAGACTGCATGGAGGGTGATATGCAGGCACGCAGACTGCATGGAGGGTGATATGCAGGCACGCAGACTGCATGGATACAATACTCCACCCAGCGACACCCACAGCTTCTGTTCTGTTCTTCTGTACAGGCCCAACTGGGTTCTTTTCCAGACACTGCTGGGAAATGTGCCAGACTCTATACATTTCTCAGTATATAACATGAAATCTTCCAGTTGAATGTTCTCGAAACATTCCAGAAGGTTGCAGTCCAGTCCTGATTGTCACAGACCGTTTGCATAAGGCTGTAAATTCAGCAGAAGTCTGTAGCTGAAAACTTCACTGAAGACTTATTGTCACTGGTCATATATTTCCAGAGCAAGAAGAAGTTTGAACGGGAATGCCGGGAAGCAGAAAAATCCCAGCTCCTCTACGAGAGATTAGACAGTGACATCAATGCCACAAAGTCAGAAGTGGAAAAGGTGAGGGTCTCCTTCACATTTCTCACTTTCTGTTTGCTCCGTTGCAGCAGCATTTCTCAGTTCTGATATTCTCTGTCTCTCTCTGCATCTCGTTTTTATACGTCTGCATTGTTCTGTCTTTGTGTTGATGGAATCTGGCCATATTCACCAGATAACTAAGATATCTGAGAAACATGCATGTGGTGTTTGTTTCAGTATTTATTTTGAAGTCGTGTGTGAGTTTGATAGCGAGAGAATCCTTTGGGAGCCTGCTGGTGGTTAATATTTGTTTATGTCTCAGGCCAAGACACAGCTGTATGCCCGCACACACATGGCCGACGAGAGCAAGAACGAGTACGCAGCCCAGCTGCAGAACTTCAACGCTGAGCAGTGGAAGCATTTCAACGTCACCATCCCACAGATATTCAAGGTGACCTTCTCTTCAAAACCGACAGCTTCCCTGTTTTGGGTGTCAAGTTCCGCTTTTAAGCTCGAGATTTCATGCCGCCCCCTTTGCCAGATGACTTTGCCCAGATTCATTATCCCCGCCCCCCACCCCCACCTTCCCACAGAATCTGCAGGACATGGACGAGAGGCGAACCGTGAAGCTGGGCGAGACCTACAGAGGCTTTGCCGAGGTGGAACGGCGAGTGATTCCCATCATTTCCAAATGCCTGGAAGGAATGGTGTCAGCCGCGAAGGCTGTGGATGAGAAGAGGGTGAGTCTGGGCCGAATGCTGGACATCATCCCGTACGATCCATGCCAGCACTGAAACAACTGTTCCCCTGCTCCTCTTAAATGAAATCATGGAAAGAGCGTCTCCGTCACTTGCATTTGGCTAGCTGTGAGACATTACTGATATTGTGCAACTTTGCGTAGGATACTTTTCTGATAAATGCCGTTCCCTACCACCCTGCAGACTTCTGTTTGCTTTCCTTAAGTTTTATGTGACATATTGTGTTTTATTATTGTCCTGTCATGTGCATTGTTGGAAGCCCATACCTCTCGATTAAACATTTACTCACGTCATCATTTTCTGTCTTGTACCCTGCAGGATTCGTTTATTGTCGTGGAGTCCTTCAAGTCCGGGTTTGAGCCCCCTGGCGACTTCCCCTTTGAAGACTTCAGTCAGAACATCTATCGAACAGGTTCCGACGGCACCATCAGCACGCCCAAGAACGAGGGGGTCAAACCGGACCAGAAGCATCCGATGGGAAAGACCAAGAACAAGCTCTGGCTCTTTGGGAAGAAACCCAAGGTATGGGAGGGACTTGCTGTTTGCCCATGTGTGTGTTACATAATATCTGGCACTGCGTGTCACAACTCATATTTTGAGATGTTTTCTCGATTCTCGGTACTAAATCGATGATAATTTCTAGGAAAGACAACGCCCAGTGACCATCGACTTTGATATATGATTGCATGCATTGTATGTGTTCAATTTTTTTTTGGAGACTACTTGTCTCATTTTATATCATTACAACGTGTTTGTTTGCTCAGTGACGGGCTTTGGCTGCAGGATTAGCTCATAGCTGTGATGTAAGTGTGCTTCCAGGGTGAGCTTTGGGCCACAGCTGACCCTCTGTGTTTGTACCCCCAGTCTCCTCCGTCCTCCCCTCCCCCCACTCGTCCCGCTTCCACTTCCAGCTATACCCAGTCTCTTAAATTTTCCAGTGATCCATTAGCTTATTGTCTGTCTGAAATGAAAACGGTCAGACCCAGGATTTCATCGTTCCGGGGTCTGAAGAGAGTGGTAAGAGGTCATCTGCATGTGGGATTGCAGTATTTGCTGTGATTTATCTGTATTTATATATTTTTTCCTGTCGTCTTTCGCTTGATGTTTCGTGTTACAGTAATACGTGTTAGATAGCCATCAGCCACTGAAAGGCAATGAGGAGAGGCAAGGCAGCGTGAGCAAGACCCCGCTTTCATTGTGCTTAAGTGTTTAATAGGATTTAAAAGTGATGTTTCTTCACTAGTGTCAAACATCTCCAGTGGGTGAAAATCATTGAGGAAACCAAAATGGACCCAGTTCCTAACAGCAGCAGTCCTTTCCCAGACAAAACTCCCTGGAACTCTACACAGACCCCTTATATAGGCTGTAGCTCTACTTCAGCTCTATCATTCCCATCCTTAAATTCAGTTTGCGTATATACATAAAAAAACAACCACAGACAATGCAAAATACATTATACCACCTCGGTGTAGACAATACACATGGTGGGGCTCATAAAGAAGCATCACTCTGCCCCTTTAAATTCACCTCAACACTGCACCCGTGTGGTAGAGGCCTACCGTGCTCCTGTAGAACAGGGCCGTCTCGCCACATTCCCTTTTTGGAAGATGCCACCAGGAGTTACGCTCAGTTATATCCCTTCCTTAAATAATTTTTTTTGCTGGGAAAAAAATTCTTCCTTTGTCCAACAGTTTCTTTACATATCCTGTGCCCATTCTTAACATAACATTAATCGACACAGAAAATTTTTACGTTCAACATGTTACTGTAAGTTACTTTAATATGCAAGAAATTCACTGTACTGAGTGAGTGGTTTTGTACGTAAGTCAGAGATATCCGCTAATCCTTTCCGATAACAGCACTAGCCCTTAATAGTACGTTTTATAACTTTCCGCAGACCAGTGTATTATACTGGCATTTCGAGAAGTGCTATGTTTTTTTGGGATGGGGGGGTTTATAATCATACGGATCAGATTTATGGCAGAGACTTGTCTTGTCCCACGGTTAGTTTCTGACGGCACATGTGGGGAAGTGCCTGTTACAAGCAGCCAGGGCAGTGTGAATGTGCCGATTAGCAGTAATTCCAGGCGGCCTGTCGTCTGGGAATGTCTCCGTAGCCTGCTTTAATTTTCCTAATGGGTGGCAGAGGTAAATCACTGCGCAGTAGGAATGGTGGGCAGCCTGACAGATGGATATACTGGGGCCGCGATGTTTTATTACGTAGCGACGAAAGCACTGCTTTCATCAGAAATATTTCCGTGAAGGGTGAACGTCACCTACATCACCAAGTCGGGTAGTAAAACGTTTACATCCTGTTTTACAGTGTGTTCTCAAAAGTAACCATGCATGCACCTCATACTTATCGAGGTTGGCTTAAAGTACATTTCGAAATTGCTGAAGTTGCTAAGAGTCTGAAAACCATTTCTTCTCAACTTTCCAGTCATCAATGAAGCTGGTAAGATGTCTTCCTGGAGTGGTGCAGTCTTGAGTTGCTTTTCTTTCCTTAGCACGAGTCTGTCTAGCTGGTCCATGAGCAGAATTCAGGTCTTTTCCTGCGAATGTAGTAGTTCACCCTCCAAATCCATTGTCATTTTCACTGGCCACATCTCACCGACATTCATGCTTTATTTCATTTTTTTGAAGCCAACCTTGTCCACCTGAGACCTTGATGATAAGGCTCTTCTCCTATCCTGGCCCACTTTGGAGTTTAAGACCTGTTAGCTTGAGCCGCGTCGGAGCTGCCGGCCTCAGGGACATTCTCTTGCGTGTGAAATGTCGTGCTTCTCGCCCCTTGACTCTCGCCTTTCCATCTGTTTGAAGTGCTTGTTATGAGGCGGACCGAGTCTCCATTAGAGAGCCCTTGATGCATGTGGCATTTCTTTGGCGTCTGCAGGCACTGACGCTGGAGGATTTCAGTCATCTCCCGCCCGAACAAAGACGCAAAAGGCTACAGCAGAGGATTGATGAGTTAGGCAAGGAGCTACAGAAGGAAATGGACCAAAGGTACCAGAGTAGAACTCGAGAAAGTGGTGTTTACATGTGCAGTCAACTGGAGATCCAGATTTTGGGGTCGTGAACTTTAGGTCTTCCAATATTGATATTCCTATGTATTCCCTTTGGTTAATATTTGGGTATCATTTTCCCAGTGACACATTCATATGCATCCTTACTGTTGTCTCCCCTTCAGAGATGCGTTGAACAAAATGAAAGACGTGTATGAGAAGAACCCTCAGATGGGCGACCCAAGCAGTCTGCAGCCCAAGATCTCGGAGACCATTTGTAACATGGAACGACTGCGCTCGGAGATCCATAAGAATGAGGTAGCCGGCCCACACCCAGATCTCCCAAAACAGCCTAAGCTTTCTTTTTAAGTCAGGACAGCAAGGAACTCGAGATGACTGATGCTGAAGTTAGCATCACAGACCCGTCTGTCAGCACGCCACCCCAAATGGTATCCAGATGTTGGGAACAGATTGTTTGCTTTAAGTGAACATCAGATTTTTAAGTGATTGGGGATCGAGCACCTGTGTTCAAATTGTGGTGGGTTTTTTCCATTGTGGAAATTTTGCACTTGTTGCATTGGATGGTGATTTTTTTTTTTTTATTATACATTTGCATGAATTTAGATGCCAAAAAATACAGATTTTACTCCTGAGTTAGTGGCTTACTGTATTTACTATGGGAGGTAACTGCCATCCCATCCCAAGCGCCCGCCCCCCCTTCCCCCCATCTGCCCTGTGTTTACTGGGACAGACTCCAGGCCTCTCGTGACTGACCAGGATAAGTGAGTAGAAGATTTTTAGTAGTAATTATTCAGGTGGTGTCTGTAGTCTGAAGTGTGGGGTCCACCACTGAGGAAAAACTGTGTGCTGGGAAGTCTGCGTCTCAGTCTGTAATCCTCCAACCACTGATGCTAAAATCTGAGTAAATCCATATATCAAATTTTAGCTGCTTGAGCGCTAAAGCTTTTAAGCATTGTCTCAATTGCACTGAATGTTTCTAGCCCCACCTGGTGGAGAAATCTAAATATTGCAGTTTCTTTGTGAGGAATTTCTCTCTCTGTCGTGTGCTCAAGCAGTCTGCAACCTCTCTCTCTCTCTCTCTCTCTCTCTCTCTCACTTGTAGAGCTGGTTGTCAGAGGTGGAAGGAAAACAGAGTTTGCGAGGAGACAGACGACCCAGTTCAGAGGTCAATCATCACGCTCCCCATGGCAGAGAGAGGTTAGTAGGCAGTAAATGATTAACAGGATTCCACAGCCTGGGAACCAGAAGTTGTCCTCTAATTGTAGTGTTGACGCTATTCTTTCATGTGCAAATGAGCCGTTTGTTTTCATTTTAAACAATAACCAAAAGCTGCAAGAAGAATTTATCTTGTAATAGTGCTGCTATCTCTGGGCATGTCAATGATGACTCTGGATATCTGCCTTTTCCCTCCATACATTTCCTTTCCCCTCCCCCTGTAGTCCCGAAGGCAGCTACACAGATGACCCTAACCAAGAGCATCGCAGCCCCCCGCAGCCAGACCTCCACGAGTTTGATGATGAGTTTGATGATGATGATCCTCTTCCAGCTATTGGGCACTGCAAAGCACTCTATGCTTTTGATGGTAAGGAGACAAAGTCCACATGAGAACAGTGTTGGTAGCCTGCAGAAAACAGCATTCGGGCAAAGGCTGACCCCTTGGTTGCAAATGAATGAATTTTCTTTGGACCCTTGGATCAAGTTATGTGACCTCAGCAATTGTTTGTCTGGAAAGAGATGGAATTTTATTTTTATTAATTTGATAAATGTTCTTCTAGCATGACAATTTTGAAAACTCCTTTTATGTCTGAGCCCACCATAAACTGGTGATTGCTCTCGAACGTAATTAAAGCTGGGCTCAGCGGGCAATGAAACAGACGCCCTATCAAAGACAGACATCCACCCTATGGCTGCATTTCAGGATTTCATAGAAGCGTAGAGTGTGATCTACATTTATCTCTCGCTTTGTTTCGTGAGCTTTATCTGAGCGCGTAGCTTTTCTTTTGGCCTTGTAGCTACGTAAGCCATACCAAGCCAACCTCCATAGCTGAAGATGGCATTTTGGCTTGCCTTGCTAAGAACAGATGCTGCTGTACAAAGTGATTTCAAAGACACATAAGTTGAAGGATTTATGATGTGACTGTAGTCAAAGCAAGAACAGGTTCTGTTAGCTCTTGCTGGTTTGTTTAATTTATATTTTATTTATAATACATTTTTTGCCAATATTGTTGCCCCTTGGCATTGTTTTGGAATATAGAATAGCTTTCGTAAATGCATTTGATTCACTAGGTTAAGAGACGTTTGGCATTTAGTAATTTAGTTAAATCTCACTTTTCCCAACGCATCGCACCATAAGGAACTAGGACGTGTAAGGACTTGTCTTTTTACCCTGGAGGCTCGGGCTATCTGAACTGACCATATTGCCATCGCACGTGTAACCACAGGCCAGAATGAGGGCACGCTGGCGTTCAAGGAGGACGAGGTACTGTACATCATCGAGGAGGACAAGGGCGACGGCTGGACGCGTGCGCGGAAGCAGGGGGGCGAGGAGGGCTACGTGCCCACGTCCTACGTGGAGATCACTTTGGAGAAGAATAGCAAAGGTGCGGTCACCTACATATGAGCTCCCAGGCGGGACCCACGCCAGTCTGACCAACCGACGGCTACCTCACATCGCACAGCGGCGCTCCACTTTCCCGGACACTAGTCTCCCGCTCGCGTGTCTCCTGGTAGCTAGGCCCCATCGGCATATGGAGGGCCTTTGGTAACTCGATCCTCTGCTTTCAGCGGCACGCACTAAGCCCCAGACCTCATGCGAATCTCCACTGACACCCGTGGGCTTATTTATAACCAAAGCTATTATTTGAAAATAATATTTTAAATGTGCATCCATCATGCTTCCTGATTCGTCCACTGAGCTCCTTCTGATCTTCTCGGTTCCTTTTTCCATATGAAAAACAAACCTTATTTTAGCTGCTAACTTTTTATGCAATTTTGTAATTATTCTGTCCAGAAAATTATTATGTTTATTAAAATGGGGGTGTTGACAATTATCCCTATTTTTTTTTTTATTTTATTTCCCCCTCATCTTTGTTTAAACAAATGTCAAGCAGTGTCTAAGTGTCTGTTCTGAACCTTCTATAAAGGGCTCTATACCTATTTTTATTAATCTCTGTCCAGACTTCCTTTTAACTTCAGTATTTATATACTCTGCATCACATTCCACTATGCAGCTGGTCTTTATTCTACCTATAAACTCCAGTCCCAATGTCAGGGCCCTGTGGTGTCCTGCCTAGGTGTGACCATGGGGGCGGCGGTCTGTGGCAGTGGTGGGACTTGGCTAGCCTCTGGTCGTTTCTCTGTCCCTGCTGTGTGATGGTGGTGTCTTTAATGCTCCCTCCTTTCTCTCCCCCCTCCCCGTGCAGGTTCCTGAGTGGAGGTGTGGGTGTCAGTCACATTTGGCGAGGCATTGGCGGAGGGTACATGCAGCTCTCAGTCTCTTTTGGTAGTAGGCAGTGGTGGGGGTTGGGACCTTCAGTGGTTTAGAGACAGGTTGCATGTGTGCATGCAGACATCCATTATCATTAACCCCATTCCATCACCATGGCGACGTCTGTGAGGTCACCGGCGCTCTTTACTACCTGGCCTTTACCCAGAGCGACGCACGAATTTGACACGACAGGCCAGAGCTGTGGGTAATTACAGGGTAGCTTGATTGACTGTGGCATCGACAACCCAGAGAGGCTTGAATAGTGCCAGGAAAGCCGTTCACCTTCAGACCGGCACTAACAGCTTGTCTCATCCCCATCCCATCATAACGTTAGCAAAGTCTGCCTGTACCAACCTTACATGCTCGCCTTAACGTGCCTCAGCATGAAATATATTTTTTTTTTCTAGGTCCACGTTCAAGGTGGTCCTTTTGCTATCTTGAAATACCCCCCCCCCATTCATCTGCATCTTCCTTGTTCTTTGTTCTTATCGTATCCTGTCCATTCCGTCCCTCTTGCGATGTTCCCCTGCTGATTTCCCAATTGTAACTTCTTATGTTGCGCTGTCGTGAACATATGTGTTGCGCCAAGCATGAGCACTTGAGTTTAGAGGCAGAACTGCAGTAGCTACAAGAAGGCCCGATCCGCAGCCTCCTCCACCATCCCATCCCCCTCCTCCCCTTCATGGGAAATGGGACGGCGCAGTGCCACCAACCGGCCAGCAGGGGGCTTCCTCTCCCCACCACTTCTGAGCATGCTGTGACAAAGCTTTGAAGACCCTGAGACTCCCTCTGGACGGAGTTGCCAGTCAACACTCCAGTTCTACAGTGGGATCCTTGCCTTATTACAAATCTCAGCAACAAGTCTCGGTCTTCTGAGTGCCAATCCAACCGGAGCCGCATGAAAGGGCTGCTCAAAGCGCCGGCCAGCTTCCCACGGACCCCTCGTCACTTCTCCGGGTGCTGCAGTTGCCGGGGGACTGTGCTGCGGTTTGGGGACGACAGCAGTGCATCACCTAAACTTACATGTTTGGCGCATATTTTTGTGAATGTGATCGTACATATAAACATGTGTATGCATATTTATGTGAGTATGTGTATACATATATGTATATATTTAGTTAGTTTTATTACTGGACTTTATATGTATTAACATCTTTTGTTTCATACTGAATGTGTTTCTATTGTGACTTTTTATAGGGTTTTTAATCAGGTGATATACTCACTTTTCAGCGTTGTGTCAGTAGTTCATAGTAATCATACTTTTCTTCAGAACATCTTTTGGAATAGGGACTTGGTCTAATATTACTTAAATGCACTTTTTCCCTATCTCGTTTATATATAATGAATAAATTAATGAATGAAACTGGCTCTCCATGTTACAGCAGCAGTACAGCAGTTACCACGCGTTATACAGACATACTCAATGTTTCCCCTTTTGTTTGGCACTACTGCACCATGGAACACGGCAGCGAAGTTTGGCCCGGTGAATTCCTGTCATCATCTCTTCACAGTATTGATGCACGGAGCAGTGGGCCATTAAACTTGCCTGGTTAGATGCACAGTGTTTGGCGTGTGCCTAAAGCGCACGTTTGAGGGGGTGGCGGTATGGAGTTATGCCTTTCTCTCGCTTTAACGTCAGCATGTAAAACTCAGAGAAGTAGTTGCTGTTTCTACCGCTATTAATCTTGTCAATTTCATGATTCTAATACCAAGTTGGGTACGCAGAGGAAGATCAAGTTAGGAGAAGTTATTGCTCACTTAGAACTGGCTTAACTGCCTTTATTTGAGATATTTAAGAGCAGACGTTATAAGGACTGACGTCAGTTATAACATCCAGATGTTTAGTTTTGACCTGTAATCCTAATACTCAAAGCTGTGAAGTCGATGTTTTACTTTTAATATGGTTTAAAAAGCTGTTCAGTTTGTTCCCGTGAGCTGCTGAACTTTCTGTACTTTTACTACATTTTAAAAGGCTTTTTTTATATATATATAAACAAGAATTGTATTTGAATGTCATTCGAGTAGTGAAGGAACTGAAAGAGTCTATGAGAATGTTGATAAGTGAATTAGTTTTTAACATCACACCTTTTTTGTTTTGTTGGTGTATTTTGTATCGCAGATCATTATTCATTTTGACTCATGTTTATGAGGTGACTAAGTAATCACAGCATTTCTAAATGTAAATGGAAAAGCTTCAGTCTGAATTTATGGGATGGGGAATGTGAATGACATTGAGGAGGTATGCTGTTCAAAGGTGAAATCCACTGAATATTTCTGGTTTAAGAAAAATGCTTTTGTATGAATAAAATGCTTCTTTGCAATGTTTGATACATGCAAACTACCAGAAAGAAACAACTTTATCACCACCTGTGACTTCATCTTTCTTGCTATGGTATATTTGCCCAAAACTTAAGGAAATTAAGTAAAACCAAACAGGGGTGTGTTTCCTGAAACCATAGTTCGAACTACGTTAGCAACTTACATAGTTGGGCCCATGCAACTGAATATGGCCCATGCAACTGAATGGGCCCAACTATGGAAGTTGCTAACGTAGTTAGCGACTATGGTTTCGGGAAACGCAGCCC
>JAAGVU020000032.1:24450534-24467965 GCA_011763525.2 Mormyrus iriodes
TAAGGAAATTAAGTAAAACCAAACAGGGGTGTGTTTCCTGAAACCATAGTTCGAACTACGTTAGCAACTTACATAGTCGGGCCCATGCAACTGAATGGGCCCAACTATGGAAGTTGCTAACGTAGTTAGCGACTATGGTTTCGGGAAACGCAGCCCAGTTTAAGAGTAAGATTTCACAGCAGAATCCTTCAATGAATCAGAATTTTTTTTTGTGTTTCCTGCTCCTGCTAGGAATAAAGTAAAAGTGCTTTAATTGTCATCGTCATGAAACTTGTACCAACATGAATGAGTGAATGAACGGAGAAAAACTGAATACTGTGACTTAACATAGCTGATTCAGTTGACTAAGTAAAACAGGGTACTAAGCAGGGTGTCTGTCGTAATGCTCCCATTGCTCAAGTGTAATTTCCATTAGCGTGTCCAGTGCATGAACAGGATACCCGTGGCTGTTTTCTTCACATGAATCTGACTGAGTGGGCTTGTAATAATCAAAACAATGACAATAACTACACTTCTGCATCTTGCTGAGCACACTTTTGTTTTTATACTTTTTATTCTTGAGACACTTTGAAAGACTGCTCTCTCCTGAGAATTTGTTCTAATAAAATAAATAAGAATCGCAATTGTAGATTTTTTTTCCCCCGTCTCTGAGTTCCAGAATTTGTATTATTTGAATGTAAATTTAGTCCGTTTTGGGTAATAATTTACTTAAACATCTTAAGGCAACTTTACACAAGTCCATAATTTGCCGGGAGCCATATTCACATAACACTTATTTCTTACCTTTATAAGGTGCTACTTACATAGGTGTACAAATATATACTTTTAACCATTTGTTTGTTGGTTTTTGTTGAGTACAGCTGGAGGGTGTCACAGAGTTGCACAGACTGCAGCAGCAATAACTGCTCTGTGATTTTTGAACCTGTGTGTTCTGGTCTTGATATCTTCACTAGGTATGCGGCCTAATGCGCTGTGTTAAACCTTCAAACCTCTCTGCCTGTGTTCTAAGTGAAAATGGTTAAAGTCCTAAGAAACATAGAACAGTGTTTCTCAACCCAGTCCATGGCAGCCCCCAGATAGTCCATGTTTCTGCTCCCTTCCAGCTCCCTGTAGACAATCCATACATTTGCAAAAACATGGACAGTCTGTGGGTTTCCGAGGACCAGGTTGAGAAACACTGACGTAGTATATAAAAGTATAGAGTAGGTCCTATACAACAGACGGTATAAGCAATGTTTGCTGAGTCCAAATTTGGATCAGTGATGTGTGACTTTGTTAGCACGTGTTCTGCTAAGTTTTCCAAAGAGCTCCTCCATAGTAGGCCATTCAGATTATGTACATGACAGTTTCAACAGGAGAACATATCACAGTCTTAACATGCTCGCACCTGACCGTGACTTATGTACAACTGCTTCTGGTTCTACAACATACTGTGCCAACAGGAAGTCCGCTATTCATACAGCACTTTTAAACCCCTTTGAAATCAGGATACTCCTTCCAGCCAGGTCCGTCTCCCTTCACATATCACACATTCAGCTTAACTCCTTCCTTATTTCCAAGATCTTCCCTGTATTATCCATCTGAGATAAGTCATTTTTACGCTTTCGACATCCACGCCTTTTAAAAAGAGCATGGGGCCTTTCTCACAGTAATAGTGATGCATGAAATTCTATTTGTTTCACAAAAACTTTGTATTCCAGTTTGCGATGGCCCATTTAAACCAGTGCTCCTTTGCTGCACACAGCTCCTGAAATGATACTCCTCAAAAATAATGGAAGAGGTACAGCAAGTCCCTACGTTAATGACGTCCGACTTACGGACAACTTGTACTTACAAACAGACTGCCATAAAGTCTATTATATTAAAAATTTGAGTTTACAATGTTTTGTAAAAACGAACGCAAGCACTACTTTGTGACGCTCATGAAAACATTGTACGGCTTCAGCAGTTCGTTGGCTTGAGGCACAGTACAGTACCGTATGCAGTTACTTTATTATTACTGTGTTCTTATTATCATTATGTACTGTATTATTATTGTTCCGACTTGCCTACAAATTCAACTTAAAGACTGACTTAGGGAACGGATCTTGTTCTCAGCTTGTACTGTATTTTTGTCAAAGTATTGGATTGCATCTCTTATGCTCCATCCAAAGGTATCTCAGATCAAAATGTAAGGGTGGATGTGCGTTGAAGATCTATTTTCTAAGGACCAGTCTGAGGAGAGCTGGTGTACTTTTGTTTATATTTATATATATATATATAACTAATATAAGTACAGTGTATGTACACAAACTATTTCCTTCCTCTTTAGGGCAGAGAGATTCTTTCATGATCGCATTTGTTGAGTACCAGGAAGTCCTGCCCATTGAAAGGTTCAGCCACTGAACCACAGTTTCTGGATGAGCAGTGAATTGACACTGTAGGCGGTTGCCCTGCTGATCATGAGAGAATTTACATGTGGCTCTCTGGTTCATAATTCAGTGTGCTTGACGCTGGGCTCCAGTTTTCGGGACAGAGCTGTGAGGATGAGTTTGAATTTGTCGTATCTCTCCGTCTGATTTACTGCCGCCCCGCGACTTCCCCAGAGGAGCCGCAGCTGAAAGTCTGTCTTGAAAATCTCCAGCAAGTCCTCATTGGGTTGGAAGTCTTGAGGGAAAGACATGAGAAAAAAGAAAGTTAATCGACCCAGTCCTGTTGACCAGGGCTATTCAAATCACGGCCATCAAGGTCTGAGTGCTGCTGATTTCCTAGCATTCCTTTACCTGTGAGCCAGGTATGAAGCCTCTGTGCCCAGTCAGAATCACTTATTATTAAACTATCTACCTGGGAGAACTGAAAACAAGGCCTGGACTTAGAATGGAGGGCCAGATTTGAAGAGCTCTGCTCTAGGCCTTCCTTTAACCAGCCTAAAGGGTTCATTGGCTACTGTATGAATGAAAGTCTATGCAAAATGTAAATTTGATGGTGGGTCACACAGTTTGGGTTCTGTGTCTCACAGGCTTGATACCTTGAAGGATGCGCTCTGTGTTGAAGGTGTACACATCTGCACTGTAAGCCATCTTCCTCGCCTCCTCCAGGTGACGAAGCATAATCTCACAGCCCTGGTCATTGTTCTCCCACTGTTCGAAGCCCTCAAAGGCCACTGCGGGGCGCTCCATCAGGGTCAGCAGGGGCATTAGGAGTGGCACAGTGGTGGTCTTCAGAGGCACATCAACTGCACAGGTGATAGAAGCCAAGATGACGTTAGTTCCCACTCTAATGTAAACAAAAGAATGCTGGCACAGGAATTAAATCAATATCTAGCATGAACTGAACTCAACTGGAAACATCATCCATCTTCCACCTTGGTGAGGGTTACAGAGGGGCCAGAGGTCTCTGCCAAGCAGGAACCTTAGGCAGGGGAATACGCTGGATGGGAAGTCAGTCCCTCACAGGGCTGATGCACACACAGTGACATACTACATGTACAAATGCCAAATATCGGTTACTATATTGGTATTGGCCGATATTTGTTCAAATGAATACATCTGCATCAGTGTGATGTGTCAGTCTTGACCAATATTGCTGCCCGATATTTAGACTTTAGTCACTATTCAAAGTCAGCACCAGAGCTAATGGCCTGACTACTAAAACAATGGAGAAGATTAAATTGGACAATCAGCCTTTTTCTGAAGTGGAGGATGAAAGATTTCCTCCACTCATTCACCACTCATTCACCGCTCATTACAGGTCTCAAAGGAGCAGCCTACTACAGGTGTTTAATTCATTTTTTAATCTGGCCCACAGATCAATCTTTCCTTTCGTAGAGGAATTGAAAAAATGCATGTGGCTCAGTGGGCTAAGCCTCTGTCCCTGTGATCAGAAGGGTGTGGGTTTGAGCCTGGCCTTGGCATATCTGTGGCTCCATTAGCAAGGCCTTTAACCCCCAGCTCCCTGGGTGTTGCTGTGGGTGGCTGCCCTTTACTGCCAGCTTGCTCTCACCTGCAGAGAGCAAGTAGGGGGATGTATAAAGAGAATTTCCCCATGGGGATCAATTGTATAATTTTCATTAATCAGCTGAAGTTTCACTGCCCGCAGAAGTGTGTCTTTGAGTACCTGAAAAGCGCTATATAAATAAAATGTATTATAATTAAGTGGCTCAGGGATTAGCTGGTTATCGATCATATTGGACAAAAATATAGTGATTATCAGTATCGGTCAACTGTAATGGGTTGGCATCCCATCCTGGGTTGTTCTCTGCCTAGGCTCCAGACCCTTCACAACCCTGAACAGGACAAGTGGGTACAGAAGATGGATGGATGGGCCTTGGTCAAAATTTCCACATCAATGTGCCATGAACTATGGGCAATTTAGAACCTGCAGTTAGCCTGACTGCATGACTCTGGCCTACCAAAGGAATCTCGCACATACACAGGTGGAATTGCAGTGCTGGAGATCTGAGGTAAGAGTGCCCCCCACTAAGCCGCTATTCTCCCTGTAAGGAAGCTTCAGGTTCCTTATTATTAAATGTTAATAATCTAGCAAGTTCAATAGCAAAGGGAACAATAAGATTTAAATTAAATTTAATAAAATAAAATTTTTAATACTCACCACTGCCTTCATATAGTGCCTTAAAAAACGGCTTGAGGGTCTTTTCGTATATGATGGCCGTATGTGTGTATTTCCTTCTTAAGGTGGTCCACGTTTGGTCTAACCGTGTGATCTGTGGACAGCACAAGCGATGAACTCATAAGCACACAAGTCAATTAACTCCCGCCCTTCCGCCTTTTATTTCTCCAAGAGCGCCGGTCCAGCCCAGTGTACTACCTGTGACATGTCCAGCGCCTTCATGATTGCTGAGAAAGCATAAAGGTCCCCCATGGAGTCCTTAAGTTCCAGCGCCACCAGTATGACGCGGTTCAGGGTCGCAGCTCGCTCCTCCAAAGTGCCTGTACAGCCAAGGATGTCCACCGCCACCCCGATGGCCATAGTGTTGTGCCTAAGGGGGGAAACTCAAGTTAGTGTGTTCTACGCTACCTCACACCACCGTGCTTCTAACAGTTTGGTCATATACGGCTATGACTGAGACACTAGCCTGGAGGAACCTCTTCTCAGGGGCGCTTACAGCTGGACAGTACAATACAGAAGTAAAATCACAGTAAAACTGTGGTGAGGTCCATAATGTTAACAATGACATGATTTAGATACTAATCTTTTGTATCCATCATCTGTACTCTCACTGAATGTTTCCAAAGATCCCAGATTAATCCCACTAAGCCATGTGAAAGTGCACAGCCTGCATGGTTGCTATGTCTACCTCTCCATCAGGTCCTGCCGCAGCTGTCTGCCATGGGGGAGGGTCACCAGCTCCAGACCCGAGTTCACCCCCATTGCACGTCTTGTCTCTTCAGAGACATTCAGAGTTCTGGCCACCTGAAGGAGAAGCACTCATAAGCCGGCTATTCGGAACTTCAGTTCCAGAACAAGAAAGGGTCACCGAGCTCCGCAATCATTGCACAGTGTCATTAAAGGTGAAATGCACTGCATGAGTCACTGTAAGAAGCGGCTGAGCTTTTGAAGTCTAAGCCTGTGTTCCATTTAAATTAAGTCTTATGTTACTACCAGTTCGATAAGATGCTTAGGACTTGCTAAGTAGGGACTCTGTGTTGCTGACCACGAGTTTCCCTGTTAATGAAAAGTACAGTGAATTCTAGCTTTATTCCCCAACTATGTAAAACCAAACAAGACTCTAGGCTTTTTACTGTGTCTGTTTTTCAGAATGAATAATAACACTTGTCTGCTAGCTAATCAGTCAAGGGCTTCTTCTTTAAGCCCATGGAGAGAGGTCTGTGAGAAATACCTGGCTGTCAGCATACAGCAGGGTCTTAGCGATGATCCTGTGGTCCTGAGTGACAAGCAGCTGCTTGGCCTGTTTCAGCACAGACATCTCCAGGGGCTTGTTCTCTGGGGGGAGGAGCCTGGTCTCAAACTCTGCAGGCCTGAACGCTGAAGTCGTCTCAAACACAGGCCGCCGGAAGACCTTCGACTTCACCTTCATCAGCTCTTCCTCCTTCTCTGTCTCCAGTAGGCCCAGGTGTCGCCTGCCTGCGCTCCATTCGTCGTTGCTGTCCTCCAGAGCCTCGATGGCTCTGTGATAGGAGCTACGGTCGACCGAGCCGCTAGACAAGCTGGCTTCTGCTGTCATGGGGCAGCTCCTGCTCGCTTTATCTGCCCTCAGCCGCTTCACGTAGCCGTCGTTGGGGTGCAGCTCTGTGGTTCCGTCCTGCTCTGCCTCTGTGCCGTGTCTGGGATCGCTGCCGCCCGGCTCAGGGTTCAGCTCCTGCGACGGCTTCTGGGTCTTCTTTGGAGGAGCCGGCGGTGCGATGGGATGTAGCCGTGGGGAGCGAGGAATCTTGGTGGAGGGTACTTTGCTGGGCTTCGGGGGCGGCTTGGGGTACAGCTGGCTATCCGAGCCTCGGATCGCTTGTCCAGCATGCATCTCAAAACAGGGCTTTCGTGGGACAGTGGGGCTGAGAACAGGCTCGCTGCCCGTCCTAAAAACAGGAGACTTGGGGCTCGAATGGGAATCCATGTAATGGGACTGGTTCTGGGGCTGTGGCTTGCAACCTGGGAGATAAAGCCATTTGTTGACAAGGGAAACTTACAGCCTTTCCTCTGCTTTTAAATAGTTTCTTCAGTGTCTGGATAGATTTCTGCTTGGAGGCTATGACCAAGATTAGTAGTCCATTGCCCAACAGATCAGAGGTCTGCAATTTGAATGACCAAGCACAAATGACAAGTTCTCTTCTCTTACTTCTGATCTAATCTAGTTGGAAAGCTTTATACAAATGCAGTATTATAATTATAATACAGACTTTATAATTATAAAACATTTCCTCCTACACATTTGACCTAAGTTGTTTACTATGAATAATGAAAATGAAGTGATTTGAGAGGCCCATATTTTTACGATGGAAACATGTTTTATTGTTTCAGGGCTGCAGAAACCTAGCCTCTTAAAGGCAGTGTTTAAAGTCTCCTGTGTAACGCTAGCATGTTGTTTTTCTGTTCGGTTTGGGTTGAACTACACACTGCTTCGTCAGAGAGGACGCAAAGCGGCTCTTACCGAGCGGCAGGAAGCTCTCAGACTGGTGAGTCTTCAGGGGTCGACGCCTCTCCTGTACGTGGTTCAGACATGACGGCTGACTCCCACATTTGTCCTTGTTCCTGTGGGGGGACAGTGACAGACATGACAATGCCCTTCAGCCCCCAGAGCTCTCCTGTCAGCAGCAAGCAAAGAGGAGAAAGGTAAGGAGCACACACTGATACAAACTGAACCTGTTGCCACACCCACCACACGACACACCACCTCAGGGATGAGAACCCGAGTGCAGCCGTGCGGCGGGTGACACCTCAGCATCACACTAGTCCAGATGGAATGGAACAGTGTGGAGTTTTTTTCCGGTGGCTGAAGTGCCAATCCTGCCACCAAAGTTTCCTTGGAAGTTGGAGGACCTGCTTGCAGGCCTGGATGTAGATTAACATCATACCCAGGAAGAAGCAATGCAGATTAAGGGCCTTGCTCAGGGGCCCAAAGGAGTAGGATCGCTCCTGGCATTCACGGGATTTGAAGCAGCAGCCTTCCGATCGCGGCACAGATCCCTAGCCTTGGAACTACCACTCCGGACCAGCAAGCAGAGCAATCCCAAAAAAGCCAGAATCTGATACATCGTGTGTAAATGAATGTAATGTAAATAGAAGCGTGTAATTCGTGGGGTGTTTCTGTTGTTGTTTGCCCTGGCTGCTTCACCAAACTGGCGCTCCTACTTTGAGACTTTGAGGTTCTTGGTTTATCCTAGACATATACTTATATGTGTTGGTCAGACGGGACTATTATACTCATGTTGTTTATATGCTTTATTGGAACAAAATACCCTCAGTTATACTGCAGGTTTTCAAAGATCCTTCCTAGAAAATTTTAAGGGCATCCACAGGTCCCAGTGTTTATTGTTTAGACAATGATATGTTTAATTACCTAAGGGGAATTCCAGCCCACCTGTTATTACATCACTTGCTCTATCAGCCTGTGAGGTACCTCCTTCGACAGGCAGCATGTTTGTTATTCGTTAGAGCGCTCTACATGTAGTAAACTGTGCAGCGCATTCCCAGGAATCCTGCTGCTATCAAACTGTAAAATATTTATGGTTCATTTGATTGCAAAATGCTCTCTGGGAGCTGTACGAAACTGCCAACTGCTAAATCTGATTTATACACCAGGAGAAACACATATTTTAATACTGCCAAAAGCTAAATAATTGTCATTTGGTATTGATTTAAAGTATGAACGATATATATCTACGTGAAAGTCAGGTTTCTGTGGGAAGACCTTTGTGCCCATTGTCCTCCCTTGCCAGGGGCAGGCGGGGTGGGCTCCTCACCTCAGGAGGTTTCCTCGGGGCAGGGTGTGGTCCTGGCCGTGCCCGTTCGTAATGTTCAGGCTGAGTCGTTTGCTGGGCAGGCACTTCCGTTCTGACGCGGCAGGCTCCTGTCGGATGGGCGCTGTCCCGTACTTCTCTTCCAGGCAGCGCAGGGGAAGGACCCGGTTTATGGGCTGGAAAATGATTGCCCCGATGATCTCCGACACCGCCTTACGGTTGCCCACGTAGTAGCGCACCAGGGCGGGCACGCTGTCGAAGCCCTCACTCTCAAAGAGATACTGCACCCGTGAGTAGGCCTCGCTCGCCGCCACCATCTTCTTGTTGATCTTGAAATGCTGTGGACTGTTTTTCCACTGGCAGGTCAGTACATAGTTCCCTGGGCTGGACAGGGAGTCCCGGATCAGGAAGTCCCCGTCCCTCTGCACTAGGGCTTCCGCAACCTGATGGGTCACACAGGTTTACACTCAGCCCAGTTTGTTTCTAAATGCCTACAGCTTAATTTCAGTATTCACAGCTTATGTAATCCTTCTTGGTACCAGGGTTGGTATTTTAATTAAATGTAGAGATTTTCTACTTTCTTTTCACAATAAGGCTCCTGCCAGGAGGGAGGCTATTAAACTGGATAAAGATAAACAAAGTGGCTGTCTTGTTTTCCGGGGAGGGCGGCAGGGAGGACATAAAAGAGTTTTCTGGTTTTAAAAAAGGTGTGGCTGTAAAACAGCACTACTGTGCAAGGAAGAGGACACCCAGCAATCCAGCCCCGTGCCCCCGTCTCGCCCCCGTCACAATCATCCCCGTGATACGCCCCCCTCGAAGTCTGCACCCTGTTATTATGTTGTTTTTATTAACTCAGTTTAAATATCCGGAATTCAGAACCACTTCATGAACAGTGCTTGGCTCATAGAGCTGGGGGGACCATATTCATGGATTCTCCCTGAAGTTTGCCCCCTGAATAAGCAAGTGCACCACCTGTCACCTCCATACCCAAACCTACATGCACTTTGACACCAGGTCGCACTTCGCCTCCTGCTTCGTGACATTACGCGGGCCACTGCCCGTCGCGTGTCCCTGAGCATCCACTGCAGATTGTCATATTTTTGTTTGCACAAGACACGCTACATATGACATTGTGGGAAAAGGCAGAATGTCTTCATGCCTTTAAAGAGAACCTACACAGGATGGGAAAAACATGGATCATCTCAACTATTCTGCCTGAATCTTACACACCATGATTGACATACAGCTGTCTTTGTCTTGTCAATGAACATGAATTTGAGGTTGCGGCAAGCATGGATTATGAAAATAGAAAAAACATCATTTGAGACAGTAGGGGTCAGTTCCAAGGGGAACCAGGGACCTGATAGCTGAGTAGATTTGTTTAGGCAGAAACACATGGGAAATAGTGTCATGTCTGGCAGACCAACATCTCCAGTAATCAGTCAGTGCTGTCACATCAAGACCAACCCAGAACCCTCTCTGCTAACTCTCACCGGGCTTTCCGGAAAACTGTGCAGAGGCCGCCAGCCATCTGCGGCTGAATGAGCTTGCTGAAAGCACAAGGTTGAGGTGAAAAGCGCTCTGGAAGGCCTGAGAGGTGGGTTCAGGGTGTCAGCTGGCCAGGAAAATAGCTCGTTACAGCTACAGTACAAAGGTGCTAGGATACCAGGAGGGTCATTTTTAATTTAAAACCTGTAGACATAGACAAATATCCTGTCTGGAAAGTAATATGTTGTACCAAAGTACTGGGGATTTTTTCAAAGGAAGTATACTGTATATGTAATTACTTTTGATGTAGAAAGTCGAATGTGTTTACAGTGGGAGAGCTACGTACTCGTTACCTGGTAACTGATAAGAAGGTCAGCTAGTCAGTGGTTATAATCATTTGTGGTTATGTGACTCAAGGGTCCCATACAGGGTCTGTTCGCACAGTTGAAGTCTGTAGGGAGCTACAGTATGTATAATAACAATAATCATCATTATTATCTGCCGGTTCCTTGGCTAATTTTTCATTCCCCAAGCCTGGCTTTCCCACTACAGCACAGGTAACATTCTGCCGAAATGTATCTTCACATGTCCTCTTTGTCCGCTGATCTGGCTAAAGTCATAAATATTCCTTTTCGCTCCTGGGTTTCTTGTTTTCGAGCGGGGGCCGGACCCACAGGAGGGCAGGAGCCTGTCACCTTCAGCTGCCGGCAGCCTTCAGCCAACCTAATCGCTTTCACTCCCATTTTTACTTTTCATTTTATCTCGCACACCAGACCTCCTTTTGGCAGATCTCGTCAAAGGGGCCATTTTAAGAGAGGTGCCGCTGGAGGTGACCGTCATAAGGCTCACTGACCCTTATGGCTGTGGGCCCGTGCAAAGCAAACTTTGAAGGTCTACAAAAAGTTATGTCTTTATCATGTCTCGTTTTTGGCCCTTTCATCTCTTTTTGCCATCTGGAATCCCCACCGAATGGTGGCGTTCTCTCTGAATGCCATCCCCATGGCCTCGGATAGACGGGTGGCCCCACTGTGTGACGGATGATGCGCCGTGAATTCCCCGTTAATGAAATCAGCAGAAGCCTGCAATGGGACACCACGCCGTTGCCATGGTTAATCCAGAGGCCCCTCCTCGGCTGGGACGCTTCTGCGGGGCTCATCGTGTTTCATGCACGGCCCGGAACGAGGGGGCGCTCGGCGCCCCATGTCTCATTTTGTCACAAAGAGCTTTTAGAGGCCGTGGGACCACACGAAAAATTGGTGGCACGCGTTATTAGCGAATCTGAAAGCAAGCTGGTCTTCAAAACCCAAAGCGATTCTGCATTCGCACGCATACACGGCCTCCCCCTGAGTCCTACCTGCACGCCTGCTCCCCTCAACTACAGCCCCCATTCTGCCCCCGCCCGTACCTGTCTGGGGATGGCGCCGTGGTACCAGGCGTGGCTGCGCGGCTCCTCGCTGGCCAAC
Organism: Mormyrus iriodes; assembly: GCA_011763525.2. NCBI lineage: Eukaryota > Metazoa > Chordata > Actinopteri > Osteoglossiformes > Mormyridae > Mormyrus > Mormyrus iriodes. The sequence continues at coordinate 24,461,900 of JAAGVU020000032.1, forward strand.
TTCAGCTCCTCCTCCAGCTCCTTCCTCAGCTTCTCCGGGGGGCCCTCCATGATGTACTTGTCCCTAGAGAACTGCACATGGACAGGAAGGGCGGGCAGCTTGAGCGTCCTCAGAGCCATGGCTCATCGCGAGCACCTTCCTCTCTCCTGTCTTCTCCCCTCCTGCTACTGTCGGCAGTGACCGCTCAGCAAACAGCCCCCGGCTGTACCTGCCCGCTTTGATGTCTGCGTTTTCATCTCCCGCACTCATGACAGTCCGCCCCCCTTCCCCGGGGCCCCACCCTCACCTGCCGCGTTTGGCAGGGGCTGCATTGTACCTGTCGGTGACTCACCCACAGTGTGGAGGTGGTGTCCCCGACTCACAGGGAAAAGTGTGATCTGATCATTCCTGGATATCTGTAGGCCAAAATCAGGGACTGCCGCTCCCTCCACCACACCTTTCATCTAACGTTTCCTGTGATCTGTTATTACCGGCTGGTGATTTCACCCTCTCCTCTGCGTGTGGAGGTGACCGGCACCCACCTCTGCTAATCTGCACATCAGACTGTCCTATTACAGTGATATCAGCCAACTGGAGACGGCATTCCAGGGCCCTGGTACTCAGGCGGTGCTGAGCAGCATTATTTTTGTTTCCCGCTCGTTCCACTCAGGCTGTTGGACCAGCTTACATTGTTCTCCATCTCTCTGTTATTCACACTTTAACACACGGCCCAAAACAGTCCATCCATTTTGCCTAAACTGTTTTCCTAGAGCTGTAGACAGAGAGCCATGGTTGCTACTAACTTGGACAGATGTGATATATGCTCAATGGTTGTCAAACCATTAGGCTACACAGGAGGCCGCCCAGTGGCAGATTAACAAATTCAGGGGCCCCTTATGTGCCCCCAATTCTCAAAATAATACAACATTTAACTATAATATTATAAAATAAAAATATCCATAAAATAAAGTCAAAGAGAATGTGATGCTGTTCCAGACGAGACCAGTCACATCAGAAGAACAACTAACTGGCAAGCATCAAGCAGAAAGAGCCCAACAGAGACCTCACTGAACAGCAGTAACTTTAAACACTCTTATCCAATGCGTTTCAAATGCATCCACTATGTGCACTCAAGTCACATTTCCCATAGACAGCACTGACCACAGATAGCTTCACAGAGAGAGGCAAATTCCAAAACAATTTAAAACAAGACCTTACTATCAGAATGTTTTCCTCCGTGTTTTTCTGGCATAGAACTCATTTTAAGCTCGTAAAATTCATATGTGTAGGAAACAGAGCACTTCAGTGTCACAGAGAGATTGGAGTCAGCACTACAGAGCGAGTCACAGAGAGATTGGAGTCAGCACTACAGAGCGAGTCACAGAGAGATTGAAGTCAGCACTACAGAGCGAGTCATTGTGCTGAGCATGACACCTCTGCTGTCTTCTTTTGCTTCTGATCGCATAGTTTGCTATATAACAATGATTGCAGAGAATACAGACAATGTGATGAAAAAATTTCACTGAAGGCTCAGCTGGACCTGAGAAACGGGCTCTACAGGGTCACGGAAGAAAAAGCTCTGGTCCAAGTAGCACAGGACGTCCTGAAATGAGATTACCGAAAGAGCTCCATTCTCTGGAGCTCCATACATCATGCATACATTAAGACACTGCTTATTTCTCACGAGACCCACTGGAATCTCTTCTGAGTCTTTCTCCCTGTTTAGTTGCCGTTTGTTCCAATAGTAATTTTTAAAGAAATGACTAAGCCTGAGTTAAAAACAATAGAACCAGTAACATGTCCCAGTGTGTATCAGTCACCCGAGTGTTGGAGGTTTCTGGATGACATGTCCCAGAAGGGCTGGGCCCCAGCACCATTATCGTGTTACATTTATTCAGCACTCATTTCCTGAAACACAATATTGTAGTGGTGCATCGTAAAGATTATCGAAGATACCCTGAACCTGCTGGATATTATAGATCATATGTTGGTACTGCAATGAGATAGATCGTAGCAACCACTTCCCAAGCCAGATATCTCACTCAGCAGAAGAAACATAGAACATAGTGTGTTTGCCAGGAAGCTTTGTTCTGTGTTATAAACTCAGTATGTAGCACACACCGAAATTCTTGCTATTAACACTTATTTTGTAAGGGATAAACCATGACAAGGTGTGCAGTTATACAAAAATAATCAATGACAGCTTGGTGTAATGCGGCCCGACGCAAGTGGTCTTCAAGTAATCACAGAATCCATCAAGGTGCTTACATTTTGAAAATCAAGGAAAATTATGCTGATAGGAATGACTGTTTATTTATGAATGAAGGGTCACACAGGTTTTGATATTGACGTTTAATAAAATATTGACGCGCATTAATATAGAACAGTTATTAGGCTGCCGGAACTACCTGTGTACACAAAAACAATCAACGGCCATGTGACATAATAAGAAATAAGAAAAACAGTATTTACTAAAGCTGTGATATAATCAATATATTGCATACAGACAAAAGGATACTTGGTGGTAAAGATTTTAAATTGTGTTGTCGGTCATTGAGCCTACAGCTTTGACAGTTTATTAGTCAATGATAACTATTACACCTGCAGCCTGGAGAATGAAACATGCAGAAATTAGTTTTTTTAATTATGGCAATGCAAACAAAACCTGACATATGGTTGAAGTTTTATGCCTGTAAACCCTATTTAACACATAAGGGACATGCAAAGTGTGAACCCCCCGCGCCCAATGCAGTGAGATAACTAAAGTGCGAGGCCACACGAACAGTCTTTATGCTTAAGTCCTTTAAGGCGAGAGTTAAATATATCTGTGCCTGTAGTTAAACGAGGCCCTAGAGGATAAATAGGGGAGTTGGATGTTTTGCTAAAGGGTATTGTGTTTTTCAAGACGAGGGGAGAAACAGCAGTGGAAAATCCATTTTAAATTAAGGTCGTGTTTTGTGTTTTTAACAAGTACTTACAATAATTTGCTAGAGAGTGTCAGCTGTGAATTATATATGACATACATAGTTTATTAGGTAGCTCTGCTTGAATGTGCAGGGTATGTAACCCCCTCTGAATAAAAATAGAGTTTATGGTTTAATTTAGGAGCAGATTGCATTCTGTCTTTCAGCAAACCTCAGACTTCATAATTAAAACGAGACCCTGGCAATACATTATAGCATAGCGATGACGCCACGGGCATCTAGGGCACTAAAGTCGTCGTGTTTCCTGGTGTTTTCAAGCCCAGGGTCACCAACAGAGCGAGCGCCACATGCTCTCGCAGGCACGCGGGCCGAGTCACCGCGGAGCCGTATGCATAGGGAGCGATGCCGCACACTCTTGCAGGTACGCGGGCCGAGTCACCGCAGAGCCGTATGCATAGGGAGTGAGCGCCGCACACTCTCACAGGCACACGGCCCAAATCGCCGCGGAGCCGTACGCATAGGGAGCGAGCGCCACGCCCTCTCACAGGCACACGGCCCGAATCGCCGTGGAGCTGTACACATAGGAAGCGAGCGCCGCGCCCTCTCACAGGCACACGGCCCGAATCGCCGCGGAGCCGTACGCATAGGGAGCGAGCACCGCGCCCTCTCACAGGCACGCGGGTCGAGTCGCTGCAGAGCCGTACACATAGGGAGCGAGCACTGCGCCCTCTCACAGGCACACGGGCCGAGTTGCCACGCGCAGGCTGAGACACAAACAGAAACATATCTGTTTAGGTAGCTGCACTAACAAAGACACCAGCAAATAAACTCGTGGTGCTAAACACAAATACAGATCAACTAGCAGAACTATTCTAATAACATACTTTCCTGAACAGCTTTTTATCATCCTTCTAAGAAACACCCATTATGTCTGAAGGTGAATATCTTTTTGGAAGCATAGTTATTACTGCTCAGGCAGGTTTTATCAAGAACCAAGGGCTCATGTGTCCTCAGCACTGTAATGGGCAGAGAAGGCCATACCACTATGGCATCAGGTGTCCTGGGGCTGAGTGGCCTTCTCCCTGACTTCCCATGGGTTTCCCGCGCTGGGGAGAGGGGGAGGGGCACATCAGACCTGTCTCACATTACGTTCCATCATCCACGGCACAGGGAAGCCACCAGAGGCACTGGGAAGACTGGTTCCCGTGCTCAGTGAAGCTCAGCACATGTGAATTGGTGCTGTAGGTTAATCGTTACTTTTTCCAAATGCACAAGCAATACCGTGGGATATTAGTGGGCAGGAAAGTGGAAGTGATTTCCACTCATTCCTTAAAACACGGTTGACAGGCCAGCTGTCCAGGTCCGCTTCAGAGACGGATCGGTCACACTGCTGCATCAGCAGGAGGCCCGTCTGTGTTCACTTTGAACACTTGCCAGTTCACTGATGCCTCGATCTCCTGGAGCCTTTGAAGATGAGTTACATGCAGTGAGGTCGTGTTCGTCACGCCTGTCAGCATGGAGCAAGGGGCCGTGGGGAGGGGAGGTGGCCTGGCCTGAGAGCTCTGATGGGCAGCTATGCACTACTGCTGCCAGGAGGGGCCAACAAGTGCCCCGAGACACAGCTCTTTGTAAGTTTATTCAACCCCAACACACTGCGGTGAGTCACTGGGGCGGGAGAAGAGCTTGGTATAAAAACCAGACGATCACCACCATATATGACAGCAAAGGCTGCCTTGTTTTAGAGGAGACATAAAAAATCCATCTTCTTACCTTATCTTGGTCAGGGTGGCAGGAGGAGGGTCTGGAGCCTAGTCCAGGCCACAGGCCACACCCTGGATGGGATGTGAACCCCCCCAACCCTGGAGGAGTTAGCAACAGTGCTACACACCAAGCCACCCTGTTTTGGGGACTAAATGTGCTGAAAACCCTCCCCCTGCAAGAAAGTGTCACCTTCCTGTCCGCCCTTGAGTCAGCTTCTGTACGCCATATTCTTAGAGACTGATAAAGGCTCTGATCTGAAATAAACCCTGATACCTCTTGGTGTTACAGGGGTTAGGGACCAGCAGCCCTTGTTCTCAGGGCTGACAGGACTAGAGGAGAAGTTCTGGAAAGTTCACCAGCACCACTCTATACATGCTAGTGGCCTCCTGTTTACACACACTTATGATGTAATCTCCATATCTCTCTGTTTATGACCGCACTGGTGCTGCGAAAACAGCTAAGCAAACACCCAAACCCCCACAGCTCTATGTATTAAAAGTAGCTCTTTTAATACTTTTATTGCAATGTTTATTTTCTTGGTGTCTTTCCTAATTAGTACGTGACTGCTTTTTAAAAGAGTGTTCGCTTAATAAACAGTCCCTCTTTAAAAATCCATTAGAGGGTGTGCCAGTGACGTGGCTGAAAGTAGAATCATCCGAGAATGACGAACTTGAAACCATAGAAAGCCGCTGGCTTTAATAAAGCTCCACCTTCTTCACAGCCAGTGCGTTATACCCGTTCTGCTAAACGCCCCGGGTGCGCGGTCACGACGGCTGATCCCAAAAATGTGGTGAGCGTTATTTGTGGATCATTACATTCCCAGGGCAGTGGCGTTCCTGGGCAGCGGCGTTCCCAAGAACATGTCCTTAGACTGCCAGCCAGACGCAGAGGTGCTCGGGTCAGACACGAGCTCTGCCCCATGGAGTCTGTGAGCACCTATGGAGTCGAGGCCAGACTGCTTACTGGGAGGGGGGCTCTCCCAGAAAGAGATTCCCAGCACGATTAACTCATTTCAACAAGTGGCGGGTGGCTCTGTCCGGCTCAGTTTCTGTGAAGACGATCCATGTGTCATCGTTCCAGGTTTCCGACATGGGAATTCGTGTCTTGTTGTGCGCAGTGAAAGGCCTTCAGAGAAGGTTCTGGGGGGAATATTACATGCACGACAGTGTGTTGGACGGATGTCACGCTGGATGTCCAGCTGATGAATAATGGAAGTGGACCATCATGCCAGTGTCGGGCTGCGCAGACTGTGCCTGGCCGACTCACTAGAAGCACAGCACACGCTCATGTGCGCTGTACATAAGAACATAAGAACATAAGAAATTTACAAACGAGAGGAGGCCATTCAGCCCATCAAGCTCGTTTGGGGAGAACTTAACTAATAACTCAGAGTTGTTAAAAT
>JAAGVU020000032.1:24468065-24488715 GCA_011763525.2 Mormyrus iriodes
TGTGTCCCACTGTATCCCAGGTAAATTAAAATCACCCATAACCACCACATCATTTTTATTACTCATAATCCTGATATTGTCATATAACTTTCTGCTATCCTCTACAGCTACATTAGGTGCTCTATAACAAACCCCGACAATTAGGCCATTTGAGTTTTTAGCATCTAGTTTTACCCATACAGCTTCTGTACTTTTATTTTTATCAGTGAGCTCCCTTGCCTGCAAGTTCTCTTTTACGTATACTGCAACCCCACCTCCCTTCTTGCCTATCCGGTCTCTACGGAACAACATATAACCATCCATATTATATTCTTCTCCGTCATTGTCACTCATCCATGTTTCAGTTATTCCTATAATATCGTAAGTGTCTGATGAAATTAAAGCCTCTAAATCATGAATTTTGTTTCTAATACTCCTAGCATTTAAATACAGACCGCAAAGGGTAGGCCTTTTACAGTGCCCACTTTTAATAAAAAAATCATACTAAATCTATAAATCATACTAGTCAAAAACAAATCTGTACTGATGGTTACACATAATCCACTGCCCTTCTCTGCATCACTAGTCCCAAAGATTTCATGGTGTAACGTGTCAAAAGCCTTTGGCGGTGAGCAGATTTGCCTGGATGCAGCGTGCTACTGCTTCCCCTGGCGCTCCCATGCATCACGGTGGTGCCATATTTGCAAGGAAACGTTCAATCAAGGGTAATTAAGCTCTTTGGTGTGTTTCCTGGACGTCCTCTGGGGCTTGAGCGATATGTGCAGATGAAGAGACTGCAGCCGCTATCGCCTCCTCATCTGCGCCGCTTCCTGTGAGCCTCCCCCGCTGTGGGCGCCCGCCCTTCCCGCTGCTCTGTAAACTGAGAGCCATCTCCCCGTCACATCTGCACATGCCCCATCCGTCTCTGAGTTCTGGAAAAAGCCAGTCAGGGCTTCCCTTGCCCCAATTACATATTTAATAAGAGTTTCCTGTTGGCATTGTAGCCCCTCTGTGCCCCCCCCCCCCCCCACTAAACCCAGTGCAGCTACGTGGCCTTTAATGTACTCAAACCTGATTGGCAGCAGCATGGCTGGGTGGAGCTCAGCTTTTGTCATGAAGGAGCGCCCGCTGTTTGCCCTCGTTGTGTTTGCCTTGGGGAGAAGCTGTGAGGAATTAGAACCTGGACAGAGCTCCACCAAGCAGGCTGGAGGGCAGGCCAACCCTATCTGTCAAAACGGGGTGCCAAGCTCATCATTGTTTAGGATTTTCTGGCCCTAGGGACCCCCCCCACCCCCACACATATACACACACACACGCATACACATTCTGCTGTATATGAGTGCTCACACAGCTGTATAGGAGTGCTCTAACAGCTGTATATGACTACTTTCACAGCTGTATTATGACTGCTCTCACTCCTGTATATGACTGCTCTCACAGCTGTATAATAACTACTCTCACAGCTGTATATGACTGATCTCACATCTGTATATGACTGCTCTCACAGCTGTATTATGACTACTCTCACAGCTGTATATGACTGATCTCACATCTGTATATGACTGCTCTCACAGCTGTATTATGACTACTCTCACAGCTGTATAATAACTACTCTCACAGCTGTATTATGAGTGCTCTCACAGTTGTATTATGACTGTTCTCACAGCTGTATTATGAGTGCTCTCACAGCTGTATTATGACTGTTCTCACAGCTGTATTATGACTGCTCTCACTCCTGCATATGACTGCTCTCACAGCTGTATATGATTACTCTGACAGTTGAATATGACTGCTCTCACAGCTGTATTATGACTGCTCTCACAGCTGTATTATGAGTGCTCTCACAGCTGTATAATAACTACTCTCACATCTGTATATGACTGATCTCACAGCTGTATATGACTGCTCTCACAGCTGTATAATAACTACTCTCACATCTGTATATGACTGCTCTCACAGCTGTATTATGACTACTCTCACAGCTGTATAATAACTACTCTCATAGCTGTATTATGAGTGCTCTCACAGCTGTATTATGACTGTTCTCACAGCTGTATTATGAGTGCTCTCACAGCTGTATTATGACTGCTCTCACAGCTGTATTATGACTGTTCTCACAGCTGTATTATGAGTGCTCTCACAGCTGTATTATGACTGCTCTCATAGCTGTATTATGACTGTTCGCACAGCTGTGCCAGTTGGACTTTTAAATAGCTACATTTAATGCCGCCAGATATCATGTTCAGAAAAAGGAAGTGACTGTGACATCCTCAAGTCAAGGAGGAAGTCTTTGAAATGTCCTTTATAACTGTTCAATCAATACCATCCATCACACTGGAAATAGGACACATTCCACCACCCAGACCTATGTCCACCCATCCAGACTAAAATGAAATGTTTCCATGACGACCTGTAGCTATTTTAAGGTAGAAACCAACAAAAATTTTTAAAATATCTTAGCAAACCCAACTTGGGCCTTGTGGAAATAACCACCAGCCATGAAGGATAACATGCCAGGTGTTATTTTGGGCTGTGTTGTTCAAAATAGTCACAGAGAAATGAGGGCAAACACTGGCTTTCCTGAAAGGTGCCTTACGGAGCTCTGGGTCATGTCTTCACAGTAACAAGCAAGCGAGTCAGTGTAGAGATCAATAGGCAGGCGTGTGATGGACAGCTAAGGGGTCTGGAGAAGAATAAAGACCCGGACACCCCACCACTGACACGCTCTGAACGAACAATGCACAAGGAGGGAGCCTACATTTGTCTGCAATGATGTTTCTCCAATACGCTTATAGACGTGTTATTTATTCATGACTTGGACAATCTATATCCATGTCACAGCCTAACATTAATGGAGAGTACTAAAGTTGCTATCTTAAATAACACACACAGTATATTTCAGTTCCATAGACAAGACAGGTTAGCTGATTTATTAGGTCATGTTTTACGTACCTATATATAATGTTTCTCCATAAAAAGGGGTTTCCTTTTTTCAGTGAGAATTGCAGTGATCCTTCGCGGAAACACCGCTATTAATAATAGTTGCGTGTGTGTGACAGCCCCGGGGGCTGTGACCTCACACTGCTTGCGTTACAGGGCGGCATCGCTGCCATAAACGAGCAGTGCTCTTCACTGCTGGCCAGCTTTTCTATTTCCAGCCGCACAAAGCCGCGACGTCAGACTCCCATCGTAGACAGGACAGGCGTGCGTTTTGGCCTGAAGTCGCCGCCGGTCAGTGCGGCATCCCAGGACGAGGTGTCTTCATGTGTGCGTGCGAGAGCATGCACGCAGCCCACCCAAGCCCCCGTTTCCTCGCTGTGGGTGTCACTCAATGACAGATGCCCAGTGAACCAGCTCACTTAATATAATGAGCAGAGCTGTATATCTGCAGCAGAAGCGCACGGTGCCATAATAAAAGCAGCCAATGCTCCTATTTAAAGCCCCCCTAAAAGCCTTGTCCGCTGTCATGCCCGGGAAGCCTGCACCCGCCCCCCCGCCACACAACGCCGTGAAACTCCCGGGAAGCGCCCACCTGTGTCTGGCACGTGCATCCCCAACAGCAGCAGGAAGCCAGTGAGGATGATGACGACATGAGGAAGATTTACTTAATTAGAATTCCATGTACAATATATTTACTTTTTCTGATATCTGTAAAGGCATAACTCATTAAAAATGCCATTTTATAGCAAGAATAACATTACATCCCTGACTAACATGCCCTGACAGACTCAGTATTTTCCGAGGTCAGTCTAGATCAAGAGTCTCGTTCGGCATGAACCCTGGAGAGACCTGACTCACCTTGGCCCCGATGACTGAACTCTTCTGGTAGAAGCAGCACAAAGCAGCCGTGATGGTCCGCAGGACACTGCACCTCTCCGACATAGCTCTGCCAGTCCTCACATTCACAATTCCAGTAATAAAAAAGTCTCTGGTGCTCTGTGCAGCCCACGAGCAGGCAGCCTGGCTGTCTGACACGCTCACTGTGCCGTCAGCGCTCTGACTGTTAAAACACGCTGGATCCCCTCAGCCCGCCACTCCATGTATGGAGAGAGGACACCCCATGTGATCTCGCTCCCCCGCGAATGAAATCTTAGCCATGTGGGAGTGCTCTGCTGCAGACAGTTGTAACCCCCCAACACACATTCGCTGTTCGGGGGAAGGACCTCTGTGAGGGAGACCATTAGCTGTGACCCCCCCCCACAAATAACCATTCCTATAGTGATGCTCTTTCTGGAAACGCCTTTGAAGTTTTTTTGTCTGTTTCACAGCTGTGGTGATGAGTAACACATATGCTGTGTTTATTTACGCCTCTAAGATAGAAATGACTCTTTTTCTTTTTTTGCCTGAGGAATGAAAGCTGTTATGATATAGTTTCCTTGTGTTGTGAAGGACCGACAGTATCCGGGGAGCGCGGCGCAACCCTGAGGTACAGCCTGCGAACACAAGGATGGACACCAGACACATGATCGACCGAAGTGGCACTCACAGCCTTATTGACTGCATTGCAAAAGGACCTTTTTCCTGTTCGATAAAGCTGGTGTGTGCCGGGGACTATCGTATGTAACACGGCCGGAGGCCAGAGCACATGCGAGCCTCGGGAAGGCATCCTGAGCGACCCTCAAAGTGTCTGCTGGATGTATCTCAACCAGGAATCTATGGGGTGTGAAAGATGCTTATTTTCTCCATTTATCGGAGGCTGGGAGCAGCTCTGTCTGTGTGAATAACTATCTGTAAGCGACCGCGGCCCCCGGATGCCTCTGGTGAGAGTCACACTCCAGATTCCTCCATGTAACAGGCGTGAGGACAGTATCTGTCAGCTGGGGGGAGGCGTCGTTTTCATTAGCATGAGCCTTTAACGAGCTGCGATTCATTAGGGACAGTCCCTCAGGCTAACACAGTTATACTTCAGTCAGCAGATTGTGCGAGAGAAAACACTCTGGATGATATTGCATCACTCTGGTTTGCAACAGAAAACAAATGACAACACGTACTGTAAATGTGTCGTTTCAACAATTTGATCTGTTTCGCCCTTTAAAACTGTTGTGTTTTCGTTAATCCTTCAGCCACTGGGTATCTTTTTCCCTGCTATTAACACAGGTGGAGGGGATTCCTTTGCCCAAAAACATTAAAAGAGCCTTTCATGGTGCTTGAAAGAGGGTTAGGGAGCAGGCTGTACTCTGACACCCACTTTAATGATGCAAGCAGACCGTGATGCACGGTGGGAAGCTGCCAGCACACTGACAGAGATGCAGATTAAGCCAATCACACCATAGCAGCTGGGCTGCTCAGAATGACCTGGCGGGAGTCACCTGATTAGATGCCTTGCGAATCCTGTGCCAGGAGGTTCCGGTATCCTTACCGACAGTCAGTCATTCAGGTATTCCTAACCGAAAGCTGTTTAACCCTTGTATATTTTACTTCTTCCGTTCTACATTCTAGATTCTATAGAATTTAACCTCATTTTGAAAATGGACTGGGGTAACTTCGACCCCAAAAATAACACAGAGGTTCAGGGTTTGTGGAGTATTTACATTGAATGGGAAATGTTTTTGTAGCACCTTTGTTGAGTGTAATCAGGGGAAATCTCATTGGCAGACTTCAGCAACTCTGCCTTCACTTATTTTTTTGTGAGGAACACACACTGATAGGTCTTTGCGTGACCGAGGTGATGCACCCCTCAGTGTCGCTACCACGGGGCTCGGCAGAGGCTGACGAGCTCTGACACCGCCGCACGCTCAACTTCTAATTGGTGTCGTCCTTCCTTAGGGTGGAGGACATATGTAGAGCATCTTGGCAGAGAGCTGTGTTAGCACCTTATGGACGGCCTGCATCAGCTGTCATCAGCCCTGCAAGATATATCACTCCCACGCCTAGCAGTACCTCTCCCACAGCCGTGTGCTGTGATAAATATCCGTCAGCTTTCCGGAGAAGTGGCATGTACTCTCTCGCAGCCATGCGCTCTCCGTGATACATGTTATGAACAGGTTGACATGGCTAATTAATGTGGCACAAATGGGAAGACCACTATCTGATACATTTTTACACAGTATGAATAAACGTATCGTATATGTCTGACTAAATTCTATAGTCATATGCAGGAGCCCACAGCTAGTTCAGAGGCTGGAAATCTGAGTTTGGTTCAGAATAATTAAACTGTGAACTACAGCAGATTTAAGATGAGAACTGGAAAAGCGGGCATTTGATATGCAGAAGAACGTGGCAAGATAATAAGAAAGGAGAGGAGTCTGCTTGCCCATCAAGGGTGAAAATGAAGAATCCGCAGAGTCAGATATAGCAGGGGGGGGCGCCACACCAGGCAGCAGGCGAGGTTCAGAGAGCTCAGGGCGAGAGCCGAGACTTGAGGTTGGGTGGTGCCTGAAGCCGCTGTGTGGCTGGTGCCTGGAACCAGACGCTTCCCCTTTCAAAGCTGCTGCCAGCCTCTGAATCTCTACTCATGTTAAATGAAAACATGAAGATGAGTTGGTAGCTGTGGTTATAAGGGTCCCCGCTGGGATGGGTGTGCCTCCGACCAGGCCGATATCTGGATGGGGTTATTTACAGTGCTACGGAGCCTCCCGTTTCCTTTAGACGCCTCATAATACATAAATACAGATGCTGGCCAGGCTAGTACCCCCTCCTAAAATGAAGGAATGCTGTCCCAAGGGAAATCTGTTAAACAACTAAATAGCGCTCGATAAAGCAGCAGACGCCTGTAAATAAATCAAATGTACACAAGTAGCCTGGGAAAGGGGATCCTGCTGTAAGCAAAGGTAATGACAGGCTTCAGGGATTTACAGCTCGCAGGGTATGGCCACCCTGTCGGCCCTTTAGGAGAGGCTATACAAAACCCTGAAAAATGGCACGACTACACCATGTAAAAACGCCAAGCTGCTGAGTTCACAGAGTTGGGCACTGTGTAATAATGACGCACTGTGTAATGATGACGCACAGCGGTACCCACACCTGCTCTGCACTCAGAACCCTACAAATATCACCCAAGATGTATATCTGTCCTACAGGCCCCACTCTAAGCCACATTCACACCTCTGTCTTATACAGTAGCCATGTCCTGCACTGATTACTGATTGTTTTTTTTTTTTTTGTATTATATGTATATGTACTTGCTTGTTTTATTTTTGTGTAAAGCGATCTTAGGATTGTGAAAGGCACTATATAAGTTGAATTTATTATTATTATTATTACTCCGGAAAGGTAGAACTTTCATATTATATTTGTATAGTCCATTAGCCATGGACTGTTAGCTCAGATAGTCAGCGCTGTGATATTACTAACGCTGAGGTTGTGGGTTTGAACCCCACTCTTGACTTTCTGTAATTTCACAATTAATAAAGTATCCCTAAGGGTGTCTGTGGGTTTGGGTGCTGTGCTTATGATCAGAAGGTGGGAGAATCCAAAACCTGGTTCTACAGACTGATTTCACTGCTAGGTTCCTCAGCAAAACCCTTATCTGCTAATTGCTCCAGGAAATATCTGACCCCTGCTATCTCAAAAATGTGTCCTTCTGAATAAAATCAACAGCTAAACAACTGATGTGCACATATTGTATGTTATAATTAAAAAATGTTCAGTTAACGCCTAATAAGAGTAAGCACTGTACTTTTTGGTGGATGAAAAACATTAGAAATGATTTTTTAAATCAGTTTGCCCAATACTATTTGAAGTGATCGTTCCAGCGACTCGGAGCCTATGAAAGGAACCGAGGAAGGGCCAGTCTCCCCTAAGCTTTGTGCTTTTATGTCAAATCCACTTCACACCACTAGAAGGAGCTGTCCCTCTTTCGGCCGGATTTCTTTTTCTTATTTTTTATTTTGCTGGGCAGTTTGAGAGAGATGTCTGTAGATTACACTGATCGAAGCCAGGAAACCATGGCTTGAAATGCTAAATTGAAACAGGCAATGTTTGTCCTGAGAAGCACCTGGCACTGCCAGTGTTATAGGATCATAAGTCATGAACCCCAACTGGTGTTAACTTCTCATACCGTATAAGTGTATAATGAAGGACGAACGTAATTACCGTACAAATTTACCCAACTATTTATCTGAATTCCGGTTTCCCAGTCACATGACCCAAGGTGTGTCATTCTCCCAAGCAAACAAATGAAGCTTTAGCAGGAAGAGCGACAGATGTGTGGAGTTTACGGAAGCTGGCTTCTGGAGGAAGACTCAGTGCATTGTGAGAAGTAGCTTGACCAACAGGACTGAGGCTTGCATGGAGGTGTCTAATGGTCCCTGGGACAGCCTCCTACTGACAGAGCCTGTCTCAGATCCCACTGCATCTGTCCACAGTCTACCGGTCACAAAAGAGGCACGTTTCTGCTCCAGCAGAATGGGCTGCACTGATGGCCAAAGGCTCCATTATTATTTGTGTTCAGAGAGGGCTGTAAAGCTCACAGGCCAGACAGAGAGCCATTGTTTCCTGAGGCTCTTTCATGACAAGCTAGCACTCCCTGCAAACAGGACTCACTGCATACGGGGCTACTGCATACCATCAGTCGAGCGCAATTTAGACTGTAAGCAGCCATATGCAGAAAAAGGGGAGAGTGCATGCTAGACAATAGAAGAGTTGACTCAAAACAAGAATTACAGCTATTTGTAATTCTCTTGATGCAATGAAACACATTTTAAAGTAAAAAAAAAGTAAGAAAAATGTCATTTCCCCTGCCAAATCACTTCTCATAGGCCGTGTTTATTTACAGATAAGCATATAAATTAGATTTTGCACACCCAACTACCCACAACGCCATGGAAACCAGTATGCATTTCGCCAAGCAGCTTTGCTGAAGCCCAGTTCGTCTCGGGACATTGCTTGGCGCTGGTCCAGAGAGCGGCAGATCACACGCTGGGTTTGTGTTTCTGCGCTCATTCTTGGGACAGTGGATCAGACCTAAGCAGCTTTATTTGTTAATTTTTTACCAGTGTACACGACCACAGGCATGCTCTGTGCTTTGCATACATGCAGTTCAATCAAATACAATCAGTGCCGAAATGCCCTCATAAAAATGGGATGCACGATTTTTCAGCTCTGTACAGCAACATTTCTCTTGAGGTTCCCGCCCAGTTCCAGGATCATATTTTTAGGCGCTGAGTCTTCCTCGAGCCATTTCCACTCTCGCGCCTGAAGATCTTCTTTGATGATAATGCTCGCTTCTAATTTGCAAAAAAGCAATGAGCATTTCACACGCAACGGTCCTGCCTTGTTGAATCTGAGCCAAATTACAGCCTCAGTGTTCGCGTGAGGGCAACAGCAGGAAACTTTATTTCCGCAGTCATCGGTGCTGCGAATGTGACTGATGCTGACCTTCTCCTGCCCAGCTCACCCTTTAACCCTACATCTCCAGGCCACTCTAAACTGCTTCAGGATATCAGTGTTTTGATGTTGCATCTCCACAGATACATTCTGCTACAGGCACCGAAATTTTCATTTTAGCTACTCAGTGATTTCACTGCTATGAAGAGAAACAGGCCTGTTTGAATCTGATATTACGGACTCATGCATTTTGCGTAGAGAAATGCCTTTGAAGACTATTATACTGTTACTTTTTCAACTATGGGGGTGAAGAATGACACAAACAAAAAATGACACACATGTTTTCTGGGAATATCCCAGCATGGTGATCATCTTTTCTGCAGCTTGCTAAAATTATACAAGGAAATGTTTGTCCCCGGTCACCTTTTGTTTCCTTAGCTGTCTCTCTGATGTTGGCTAAACCTCGAGGCCGAACGTGACCCCGGCCTGAAAGGACCCCGTGAATTTCACCTTCTACTGACTGAACCAAAAGCCAGGATACTGCTTCTCTGTGGCATTGTGGTAAGTCCTCGGTCGACCCGAACAGTGTGTGTGGCCTCACCCTGTCCTCTCTATGTTCCGATCAGAAGATGACAAAACAACAGTAATCTGAGAGTTGACACATTCCCTCAGTAATCACTGTCTTATGCTCTGTTATAGAGAAAAGCAGAAATTTTGCCAGATCATTTATCCTTTGTTATCAAGAGTGTCCATTTTTGTCTTTTCATTCCAAGGTGACTTGCGTAACGTTTGTTTAGCATACACACTTTATACTCAGGATAAGGAGAATATCACAGAATCGGTCCCTAGAAACACAAAGCTTGAAATCTGCATACACAAGCAGTAACCCTAACTACACACGCAGGGATAATCACTGGGACCATGTTCACCAAACACCGTCAGCAGTGCTTTTACAGCTGAAAGCCTCAAACATAATTTCCTCTCATCTCTAATCAGTCTCTCATCAGCTGGGAGAAGGTTATGCTCAACGCTGGGGCCACCTGTCAATTTTCATAACGTGTAGGTAAATCAGCGTTTGTGAGACGCCAAGCTGTAGCCTGACGCCGTGTTTAGATAAGGGGCAGAGCGCAACAGATGTTAGGAACCTTGGTGTAGAATGCATCGACATGCTCCTGTTTCTCTCATACCCATACGAATTACCCTACCCACTCTGTTCTAGATGATTCAGCTGGCTGGTCCAGCTTCTCCTCACCAGTAGTGGGCTGGCCTGGTACAGGTCTGTCACATATGACACCCGACTGTCCAAGAGAAACCTATAACCACATGCAAGAACATTGATTTAATGCAGCACTTTGAATATGGGGAAGTGTAAAAGTCTGCTGCTGAGTGTGAAGCAGAAGCCTGTTGTTAAAGCTGTTTTTATATCGGTTAAGCTTAAGCCAGGCAACTCTATTTGTATATTCCAAGAAAGTCACTATCCCTTCCAAGAATGACCAGCTAGCCGGGCGACTAGAGCCCCAGTGAGTTATAGCACACGCCTCACCCCACGACAGCCTCTGACTGCCTGTTTGTTTGCGGCCCTCCCCGTGAGGTTACCAAGCACTGTCATGGTTTGCTTTTCACACTAGGCTGAAAGGAGAGGTGGACTGGGGAGAGTGAGCAGCTGCTAGCATCTCAGATGGCTGGGAGAGGTCATGGCCCTATGACGGGGCACAACAGCACCACGCAAATCGGGCAGCGCTCAAATTTAGGCCAGCACAAATCAAGCGGTCGGCTTCAGACTGAAATCCTGAGACCCGGGCAGTCCATGGGAAACTGCATTGCTGTTCTTGCCAGGCCTGGAGTGGGACTGATTCTCAGCTTGGGAGTTTATGCCCAAGACATCCTGTTTTGTCCTCGTTCTGGGGGAACTTTGATAAATGATGCCACGGTTTAAGTCTTATTATTGTGCTAAATTTCCATCCATCCATCCATCCATCCATCCATCCATCCATCAGTCCATCCATTTTCTGTACCCGTTTGTCCTATTCAGAGTCTCGGGGGGTTTGAAGCCTATTCCAGATGCTACTGTCACAAGGCAGGGAACAACCCAGGATGGTGCGCCAACCCATCACAGGGCACATTCACACACCATTAACTCACTCACACACATTCACTCATTCACACACCATTCACACACTCACACACCATTCACTCAGTCACACACCATTCATTCACTCACACACCATTCACACACTCACACACCATTCACTCACTCACACACCATTCACACACTCACACACCATTCACTCACTCACACACCAGTCTGCAATAAATGTATTACTTACGTTTCAAGAAGAAAATAAATAACAAATAGTATATTGAACTGTTCAAGCAGTCTGACTTTTCCAGCCCCGACTGGCATATTTCTACCATCCATCATCTGAGAGATTTCCAGTGATCAGCAATAGCAAGCGATTAGTTGTGGTACCTCTGCAGGCAGACATGCGTACCGCATATTTGCACGCTTTTCTCTGCAGAGCAATCGTGGTCTATTGTATGTGTGTGTGTGTGTGTGTGTGTGTGTGTGTGTGTGTGTGTGTGTGAGTGTGTAGTAATAATATTGTCACAGGATGTCACCAATGCACCATTCATCTCTCTGGTTCACTGTCAACTGCAAACAAATACTTTGTGTCCATGATCAACACAACAGGTAGATAACATGACCTGTCATGTCCTGTCATGTCACTGGGAAAAGTACATGGCTAAAAGCATGAATATTCGGAACCAACAATGAATGCTCATAACAATGCTAAGTCAATAGGCATTTCGTATTCACTGCATCTTGGAATCATCCAGTTATATCTTAGATGGTTGTTCTCTCCCAGAACCTCTCACTTGAAGTTCTCTGCTCTCAAAAAGGCTTATTTTAGTTAATCTGTCTTCTCTCTGGAATGTGATACGAGATCACCTAGCTGGTCTTCTCAAGAGAAAACCGTCCCGCATAAAAGCGATTGCAATCACATTCCTGCCCACTGCTTTTTGTGTTACTGCAGTAACATACACGAAACTAACAGCTACTCACCCTGCCTCAATAATTACTTCTTTAAATAATCTTTTCATTCTGGAAAAGCTTCCTTTTATACCCACAGAAGTTGATGTAAATGATGATTTAATTAAAGGAAGGAGGCTGTTTTTCAGATTAACTAATGCTCTCCCAATCTGAAAGTGCACTTAAAACGTTTTCTGTTCATTAAACTAGTTTTATTATCTGTTTAAGCCATCTATCTAGGTAATAATTCAGCCTATAATACAACAGCCAGGAGAGTATTTCCATCCATGTGCACTTGGCCGTGCACACACCCGCAAAACACTGTCTTACACAAAACCACGAAATGTGTGTGGGCAACATTTGATTGTATAGCCTGACGTGTGTCTACATGTCTTTAAGAAAGAGTCTCCATCTTACAGGACGAAAATACTGGGTCCTTTTGTTTATATATGCTGCTATAGGAAGGATGTCATTCGTTAGGATCTCTATATCAATAACAATTCAAGCTTTTAGTCAACCGAACAACCTGAGAATATCGAGATGAAAAATGTCCCCTTTTCTACATCCCTGTTCTACATGTTAAAAAATCATGCATTGTCATTAATAAACTGGTTTTATGGCATAAAGGCACAAATAAAGACTTTTTGTCAGGTGTATGTAGAAGCACAGGGTTGCCTGGATATTGGCCCACTGCTGAGTGGGATCCTTCTTACCTTGACGTAGTCCATGGTAGGGTCCAGGCTCTGCCAGTCCCTGCAGTGGAGACAGAGAAGGTTCCTTTAGGTGCTTGGATCCAGAGGCATTCCTCGAGTGCGTGTGTCCCTCCACTGCAACACAGGGAAGCTGAGGACTGCCCCTCACAGGTACACGTGCCCCCGCTCACAATCCACGAGTGCTAATTCGCACACCCGTACAATTTCTCACTCAGTGGGAAACTGCAAATCTGCCCCTCGCCAACCGTCTGGGAGAGAGGGGCTCAGTCAGACCTTGTGATTTCAGTTCCCTCTCAAAAAAAATGCTCCTTCTAAAAGGTTCTAAAACGACAGCTTTTCTGGTGAATAAAAAAAAAAAAAACCTTTTCATAGGATGAAAGGAAGCAGACCCATAAAAGATCATAAAGCTGACAAAGATCCCTGCTATTGGTCTAAATAAAAAGCCGGTTTACTTTAGTGTCCTGTTATCGTCTTCTTTGACATGGAGCTCCTCATTAAAATTAAACACAGAGGGTTAGAATTTATGTCCCATATCTTGAAAGGTTACAATGATCAGGTATATTAATCCCAAGATTCTTACAGAAGATTTCCTACAAGGCTGGGGGAAAAACAATTAAAGAGCAAATAAAAAAACTACTTGGGAATGTTAGTAAACAGTTTATGTTTGCATCTAATGTAAATCAGAATTAATTTCAGCTAACGGGTAGAGTGTAAATGACTTTAACTAAAGATTCAAATAAAAAGTCCCCTAAGGTACCTTACCTACATGCCCTACTGACAACATTCTGTTCCTTTCTCTTAGTAATGATTTTGTCAGAAAGAGGTGGGTCAAGCCTCAGGACAACAGAGCGCCTGGTCAGTCTCCCAGCATGCAGTGCAGGTCCAGCATTGCAGCGGTCTGCTCCCATCATCCTTCACCCGCACAGGACACATTCAGCATTCATCTAGAAACTTCCACCTCAAATCTTATGACTCTTTCATCTCCCCTCTCACAACAACCTGCCTTTATTTTCGCCAGAGTGGGTGGCTGGGTCTAGCAGCCCCAGCGAATAAAGTCCATAGTGCTTCCTCATTGAAGTCACACTGCTTACAAAAAAAAACAGGTTTTATGATGTGTGTGTCTGCAAGGATTTGGGATGGGACCCTTCCTGACCTCATCATCAGTTTCAGCCTAAAAAAGAACCCCTGTGATTTAAAATATCCTGTTTAATGTCCTACTGTTTTGGCCCTTTTATGCACAAATGGACATTTCCCACAGAACGTAATGAAGGGTTAGCCAAACAAAAGAGCTTTTCTTTCCACTTGTATTTGTGCCAAGCCATGACTGTATTGTGCTGCGGAAAATAAACTGGTATTGTGCCTGACCACTGACTCTTGCCCCCCCCAAACCTGACCTGATGGTCAGCGCTAGGAGGGAGTGGGCTGTAATTGATAGCCTGCACGCGGCCATGTGTCCAGAGGCCGCATCTGTGTTCCGACGGCCTCTTAACGAGCAGTGATTCTGACACACGTAACTTTCACGGTAAAACAGCATTTGGACCTCAGTGTGGCTCCCTCTCCTGAGTCACCGCACAGCTCTAGCAGCAGGGGGAGCCGGTCTCCAACACAGGCGATAGCTATTCCTGTCCGGAGCAACTCTTCAGGGGTCAGTTTCTTTCTAAAATATTCTGCTAGCAAAATGTTATACCGCACTGCCACCTCACACCTTCAGGATGGAGTGTTTGAATTCCATTTTCTCTCTAAGAGAGTTTGCACATTCTCCCCGTATCGTCCTCCCACAGACCAAAGACAGGCAGTTAGGCTAATTGGCATCTCTGAATTTCCTGTTGTATATGTGTTCTGTGATGGGCTGGTATCCAAGGTGTACCCCCGTTTTCTGCCCTGTGCTGTCTGGGATAGGCTCCAGGCCTCCCATAACTGCTCAGGATAAGCATGTGGAAGATGGATGGCTAAATAATCTGGACATGAGTTGGATTCTGTGGAATCTACTGTTGTCTCTTAAAAGTCAAGCCTGCATTTCATTAAACATCACATGAGCATCACAATTTATCTGCTATCGCTTTGCACAAAAGTGTAAATATAAATTTAAAAATGTAAATGTTGCAGAGCTTGACAAAATTGCTCGTGGCAACCATGTGGAGCTTGGCGCTTTTGGCGAGGATCTGCTCACGTTTCTCATAAGCTTAAAGCACTGCTTGCAGCCCCAGGTGCCGTATGGCGTTGTATGTGAGTGCTGGGCTGATAAGGGCATCAGCATCACATCACTAACTGTGTTTACGTAAAGCTCGGAACGTGGAGGCAGATATGGGAAGCAGCACCTGGCCCTCGCCAGCCATCGACAGCAGACATCTACCGCAAACACAGGTCAGGTGCCTGAGTGCGCTTTTTACACCGCAAAGCCGGCCTTGAGTCTTCGGTGATGATTTCCAATATCATCAACTTTTCGAAAAAGGACAGTCTGACATCAGAATCCCTACAGGCTGTTCCATCAACACTCTGCGTTGTGGCTCCCGGCACGGACACTTATCTGATAGTGGATACGTTCCGGCAAACAGCACACAAAACATCCAGCTACAGCAGTGAGAAACACACACAAACACTCTTATTTGCCTTCGTGTTTTGGGTGTCCGGCTCTGCCATTCACCGCCCCGCATCCTTCTCCCCCAAGTACTTAACCTACTTTCTATCCTCAACTTTGGTTCTGCTGGGACATGTTTTGTTGTCTCTCTACAGCAAGCCTGGTCTGTATACAAACTGAATGACGAGTTCAGTACCGCATGACAAAAAAGAGAGAGATCACAGCCCAGAGAGCTGGGCAGCGTCTTCAGAGTAGCTTTGCACGACATTCAGTTTGACTAACCGGATGGCAAATGCCAGAAAAGAGACCAAATGGTCTCAATACTTGTCAGACATGCAATATCAAATCTCTCTCTGTCGAAATAACATTTACTCACTAGTTCCGGAAACTCGACTGAACCATCATCAGATTATTACCTCACAGTATCAGCTGTAACAGGACATATATTCCAAGCCCAAGACTTATTACATGATTCTATAATATACACAGTATTTGGCACTTTATTTTTATTTTAACCACCAGCAAGAATCAACAAAAACATTTATTTTTTATTTCCTACCAGTGCAAAACATCCAAATACTTCAGAAATAATAATTAATAAGATAAATCAAGTTACACTCTGAATAAATCATATTTTAAAATATTTTTTCACCAGAATCAAAACCAACGTGTGTTTAACAAACATTTTTGAGCAATAAGGCCCTTAAATGCTCGATAACAAAACATGAATAGGACAAGATTCCTGTTTTCATTCAGATCCATGCCTAGTGAGCGGTGAAAAGGAACGCCATCTTCTAGCTGTGCATCTCATTGCCAATCGAACAGACTTTATAGACTCAGATGTTCTTCTCCAGGTAAATGTGGGACCTACCTTATCCACTAAACACAACATCCGACCTGCAAAGTAAGGCGGGTCACTCTTAAGCCGTAACTCCTGTTAGGGGTAGAAGCTAAAGAGCCTTCGGGGCATATATTTGAGCTGCTAGCCTCCTCTGTCTGCTTCTAGGGTTACCTGAGCCACACTGTATGTGAATTAAGAAAGCTTGCCTTTTCAGAAGGTGCCATCAGATCCCTGAAGAAGCGACCGTGCCTCGGGGTCCCCCTCAGAGCCCCCCCATTCTGTACGCCTGCCTCCAGCTCTGAGCCTAGGTGCCGGCGTCTCTGCTTCTGTTAAATGGCAGCGCCTCTCCCTGGCGTTGTGTGCCGCCGAAAGGGGGAGGTGGGGGGGGTGGGGGCGGGCGGTTGTCACAGAAACCCAGGTTTCGTCTGATGTCATCGGTAACACTGTTAGTCTATATCAGGAGCTTTATTAGTGGCCCTGGCCCATTATTACCTTCATGGTACCAGCGGCCCTGCTTTGCTGGAAACAGAACAAAAAGCCCTCTTCCCGCTAACCTTTAAATGTCACATGGCCAATAACAGGGAAAATGTAATCATTGAGAAGGTGCTCCTGAGCTCCCTCGTCCTCGCACGGCCGGCAGTCCTGTTGCGCGGCGCCTGCATAATGCTCAGTGAGCACAGGGGTGTCAGCAGAGTCTCCGCGAGCCAGTGACTCTGCCTCTGAACCGACACTCTGAGAGTCTGTCTTATCTCTGCTCACAGTCTGAGGGCTTTTATTTGGGTCTCTGTCTGGGCTAGTTCTGGACCAAAGTGACATGAACCAAAACAAACCTCGACATCTCTACAATACTTTGTCGTTTTTTAAATCTTTTGTCTGCTAGTGCCAAGAAGAAGCTTCTGGACATGGGAAAGATGAAGTAGGAGATTAACATGAAAAGATTAACATGCATAGATCATAAAAGTAACACTGTCCATATATTGCACTTATCAATATCTATGTTATATTTTTTCTTCGTTAATTGTTTTTGGTCTTTTGGTGAGTATTGAATAACACTGATTAATGTTTTTCAGATTTTCTCTGAAAGCCAAGACCTCCTTCATCCTCAAACAGCTGTTGCATCTTAGATGAAGATGTTTGAAGCTACTATTTTGAGATGGAACTGAGGAACACTATTGCAGGTGAACTCCTGGATCAAAAGGATGACACAAAGAAGATATGGGGCACTCCCATCCACCGGGCCAATGGAGTGATGTTTCAAGGTCTGGAGCTTGACTGGATCCAGTTCACTCCAGATAACATCTGGCCAGTGTCACTGACTGGCTTGGGTGAGATGGGATGAAGCACTGAGCCAGACCAGGCTGAAGTCCAGTGATGACTAGTGGATGGTGATTACATCTCAGTCGACTTTGTTAGTGCGCCAGGAAGACAAGCCTGTGTGCCGTTTGAAAGATCTGCTTGAGGTTTACAGCACGCAAAGAACCACTTGGCCTTTCCACCCAACAGCCTGAAGTTTGTTTTGTCTTTTCTGCTGTTGACATCTGACACGTGATTATGATTTTCAAAATTTAAATTATTACACTTTGCCCTTCTAAAGAGAGCAGTGAAAGTCCTGGGTTGCTTTCGAAAGGGGCATTGATGGAAATTTCATTAATTTAGTTATTTGAAACAACAAATTTCAAATAACATCTGTCTTGAGACAATTGGCTATTTGTAGCTGTCAGTGCTGGTAATCCTTCATGGAGAGGGAAGCGATCCGACAAGCATGTGGCTGAGTCGTATATTACATATTTAAACGTCACATATAAAGAGCAAATTTTCAAAACTCAATCAGTTCATTTATTTATTTGATTGTTTGTTTGTTCTGAGATGAAACAACCAATGAGCTAAAGTCAGGCTTCCTCATCATATGTTTCAGTGTTGGGAACCAAAACACTCACCCCTCATGTAATCCAGTGAAGAACTTTTGTTAATTTTCAAAACTCTCAAAGTCTACAGAAGTTTTCTTGAAAACATTTTGGAAATTCACCCTTCATATATTATACCGACTCATGACTCTGGCCAGGAGAATGGATGGAGAAGTTGAATGAATGGATGGAGGGATGTATGGATGGAGTCATGAATACCAAAGACCATATCTCAGCAGGACAGTGCTTACAACTTACAGCTTGTTTCCAAAACATTGCAGCTGTTCCCCTCTCTGAGCGTAACTTTCAGGGATCATGTTTTGTACCCAAAACGAGTGACATGACGAGGGTGTGAGCAAGAAAGGATGTGGGCTGCGGTCACCTGTTGGTGGGGGGGTGCTCCATGTCAGCCACTGGGGGCCCATGTTCTGCAATAACGTTGTGGAAGAGCTGGGGGGACCGCAGGCGTGAGCGAGCCGGCAGGGTGCCCATGTGGCCGCAAGCATCCCATGCCCGGGCCGGTGGGGAGCCCTTCTTCTTACGGGGCAGCGTTCCGTGGATGGAGACGCCCCGGAATCTGGGATCCACGTCAGGGACGGCCGGCCAGCTGCTGAGCAGGTCCATGGAGGAAGCCAGAGAGCACTGGCGGCCCGTGTGGACGTTCCGGGGCAGGCTAGCGAACCTTCCCTGTGACATCATCCTCAGCTCTGAGGATCATATACAGAACGAACAACAGCATTATGACATCACACACAGAATGAACAACAGCTTTATGACATCACACACAGAATGAACAACAGTGTTATAACATCACATTTGGTGAAAGTATGGGCACATAGGCTTATTGGAGCAATGTTATTTTTTTATGAAAATAGGTGTCAGTTTTGCTCTGTCACAGCCAACACACACTGAAGCAGCCATCAATCTCCAATGAAGTTGAACCTTTGTTTATTCTTGCTAGCGCATTCAGCACACGCATAATTAGCTCTGTACAGCAGGAAGGCTGCTTTACTGGCCACCGTGTGCCCAGTGAAAGCCTGCAGTGAAGAGATGTGCTGGAAAGGCCTTGGGCTGAGCTCCGTGGTGCCTTAACCGCAAGCCAGCAGATTGGGATCTCCCCCAAAACATGTTTACCTCAGCATTCCTTGTCAAGGCTGGGACACCGCTAATTGTAGCGCTGCGATAAAGAATATACTCAAAGGGAAGACATGCTTATTCATTACTGCTGCCTTTCCAACACAAAACAACCAGGCGTACAGACTAGTAAAATATGAGGGTTTGGAGCCTTCCTTTCACAGCTGCCCCTGTTTGCTTCACCTGTTCTTGGGAACATATTTTTGAACAATATAATAATAAAACTTTAATTTTTTATAACTTAAGGCTTAAAACTCAGATCTATAGGTTGTTTTGAATTTATGCAACTTCAAAAATATATATTCCACTTGCTCCAATTTACTTCATACATTTTACAAATATAAAAGGTAAACAAGCCCAGTGCAGCAAGAGCTTCTTCCTAATGAAAAAAAGTGCAAAGAATAAGCAGGAACCTTCAGGCAACGATCTTCCTATGGATGCAGCTCCCCAGAAAGAGAGAGTGTACGTAAAGGCCAGTGACCCACACAGCAGCTGAGGGCAGAAAGTGCGTTGACCTCTTTAACCACCACCGTCATCTCCATTCAGGACACACTCAGTCAGGCACAGAGGCACAGGTGCTGCAATTTAGGGTGTGAAACTCAATCTTCCCTCTCCAAGGGGCACTCTCTCACTGGAGGCCCAGGTGGTGAAGACATTCTCAAGCAAGGCAAGAAGTCAAAGCCATCTCAAGCGCTTTCCGACGGTTAAATAAAAGCCTCCTACCAGGCGTCAATGGCCATTGCAATCCTATACCATTCCTAGGCAATGCCCCCCCGCCACTCTCAGGATGATCAAGGCGTCGGGCCTCAGGCAGAGTGACGCACACCACAATGGGATTCTAGCAGGTTTGGAGGTGCGGGTGACTTTAGCTTGTTTCCAAGTCGGTGCAGTGGAAATGCTCTGCCCAGCGTGTGATTAAGGTGTTCAAAAGAAAAAAAATCATTGCCGTTTTCTATGAAGCCAAGCCAGGTGACCCCGTGGAACATCACTCTGTAGGACAGGGTGCATTACAGGTGTTTTAGCTGCAAAGGACAGTGTGAGCAGGCATATTTAATCAGGTTGTTAAAAAAATAAATACTGATATGGGCCAGGTATGATTTTCTGGTGTAAAATATTATCCTGAATATATCTATGATACCCGAATGCTTTTTCCCCCCTCCACTGCACGTAGAAAATATCATGTAGACCTGAAATATATCAAGT
>JAAGVU020000032.1:24494390-24508644 GCA_011763525.2 Mormyrus iriodes
GATGCCGCGGGGTTGGTCAGCAGGACTAATTATGCAGTTACCAGCATGCTTTGCACTGTACCACACTTAAAATATTGTAAATTAATATGAGTGTTTGTTTATTTCGGCTGATAATAAATGTCATATAACAGTGTAATGCTTTCTGTGGAATGCGTGTGTTTTGTTAGTGTGTAACCAATAGTGGCTGTTAATAAAAAGAACAACTTCCATTTTAAAAGAGCTGTTGTCGTCTTTATTAAAATGACTCACGCACTCGCCACAATACGTTTATTGGTGCTCTGTATGTGGGTCTGCTGCATGAAAAACACTGCACCCTCTAGGGTTGTGGTGCAACATAGAACAAACAAGGTGGTGGTGTCGTTTTATATATCTTGATATTTAAAGTCGATATTGAATATTAAGTTGATGTCTTTAATTTTGTTTTGTCCAGGTGTCGTGTGAAGTATACGGCCTCCCTGATTCTGGACAGGAATCCTGTGCAGCACAGGGCAGGAGTACACCCAAAATACACAACACAAACCCACACAGCACAGAGTGCAGGAATGTGATCAGAACCCACAGCCCTAGTGATTGATATTAACAGGCTACCCCCAGAGGCACCATGCTGCCCTTGATGAATGCTAATTAATAATTTGGAATGTCAGAATCATAACAATGTATCCCTAGGTCAGTCCCCCATCTAAGCCCTACTCCTCCCAGGCCCCCAACCTCTACCATTTCTAGAATTACTGGATGGATTGGGAATGTGAAAGCCAATAAATGTGTTTTTATCTGAATGCTCTGAGTCCTAACTGTGACACGTAAGACTGAAACTTCACCTATTTATTTATTGCACATTCCATTTACATGCCAATCTTTACTCACCAGTTAGGTGGTTACTTGTATTTCTTTATGTAGCCCAATTTTGTGTGACTTGCCTTAATGTAATCAGGTTCACCAGCCTGTTCTTTCATGTGCCACAGCTGATAAGAATTAGGGCAAAGTGACATGATTAAATTCTGTGATTATAAATTTCACTAAGTAAGGGGTTCGCCCAAGATAAATTTGCCAAATGAAAATACCACAGTATAAACAAAATATTATCGTAATACCACCAAAGCCTACCATACACACTCTCCCTGACTTTCCAAAAAATCTTTATTTAGTTAAATTCCCCCATGATAAATTTTGCTGAGTTCCCTATGATAAATTTTGCTAACCAGCTACTAGGCTACTACTGATAACATTTGCCTGGGGGGGGGTGGTGATGAATATTAGAATATTCAGAAAATCATCCATCCATTAAAAATCAAACAGAGTAAATATAGTACTAAGATCACAAACGTTATCCTGTACATGAGGTCGAATGTCATCTGCAGTTACCCTTCCCTATATTGCCACTAAGCAGCATTGCTTCAATTTTTGAGGCAATTTGTCTTCAAATTTGAACACTTCCACATCTTTACCAATACAATGCAAAAGCTTTAAATAGATCCTTCAACTAATTTCTTAGTTATCGCACTATTGGAATCAAGAGCCATTTTGATTGCTATCACTATGTGAATTGTTTCAAAATTTTATCCATTCCAGTTTGTCTTATGGACGATGTGTCTGCAAAGTTTGAAAAAGGTCTGTCAAATACTTTTAGAGTTATCGCGCTAACGAAGAAGTGTCTCTGGCAGCGCTGGTAGACCAGTCCCAAAACCATATGTATCTGTCCAGGGAATACAAATACATATAGGATATGAGCATGATTAAAGAAATCCAATACAAAAAACGATTTTGAAACATTCCAAGTTATGCATTGTTTTTATAGTACCTCTGCATCACCCCATGCAATGGGATCTAAGTTTCCTTTCACAGGTGTCTTTGCTTATCATATTTTTCATGAAATGTCAGTATATTGCTTTGGTATTTGTGTTATTTCATTTGTTTATAATTTTGCTCACTTTCTGCTGTTTCCCCATTTTTGCACTTGCAGAAGGGAATCTGCACTCCCATTTTTATCAGCCGGACATGTGAGGATAGCCTTGTATTTATTCATTTGTTCACTCCATTCATCTGTTCCCTAATTTCCTTTTCAGTGTGAGTCAGACCTGGTGTCTCTCTCTTTCCATGACAGCCTCCCGGCCGCCCGCAGGAGTCCACATTCAGGTCAGCAGGTGCTGCTCCAGTGCACGCTGCCGGCTCCTTGTCCTCCTCTCTGCGGATCGCTTTTCAGCAGTTAAGGGGAGCACAGGTCAGGCTTAGAGGGGCAGCTCCCATGTGTCTGACAGGTCAGTGAAGCCGCAGCACAGCAGCCACTGAACCCAGTGCTAAGCTCCCCCTTCTCCGTTAGGACGACACATCAGGATCCAACCTAAACAAAACCAGCATTTGCGGTCCCAAAAATAATGCTAACATGCTAATGCTAAGCACATTCTCTAGTACTAGTTTTCTCAGCCAGTCGTAATAATACAATATGACA
Source organism: Mormyrus iriodes (assembly GCA_011763525.2). Lineage (NCBI taxonomy): Eukaryota > Metazoa > Chordata > Actinopteri > Osteoglossiformes > Mormyridae > Mormyrus > Mormyrus iriodes. Next base: position 24,496,837 of record JAAGVU020000032.1, read on the forward strand.
TATCCTATATACACAGCCTGTCTGTTGGTAGAGTATATTGTTAATAAAAAAATATGAAATTGTTAATAATTATTATATTATAAAAATATTATATTATTGTCTAAATAACACTGTTACCCTGTACGGGATACATAGTCATTGAAAATGGGTGGATGGACAATCTGCAAAAGCAGAATATCACCAACACTCTGTATTTGAAATAAATGTTCTCTTATTTTTCTATTAATATTTTCAGTTCATCCTCTTTATTTTCATAAAGATCTGTAGAGTAAAGCAGTTCTTATATGAAAACCGGTCCATATTGCCCTTTAAAGGTTATTAATACTGATTTTCATAATGCTAACCATAAGTTTCTATTTAAGTTAATACTTTTGTTATAATAACAAAACGACTGGCACCTTCTTTCTTATTTTCAAAATAAAAAATGAGTGGATGGATGGACTATGATGAAGCCTTTGGAGATTTTTCCATATTGTCAGGTTGACCAGGGACAGTGAGGTCAGTTGTTAAACAGCCTATAACACACTTCAGCAGCTAACCCCGGCTATATGCCGCCCCACTTCTTCTAGCTTATGGCTCCTAGCAAACTGTAATGCTTTTGGAACATGTCTTACTAAAAGTACACAGAATAATGAGTAAATACATGCCAGATTCCTTTCAATGATTGTCCCTGGTGTCCACTATCTGAACAAAAACACAGTGTTCCCAAAAAACCTCCTGCACACAATTCACGGTCCCTCGGCCCCTCGGCCCCTGCTGGAGGGAAGGTAGGTGACATCCCGACAAAGACCTGCCAGGCTGATCCTGTAAACCGAACTGGTGGTTCTGAGCGTGAATCTCCTTACTGCAGGCTCCCGATGTGCCGTGAGCAAGCAGTGACCTGCCTGCAATCTGTGCCGACAATTTATACAGGCTCCCTTAGCGCTTAATTACATAGTGAGGCCCACTACTGCAGGGCAGGCCGCCGGCCCCCGCACAGAGTGCCGGGTGATGAGTGCATAATCACCTGTTGGACACTGGGATGTGCTCCCACTCCCCGTGGCTTCCCCTGAGCCGGGGAGCTGGGGGCTGGGGCGTGACATTGTGGCCCCACTGCAGGCGGAAACCAAACTGCGTTATCTGTGCTTACTGTAAATGAGGTGTTATGTCTTTCTTCCCTGGCAGCCAATCGGCACTCCTCTCTCTGACCGTATTTTTATGCTACTGGATTTCCTGTTCCCCTGTTTGCCTTCACTGAGACACTAATAGCACGGTAATACCCAATCAGCGTGTTTCATTAATCCGGTTTTAATGCCGCACTCTGAATTAGGAGCTAAACAAAGGGATGCACATGAAGGAAATTCAGACAGTAAGTGCTCTTGACTTCAAAGAAGACAGTGACTGCTGCTGTGTTGGGGCAGATTATGAATCGCATTGTCATTAAGAGGGTGTGTGGTAGCTCCACTGGCTGGTTTACAGCGCTGTGGCAGATGGAGATTTCCTTCTCAGAAGGTGATTCCATTCATCTCGTACCCCCAGACCGGTGAGGTTCAGAGTGTGGGTAGAGCAGTTCCCAACGCATGATCCTGGCCTTCGCGTTAATGCCTAATGAGCTCTTTTCTCTCTCACACCAGACACACTGTCAGGCACAAGCAGCCCAACATAAACAGAGTAGAGGAGGCGGGAAACATGGCAAACAGGGCCTGAGCGTGGTCTGTAAAAACAGGCCCGGCCGATCTAGCCGATAAGAGCCGGTCCTGTTTAGTCAGCCGTGTGGATTTTGGAGCAAAGCAAGTGGTTCTTCTGTGCTTAAAACACCCGTTTCCCCCCCGTGTTGTTTTAGCGTCAGTCTAAACAGCGAGAAAGGCTGCCGTATCCAGTCCTCATCCTGTTTTTGGCCCTGTATCGCGCCAAATGGCATCACTCTGGGATGTTGAAGTGACACCTTGTGAAGGTACTCATTTGTATTCACAAAGACCCAGGGAAGTTTCTTCATTCTTACTTTCATACAGATGGGTGAATATATCACTTGTGGGGTGCAGGTCTGGCTGGGACTTACCCATGGCCCTGTCGTGCTCCTGCAGCACCCGGATGCTGGACAGCATGTGCACTCGATGCACGCAGTTGTGAATGCCCAGCTGCTCCAAGTCCCACTCCGTCAGGCCCAGCAGGTCCTGTGTGAAAGACGAAAGGGGCACCATCAATGCCGACACCCGCTTTGGCCAGACGGGGGCGCCCCAAGCTCTTAGCCTCGGATCAGATCCACTATGCCGCAAATCGTAGGCCTGTAGTCTAAAAAAGGAAATATGTTCTCCTACTGAATGCAATCAGACATAGATCCACACACAGATCTGGGAGGTGGCAAGGGGTGGCTGTAGATTGAAACCTAGCCACCCCCATCATATTTGCATTTTAGTGGCATTTTTTTCTTTTCTCTACAGCTGCAAGACACCTGGGAAGAGTCTAACCTGCGCACAGAAACAGCACTGTCCAGTAGAAGAGGAATATTATGTCTTTGTGAAATTTCCATTCCTTCTGTCTTTTAAATACATTCCATATATTTCTAATACTACCTTTTTGCATACGGTGTTGACTGAGTCATTGGTATTATGTAAGAGTTCCAATATATTTTCATTTATTTATTTATCTTTTCTTAGTTGTTTCACACGTTGGATAATTTTCCCTCGCTGTAGCCTGTTAGCATGGTTGGGGGTGCAGTGATGTCAAGCTAGTTAGCTAATTGTCTCACAGTCTGTGCCCGCCGCTCAGTTTTATGAAGCACAGTGGAAGATTGTTTATAATGAGCAGATTGGTTGATTCAATTCAACTCAATTCATTTTTATATAGCGCCTTTCACATCAGAGTCGCCCCAAAGCGCTTTACATGATATTGAGAGAATAGGAATAAAACAGGAAAAAGGAAAGACAATAAATTAACTAAAGAAAGAAGGAAGGCCAGATGACAATGGAGGAGAGGAACCAAAAACTCCCAAGTAAGGAGAAAAAAAACCTCTGGGGGTCCAAAGTCAACTGGCTGCCCAACCCCCCTGGCCATGCTAACATTATAATGGTTGATAATATTCCCTTATATTTTTACAGTACAATTAATTGTGTGTGTGGGGGGGTGTTCTTAGCCAAATGACTGATCTTGTTGCATGATTGTATCTCTTATCTCAGTATTCCTCTGTGGGAATCTGGAGGGGGATCTTCTGGCATCCTTCCTTTTTATCTCTGCCCCATTTTACGGGGGTATGTGACTGTATCGACAGGTACAGTGAGCCTTGGGTTGCCGCTGGAGCCCCGTAATCCTCCGAGGACCCGCTATCGCTCCTGCTGTCTTCCCCTGGGTCCCACACGATGCCCCACGGATGCTGGGACTTTCCAAGGGAAAGCAAAGGGAGGGGGGCAGCCTGGGCGATGACTGTACCGCACACACACGTCTTGCAGTCATCTGCACTGCTGTGTATGCGCGCGCTGTGCATGTGCCGTCTTGTAACAGCAATTTACGATAAGTGTCTCCAGTAAAAGCTGGGGTGGTTAAGGGGCTTTGAAATCACAGAAGGTGCCCGAGGACTGAAACATATTCCAGTCCCATGGTGCCTGCTTCAGACGCTTCTTGTCTGGGGTTAGCAAGCGCCTGCCCACCCCTGGCCTAGGCTGTGACAGATCACTTTCAGCTCCAAGGGCAGCTGCTATCTGTCCTGTATCTTAGAGGATCATCCTGTGTTTTATGGCACTGCTTCTCAGCCCTGGTCTGGGGGTCCCCAAGGACCAGATTGAGAAACACTGTTTCACAGGATTACACAGTTTTGAAAATAAAATACCGTGTCCAATTTGGAACCAATGTGGGTCATGATCTGTCTCTTATTTCATGATATGCCCCCTCCACCCCCACGAATAGCCTGAATTATGGGGGGGGTGGCATCCATATTCCTACAGACTGAAAGTTTTCCACATACATGATGTCCCTCTTCACAAGTGTTCCCACATTCTGTCCTCTGAACTTCTCCTCTCACCTGATCCCATTTTCCAGATAATCTAAGGAACAGCCTCTGATGACTAAAAACTTTAATGAAGCTACTCTTGATCAAGTCCTAATGGCAATTTCATCGATGTTCTTGTGTGCCTTCCTGTAGCATTCTTGCATTTTAGTAGAACAGGTGATCTAGTGTGTTGGCAGACACAGGATTTAGGCCATTCTCCTGTGACCATTTGCATCAAGGCATTGTCCCCAGACAGCGACAGTGCATGGCAGGGACATGAGGAGACACGATGACCTCCACGTTCGGGAATCGGGCTTATTAATGACCTCTCCCAAGTGCACAGCGCTCCCATTCTTTCCAGCCAAGAGCATAAGTGAGTCAGTTCAGCACCTGGAGCTTAGGGTGGACAAGGGACCCCACACAGTATGCCAGGTGGCCCCTGCCTCCAGCACTAATGCATGATGTCATCTGCTAAAGGACAAGACATCATAATTCCATCTTTTTTTTGCCCACTTACATTTCATTAATTGTTGTTAGTAGTGATTTTTAAGCATTCCTTCATCCAGCATACTTAGATGACAACTTCAAAAGCACATATCCATGAAATCCATCTTGCTGTGAGTGTTTTTGTCCTGATTCCAGGTGTGTGGATTAGTGTAGTAAGCGAACTGTTTACAAGGTGTGCACTGAGCGCTTCATTCTTCAAGGGCACTGATGTGTACCTAGACCAAAGGCTGGCTATTTCTTACAAAAACAGTAACTGTGAGTCAGAGCGAATGGGGAGTGGGAGGTGAGTTACAGCCTTCTGGCATGTTTATTCAATTCGAAGGCTTCATATCATTAAACTTCTTCCTACCTTTGCCTCAGAAAGCCTGGACATACTGTTGACAAGCTGTTAACTGGTTAAGTGCTCTGACTAATGGCTATGCTAGGCTTTTGAAAATGATACACTAAGGTCAACTTCCCTATTTCCTCACTAATTTACTCAATAAAGCCCCAAACATTTAGTTAATAGCACCCATCAAATTCTGTGTCTGCATAATCATTTCCTTTGCATGCTCGCTCCAAACATTCATATCGTATGATCCCCATGAACCTCGCAGAGGTTGTCTTGGCATGGCAACCTTTTGGTCACTGAGAGCTTACTGCTCTGCCCTATATCAACTGTGTCAAACCAGCACAGCGAGCACCGAGAGTGTCAAATAGCCATCTGTTGAGATCTGGATAACGTCTCCATGTGATAAATGGCAATCCACAGTGCAGTGAAATCCAGGAGAAGTAAAACACAGAGCCGCCAGCCACTGAGAGCGAGAAGGGAAGCGGTGCCCTATTTCAGTGAGCAACTGCTACCGCAGTGAGTCATGAGTTTCAGCATCAATATAACATGTTCATCATTTTCTGGTTCCTGCTACTTTGCTTCAACCTGCTTACTGATGACAAAAAAACATAACGTTTCATCAATTAGTGGAATTGATTAATGAGTAATAAATTAATTAAGTACACACATTAAATTCTAATTTGTTGGGTGGGTGATGTTCTTTGTTCTAATACCACCATTCCACTGTAAGTTGGACTCAGTGGGTTGTAATTTGTAACGTAATGACTCTTGTTGCGTGTAGGCTTTGATCGACCAACAGTGGTGGCCTCTGCGCTTTAAGAGATCCTCTTACCTCCACTCCGTCGTACTCCTCATCAAAGAGTCGGAGGTACTCCCGCAGGCCCAGCTGCGTTAGCCATTTAGCGATGGGCATGTGTTTCATGGTACACCCTCCGGCTTCCCCCGCAGAGCCCTTGTCACCTGTGGGCGTCTGTGGGTGTGCAGGGGGGCTCAGGAGGTTTTCTGTAGCATAAGAACAAGGCTTAAATCTACAGTATTCAGGACTGCGCAGAGTCAGGTCGAGCCCCTGATAAGACAAAAATCATCAAGAAAATGAAAAGGTTTAGAGAAGGCGGGAAGGTCTTAGCTGCATCACACCTGAGCAATACGTGACTCATTCACAGTTTATCACAACTGACAAAATAATCAATGTTGTGACTAATCCAGACTCGTAAAAATGATATGGTCCAGATAATATGGTATTTCTGTAGTGGATGTGTTTTTATACACCCTATATGCCAGGAAGACATCATTTGGGTGTCCTTCAAATGTGCTTTTATCTGTGAAACCAGTTACATGTGCTGTGTTTTTGTAGAGGATGTCTACCCTAACCCCAGGATACATGCTAAATTGTACAGATTTATAAAAAATGTCAAATGAATATAAAAAATCAAAGTTTAGCATTCCCGCATGTCATCACCTTTCAGACAAAAGTGCTTTGTCAAGTGTCCCCTCACTACAAGCGGTGTCAGGTTCACGGCAGGGAGGGAATCAGACTCCTGGCTTAGCTGGTAGCTTTCAGTTCTTTTTAAAATCCACGCAAAGGGGAAGAGATTATGGCTTTGTGACTGTTTGATGTTAGGGCTTCGGACCTACCAGATGGAGACGCGTTTGCCCCCAACATTTCTCCATGATCTGGAGGCAGTATCAGAGAACGCTGTTATCAATTGACACTTTGTGTATTTAAAAATAAAAATAAACATGTATTTTAATTTTTAGTCAAGGACTTGGGTCAGGTGATATTTGGGCCCCCGGGGCCGGATGGGAATACCAGGTGGAGTGCAATTTCTTTACCCCAGAGCATGGTCATTGAAGTGAATTACTGCGGTGTAAAGCCAGTTCACTGAAGAGAGGTCATACATTGTTAGCCTTTGGGTCAAAGCATCAGCTAGAAGAAGCAAAACCAGTGAGAGCACGAGGATCACCGGGGTTTGGTGCTGAAAAAGGGAGCTTTCGGTGGTCATGCCTCCCTGTGGTCAGCCTCAGCTCGAACAGCCACCATTGTGGGACTGACAGTGATTAAGAGCTTTTCCCTCCTAGTTTAGGCCCATTCCTGATTTCTCCCGATGCAAACATCTGCCACTGAGACAGATAACAACCCCCCCCCCTCACTTTAATGACCCCTAATGCATTCCTAAACAATGGCCTGTAAAATCAGGCTGGAGGTGCAAAATGAGGGCTTTGTAAAGCCCCAGAGCAACAATGTGGCTGTAAAGCTGTAGTGATCCTGCATGAGGACCACCACAGCTGAACTCACGGCCTGTAAAAGTGCTCCTCAAGGCGGCCAATCATGAAATGACGTTCGTGCCAGGAATGTCAGCTGCTGCCACTGCTGCTGTTACATTGTTAGTCATGCTGCTGGTACTTAGCCTGCATAAAATATACATCTATCTCCTTCCATTTACCCAAAGCATCCCGTTGCTGGCAACAAGGACATAGAGGGGACTTTAAATCCTCTAATCTGTAACATCACAGGATTGACTATTTCACTTATGTTACACTTGTTTCCCTTCATTTCGCAGCACGGTGGCTCAGTGGGCAGCACTGCCATGTCACCCAGCCAGGGCTGAGGTTTAAATCTTGTCTCTGCTCCGTCTGCATGGAGCTTGCATGTTTAGTTTATGGCGTGTGGACTTTCTCCACGTGCTTTGGTGTCCAAAGATGGGCAGTTATGACTTTCTGTGCATTAGTTTGTATTTTGGCATCATTGGACATTCCTGGAGAAGCACATTCTCACTTTATCTGGCTGCTTTTATCTGATGCTTCTTTAAATGTCTAAAAAACACCCTGCAGCTCTGCCTGGAACAACTCAGAATGCCTCCAAAGAAGCTCAGCCCTACCTACTGCATTAACACACACACACACGAATGCGCACATGACCTGAGCATAACTTTACAAAAGCTAAGAACATTAAGTAAATATTGGCTAACTGAAGTAAACACATTGCGTAGGTGATGAGCCATAACTCTGACAGTTTCCTTGGCCCTTGGGGAGCATGACATTGAGTTTCAATGGCACTGATGAATGGGATAAAAGCAGAACATTGTCTCGAGGGTCTGTCAGCTCCTGGGAGAGTTCTTGGGCGCTTTCACACCACAGGAACTTTGTTCAGGAACCAGGACCTTTTTCTGAAACTGGGAACTTTTGTCATGATCACACTGCAGGAACTCAGCCTGACCGTAGTTCCTCAGAGGCAGTTCCGGAACCCAGACTTTATACTTTTCGTTGGAACACAAACTACTGGTGAGGCACTTACACCAATAATTTGCTGATTCGTTGACCACAAGCACTAGGGGCTAACTTGGAAGTTACACACATCAATGAATACCTTTTTGCTTCCATATTCTCCATATTTCTCTATCAGAAAATTCTATCAATAAGCAATATATTTTTGTCTAATATTGCCAAGGGCAGCAGTGAAACTTGCCAGTAATCATTAGCAGAATAATGTTACGTCATTTTTTTATTGTGTGGAAAACAAATAATCGATTTGCTGGCCAGATTTAATAATGAATTATAAGAAAGTCACAGATCATATAAATAATATTTAAATAAAAGGCTGTATCCCACTTTGATTGCGATTGATCCCAATAGCTAACAACTAACAAAACAACGTTTTCATCCTCCACTGTTTTGTAGTGGTAGTGCAGTTTTGGATGAAATTATGTGTGAAGTTTAACCTACCAGCTTTTTGCATCTCCCATGCTTATTTAGCATAAAGGTCCCAGTTCCATTAGTATGGTGTGAAAGTGACACACGGGAGCAGCCAGGGGTTACAAAAGGCCCCGGTCAAAATGGCCCTGGAACCTGTTACCAGGACTAGGTTCAGGAACATCAGTGTGAAAGCGCCCCTTGTGCATCTGTGGGACGGAGAGAGGCATGGGGCTTAGACACAGCACAGGCACGCCGACACACTGGCTGTGAGTCATAGGGATGCTGCACAAGGCCGGTCAGGCCCGAGCTGCTGCCCCCCCCAGTATAAGAGATAAGAGGCTGAAGCAGGCACTGATGTGAATACTGATGAAGAGCGCTAGCCTGGCAGCCATTCAACAAGCAGCTTAACTTTTCAGTGTCATGCCAGTCATCCATGCATTTCCAAAATATCGCTTCAGACTCATTACTTAATTGCTGCTTTGTACTGAATAAAAATGAGGCATGACAAGACCAGAAAATAGACTTCTTTTAAGATATGAGTGCAGGAGAGTTAAACCACTCCACTGCCTCTGTGTGTTATTCTGCATAGGGGTGTATTATTCCTTTGAAACCTGACTGCATTCAGTGTCTTACCTTTTCAAAATCTATTTTTCACATAACTGTCCCGCATCGAGGATTATGGAGGCTCATCAGATTGAAAAGTACCTCCTTCACCTCTTACATCCCATGTTTACTGTAGTAGGACATCCATACTTTTAGAAAAATAAAACTACCATTTAGCAGAAAATGTTAGCGATACGTTAGTCTAACACGTTAGCTATTGATAAATACAGGAAAATAAGCATTTCTTACGCAGTGCACTGTAGAATGTGATTATGTAAATAAATTTAAAAATTCATTTATTCCTCACGTTTGTCCATAAACTGTTGCTCTTTGTTTTCTACAAACGGAAACTAAAAACCCAGTGTTATGTTGTACTTGATCATAATCTATTTTCCATCATCACTGTGACCGATTAGGCCAACGTCAATGTCTAACAATGAACGACAAATTAGCCAAGTTTTTACTTGGAATGGCAGATCTGTTAATGTAGCCAAGATGCTAATTATGGGTGACAACTCCAGACTTCCGGACAGTTCCAGACTTGCTAAGGGGTAAGGTGGTTTTACACACAGCAGAGCTCTTAATTAATGGTCAATTAACCTTTATATTCTGCTGCAGAATTATTTCTTATATTTAGATATAGTAAAAAGTAAATGTTTAAGAGTGTAGGCCTATATTTGCTTCTTTATATATATGCATTTCTTTATATTTAGTTATAATTAAACATTGTAATAAAACTAAAGTGACTATACATCCTCTTTTTCCCTGACTTTTCCTCTTTTTTGTGACCTAAAAATGTGTAAAATGTCCGGGATTTCGCTTTGTTTTCACGTTGACATTTGCCTTCTACAGTCAGAATACTTTCTGTCTGCATATTTAAGTTGCTTTGATGCCTTTCTTTGCGTCCTGTCCCCGGTGTCCCAAAATATGGTCACACTCTAATTAAACTTTGATTTCACATTCCAATGGATACTAATAAGGCTTTATTTAGATTTCAGTAAGATACAAATAACAGGATTCTTCTTGCCAGGACAATGTGAAATATGGCAGAGGACCAGCATTCCATTTGGGCTGGGAAGCCCCTTCTCTGTAGTAATCAATCTTTATATTAACAGGAGAAATTCCACCTTCCCAGGGTCTGTCAGCATCCATTGCCAGGGGTACGTTGCCACCAGTGATACCAGCTATGGAGCCGTGAGGTGCTTCTTACAGACCTGGCATGCCTAAGGACACATTGCTGTTAGGGTGATGATACATGGCGTAACCTTTTGAGCAATGTTGCCTGGCAGTGTTGCTGAGCGAAGTCGCTTGAGCACTTTCCCATTGAAAATGGGCAACAAATTTCTATTTAACAACTTTTTTGATATCTTCCGATCAGAATGTCAGCAGCCAATCACATTCCCCACTTGGACTGTCAAAAAAATGACAGCAAAAAAATGACAGCCTCTCAGCAGCAATGAAGTGAAGACAAGGAGCGTCTCCTTCTATCTTTTTACACTGGTAAGTTTTCATGTGTAAACCGAAAACAGGGAATTTGCCTTTGTATGTGTTCTGGATGTCTGTTGCCTTGATTAGTTGCCCTATGCCTCACCTGGTTGCCTGTTGCCAGGCAACATTGCTCAAAAAGTTTGCCCGTGTATCATGACCCTAAGAGTTTGCGCATGGAAGCTTAACTTACATAAAAATGTTCTGAGGGCAGAAGCAAAAATGATTGGTTCAGAGAGATAACCAATCAAATTGTAGAGGAGGTGGATCCCAGCAACTAGAGGAGGCGGGACCAAACAATCAGATGTCTTGGTCTGGCCTCCTCTAGATACTTGGACCCATATCCTCAGCAATCTCATTAGTTATTTTTCTGAACTGATCATTTTTCCTTCTTCGCTTTTTGTGTAAGTAAAACTCTCACAAGCTAAGGGTTTCTCCAGGTGAGACAGGGCAGCATGGTTCAATGTGCAGATGGGAGCAGGGAAGAGAAATGGTATTTGGGTTCTGAAGTGGAGTCGGGTTTAACAACACCAGGGAGAGCAACAAAAATTCTGTATGGCAACTCCACCTTCAAGACACAAATAGAAACCAAACGGATACCAAGTCTTGTGAAGGGTTACAGGTAGCTGTGGGAATAGGTATCAGGGTCTGAGGGTGTGGTCCCAGAGAATAAAACAGAAGCCAATCTGATATTATCAGTGAAAAGGTACAGGTGAAGTGAATGAATGATGGGCTGTTTTAGAAGAGGTCTCTATGCTAACTGCCTCACTGCTCAGAACAGGACAAATTGCCTACATGAACATTGTCTGTAATCGTCCACATGGCGACAGTCTGTAATTGTCTACTCAGTAATTGCCTGTGATTTGCTTCATAGTAGCTCTCAGGCTGCAGAGCAATCTAACACTAAATTCAGGTCTGCCCTCACTGACCTGCAGTCCCGGTAATCTGGAAGAATCAACAGCATTAAGGATCAGTAATCACACCCTGACTGTCAAAAATGTGACCTATAACGCCATTCCAAGCTGGTGTAGAGACACTCACTGTTTGTCAAAGTAATATATCCCTCCTTGATTCAGTACTGCCAGATTATGAGTGATATAATACAAATTGATACATTACCACAAAAGTTATAACTCTAACTACCTGTAATGGTTATACACTCACCTAAAGGATTATTAGGAACACCTGTCCAATTTCTCATTAATGCAATTATCTAATCAACCAATCA
>JAAGVU020000032.1:24508744-24530076 GCA_011763525.2 Mormyrus iriodes
CCAGATTATGAGTGATATAATACAAATTGATACATTACCACAAAAGTTATAACTCTAACTACCTGTAATGGTTATACTGTATACTATAATAATCATAGATGTCATAGATGTAATGATCAAAAAGGCTAATGATAATGAATGCAGAAAACTACAGAACTGACTTCTCCAGGCTATTTGCCACTATAGGAACAGCCACCAGGGATTTGAGATAAACCTTTTGGTCCAAACTTTCACAATTTCATCCAGTACTCAGTGTCAAGTTTCTCAGTAGCCATTGGTCTCAAGGGAAGTTCCAGAACACTCCGCTTTAGACCTGACCCTGCCTCCCATTTATACATCATGTAACTCACCCAGTTGGTTAGCGTACATGCTGACGAAACTGTTCTATATTAATCAGACTCGTGCAGCCATCTGTGATGGAGCAGTTGCAAGTAGATATCAATAAAATATCTAATAATAATTTTCAATACTATACTGAATATTTAAAATTGGAATTACCAACAGCCTTTAATTAAAAGGTGGTTTCTTACTAAGTTATTACCGTTTTCTATCATTAATTATTACTAATTCACTAAGTATGCAGTTATTTAAATGAAGAGCCAATATTAAGGAATAGTAAAATGAAAACACAAAGAAGAAACATTTTTGCGCCTTGGACTAAACATGTTGACACACTGACATGAGTGTTCCCTGTAGGACTGGGTCCTTGGCCTTCTCAAAACAGGAAAAGCCCTGAAACTCTATATCAGTTCCTGGGAACATGGCCTTGAAAGCCAGCCCCAATTCCCAAGGTGCACGGATGAGTGGGATAGAGTCACGGGCCCTTCCGGCCTTCATCCTGAGCTCTTTCTGACCAGACTTTCCCTCACACCGAAGATTTTATGTAAATTCCTCTTTCTAAGATGGCAACACAATGTGCTATAGATAAGTTATCACCAATGGCGTTGCTTGGACCCACCTCCTCCATAATCTGATTGAATATCTCCCTGAACCAATCATTTTTGATTCTGCCCTCGGAACATTTTTGTGTAAGTAAAACTCCCACAAGCGCATAGCAGCCTCAGATTAAGTCAAGTCAAGTCATCTGTATTTGTAGGGCACATTTGGGACAACTCACGTTGAATAATATGCCCTCTCAGGTGGCAGTCAGTTAGTCCATGACTCTGAAGTGGATGTGGAGATCATGCCCCCTGACTAATTTCAGATGCACCCTTAGTGATTTTGTTCTGGACCCGATCCTGCCAGTGACTGAATCGATGACACGTCACCATCCCCTGTTGTCACGAAGAGATGCTTCTAGTCACCATTTCAGCCTCCTCCTTAATGAATGGGATGAAATCAGGGAATTAAATGCACCTTTTTAGCTAATCGACATACAGAATTAGTATCTGGAGCAAGTTAATAGTAGCAGAAATATCACCCAAAGGTGCTGACTACTGTTGACACCATGGCTGTCAATCAGTAGCCAAATTCTTGGTTAGTTGACTAGATCCCGGCTTGGAAATGGACTGTAATAGCACTTCTGTGCTGTAGTTTGTTATGAATCCAGCTAAGGTTGACCAAAGGAATTTTCTGGAACATAATAAGGGTCAGATCTATGAAGGTATATGATCCATGAAAAACAACATTTAACATTAAATTTGATATTGACAGGTTGAAAGATGGAACTTTAGAATGACATTGTCCACACAATTAATTTCTCACAACGTTTTTTTTTCTGTTTTGTACTAAGGTTAAATCGTTACTTGTTTAGAAATCTGAGGAAGGGGCCGCATCTGTAATGAACTGTAACTAAATATGAGTGGGTATGCCTGTAGATGGTGCATTAATCCTTTAGTGGACCTAAAATCCAGCCTGACGCTCTGCCAGCGATCATTTTTTGTGAAATGCCGAACAAGGTCACGGCTGCGGCAAGGAGAGCGATGCTGCGCGTTCACAGGAGCGCGGGAACGAGCATCGTGTCAAAAGCCTGGCAGTTACAAAAAGGCTCCACACTCTGCTATCGATTCGCTTCGCTGAAGTCCAGTTTAGAAGTCGCATCAGTTTATTTTTCCTGAAATGTAATTCATATTGGACCAAACTGCAATGAGCAGGGTCACTTTTCATCATGATTTTGAAAGACATACAGTGAAGTTTTCTTAGAAGTATGTATATAATTGCACGTTTTTTTTCCAAATAAACTGTTAATAGATATTTACTTTTTTATTGAATACTTTATTGTCATTTTCTCTTGCAGTCACACATGGGAGTCACTGACTGTGCCTGCAGGTGGCAGCGCCCTCGTCTGCGGCCAGACTTTTTCCAATCAGTGAATAAGAGCCCGCTCCCAGACATCTCTCCAATGCGCCTGCCGATAGAGGGGACCACATTAAAGGGTCTGTACTGCAGTGCTGCGCTTTCTTCGTAAACACTACCAGAAGGCTCTCCTTGTGAAATCGCAACCAATTTAGCAGCTGAATTTTGGAGGCTCCTTGTGATTTTAAATACAAGCATCCCATATGGATATAAAGTAGGATGCGAGACTTGCGCACGACTTTCGCTATTGTGCATTTTTATCTTTTTCCTTAAATTTCGTTTTATACATCAAGCCAGATTGAGAGTTTTTTTTTATGGGTTTTTGATGTTTTCATTTTTAAAGCAAGAATGTAAAGTGAGGAGAGTTTGGAGTCTCATAAAACATCCGATATGGTGCCTGAGCTCGCCGACTTCCTCCTGTCAGAGGGGCAGAAATAGTGCCGGTGACGGCACCGTGTCTCCCTGGAGTGCATACGGCATACAAGCAAGACGTGACACATCGAGGAACCATTACAATGTATTACCATCTCCCTGTCAAGAGATAGAAATGTTTTATTCATGTTTCCCTTTATTGTTCCCCTCTCAGACATATAAAATGCAATACTCTGACGAAACTCTGACGAGCATCACTGTACTGTTACTGTACAGGTTCACCTATACCATTTAAACTATTGCATGATCCTACTTTTGTATGCCAGCAAAACTTTTATGCTTTCTTAATATATTGATTTATGTGTTGCTTAAGAATGAAACTTACCTTTGCAGTTGCGCAAAGAAGTATCCAAAAAAAAATGCCCAAAATCTGCAGCGAATCACAGTTTTAAAGGGTGCACTTTCATGTGGAGTACAAACCAGTCCACGGGGAAATTGGTTTATTTCTTGCTGCAGCGGGTTTGCTGTGCGGATTGACAAACGCGGGGAAAACAAGGTGCAGCTGCAGCACGGAGAGTCCTGCGGGCTTCAGGGGACAGGCGCTGCGAGGTGAGCATTGGCAGCCCCCAGGCGCGAGCCAGGATGCACGCAGGCATGCACAGAGGCATGCACACAGGCACGCCGTGGTCTTTGCCTTTCTGCCTTTCCCCCGGAATGCGGGGAGCTGCTTCTTCCGAGGCGTTCCGTTTGGCATTCCTGTCATACTGCCGCGGGCCATCCCCTGGAGATATGCATGCAACACAGCCAACTTTTATGTGTTCTATAGTTAGGACGAATGAAGCTGCAGTGCACTTACAATCATGTTCGTATATAATTCTAGCTAGCTCCTCTAGAAGCCAACTCACCCCCATGGATTTGCGTTTGCCCACAAAACAACAACTGTAATAACAATAATATGATGATTATTATAATATAACAAAAACAAATCGCATTATTGAACACCAACTCATATTAATCTGTCATAATAACATCAAAATCCAGAAGAGGACCTGCGGCTTTATGAAGAACACATGTACCATGACCTTCGGGAAGTACTAGAAGATTTTATCCTTTCAAAAATTACTTTTCATAAAATTAGTCCTTCTACCCCTTAATTTTTGACTTTTGAATGAGATGGTTGAGTTTATAAGAGTTATTAACTTGACCATAAATCCATAACTAATAGTCAGGTCAAAGTTAGTTGAAGGTCGCTGCTTCTGATCATCATTCTTTTGACTACATTAAGGTTAGGTATATTACTGTATGAATGCTCAGCTTTATAAATGTCTGCAGACCATTTTCCCCCACTCAAAGACACAGGCCCAAATGCCAGTAACTCCCACCACTAGGAAGCTCCTATGAGGTAATCAGGGCTTGTTAAGAAAAAGTTTGTACTACAGGAGTGCCGAATTAGTAAGACTTCTGGAGTAAGATGATTATGTCTTCATAACACAGCCCACAGGAAATCCTCACAGAAACTTTTTTTGCTACATTCTCAACCCGATGGAGAAAATCTGTATTAGAAAATTTTATCTTGCATTTACGTTTATCTCCTGTGACAAGGGCTATGCTGGTATGTTGCTACTCTTGCATAGTGATATATAACAGAACCCTGCATTTACATCGTCTTAGGTTTGCGCCTGAGGTCAATAATTTCACCAATGACAGACACATGTTGAAATGAGCTTATCCTCAGGGCATGGTGGCAAACACGCCTTTCTCTCTGTCTTACTGTAATTACAACTACAAGTACCTTACATGTCAGTCAGGGGTCAAATATATAGGGTGGGATTCTCCTGCCAAGGTGCAGGCAGGATGACTGGTCCGTGTCATGGACAGAAACACTGTTGGCCCTTTACAAACACACAACAGGAGCAGTATTGTGTGCAGTGCATTCCTGTTTACCAGTGTAGGAATGAGGGCACCCACGGAGCTCAGAGCTACATAAGGGCCTAGATGTTCTGCATTGTCTGCTTTGTGCCAATCTACCCTAGTACCACCATGTCGAGTCATACATAAGGACATTGTTCACACTCCCCGAACAAGTACCTTTAGAAAAATGATCCACATACAGGAGTGTTGCATATCATTCATTCTTCATGAAAGAAATACGATGATGATGATGATGATGATGATGATGATGATTATTATTATTGTTATTATTATTATTCTTGTTGTTGTTGTTGTTGTTGTTGCTGTTGTTGTTGTTATATATACAAAGACTTAACTGGTCAATATGGATGTGCTACATGACCTGTATACGTGTTGTACCATGCATAAACAAAAAGCTCATGTGTCCATCAGTATGCAATCAGCTCACAGGTTTATCTCAAGACTCTCAAATTTCTCTGTACCTACTGTCCGCCAGCAAAACCAGCCTGCCAGGCGGGTTCTTTCTAATCAGCGTTCTGACAGAATGGGGCTTAAAGGAAACATTTGATCTGCTTTGGTCCAGTGCTGTGGCACAGCTCAGCCGCTCACACAGAGACGTAACATACGGGATAATTCTTGCGCACTCCTGTCCTGACAAGCCAGGCTGGTGCTGAGAGAAAGCAGGAACCCCGAGAGACAGTCAGTGTGATTTGTCGCCTTAAACATGACTTCCTTAGAACCAGGCCATGGTATCTGACAGTAAGCTCTTAAACACACCTGAAACATCAGATTAAAACATCTATCCTCCATGTCCTGACGAGAGAGTAGAAGTTCCAAGGAATTATTCTAGGGTGTCATTTACATTTGCATATTATACCCTATTGACAACTGTGCTGGGGGCTTAAGATGGTGTTGTTCGTAACGCTGCATTTGTAAGAAGCATGGAGTGGTGGACACTGGCTCTCATAGCCCCTCTCCTTGCTCTACAGGGAAGTTCCCGCTGTCCATGTTCTTCTAACACATACTGCACTCTGTGAGCACGTACAGGACGGCAGAGTGATAGTAGGCAGTAATGTTGCATCTGCAGCATACGAAGGCAATAGCGAGTGGAAACACAAAAGGCAAGTTCTTCATCATGTTTTATTTCACTGGATCCCAATACAATGGCCTGATGTTTCAACCTAGTTGTTTCAATAGTGAGAACTTAGAATAACTTAACAGGGCACATTGATGAGACCATGTTAATGCATGTATGGGACTGGAGGTGTAGCAAACAAAGTCTTTGTTCCCTTTTTATGTTAAATGATTTATAAGAATAAGCAACCCGTATTATAATTCATTTTATTTTCTGCTTAGATTCACTTTTAAACTATGGTTGTCTGGTATTTGCTTACTTTATGTTTTGCTATTTTTGTTAGTTTTATCATTACGTGTGAGTTTTTTTCAGAAAAGACAAATACTCTTGATGTTATATAGTGAGTAATGAATGTCATTTTTTTTCCACATTTGATTTAAAAATACAGGACTGGAGAGCTATAATATACTTACATTGCAGCAGTCAGTGTTCTGCTTAGCTGCATTCACGTTTAGTCATACAAGCACTGCACGGAATAAATGTCTTTGTAATTAGTAATTATAGGCATTTTTGAAGTACTATGTAATAGCTCACTGCCTCAGTTAGGTCATTATCTTGGCATTCGTTGGAGCTGAGTCAACATTGTTGGCAATCCTAAAAAGTTCTTTCTTGCTCATTTCCTTAAAGAATTAATTATATTTGTTTAACTTTTGTCTTGCTCATGGGAATATCAATCAAGCAGTTTTTTTCAGACATTATAATTATGAAAACAATTTCACAGGTTATAGTCTAATAATATTGTAATGGTGGTGGGGTTAAATATGCATAATCTTGGTCACTCAGACTTCTGCAAGGGTCCAGATGAGCTCCCGGCGGTAGGATAGGTAGAATTAGTTTGTTTTGCTTTGAGTTTATTTGTCGGGTCTTTGCCTGTGCCTCCGTCTTGTGAGGTTAGCACTATAATCTCTACTTGACATTTAAAAAACGAAACATGCCTCAGGCTGACAAATTTAGAAACAATGAAGATGAAATGGCAGGTGCAAGGAAGAAATGTGTTAATTACTCAAAACATGCTATCACGCACACTTTAACTTGGAGTCTCATCCACAACCAAAGTGTAAGCTGCATAAATTGTTCTGCTGTGCACAGTGGCTAGTAAGTGCTGGTGTCGAAATTCATACATAGTAAGTTCAAAGTCTTGATCTTGTGGCTGAAAAAGTCAAAAGTGGGTTGTTAGGTTTTGTCAGAACATGGGAAGTAGTTGAGAAGTTCTGATAGTTGTTGGGAGATCATTTCAACAATGTGGAGATGAGATGGGACAATAGTATAGAATGGTGCCCCCTAGAGGCAGCTCAAACTATAAAACATTGAGTTGTTACTGATCTTATGCTTTAATCAGGTTGGAAGGTCAATAGGAGTCCACTGGTGCACTCAGAGCTGGAGCAGGGGGGCAATTGCCCCCCTTGGTGCCTCCATGGCTGAAAATATGTCACTAAAGTGCCCTTTAGGGTGGGGGAAACGCCACTATTGGCTGCCCTTCACATGATTTAGCGCCATCAAGGGTGCCCCCTTCATGTGAGATGATGTGCCCTATAGAGCAAGCAAATGTGATGAAGTGTCATAATGACTGAAGTTCCAGTGGAGGAAATGTGATGCAGTGTCATAATGACTGAAGTTCCAGTGGAGGAAATGTGATGCAGTGTCTTATATCGTGCCCTTATAGTGGTCTGAACCAGGGGAGGCCAATGTTAACCACAAAGGGCCAGTGTATATGCAGGTTTTTGGGATAACCTTTAGGTCAGCGGTTCAAACCCAGGTGTGAGGACTCTTCAGCCAATGGGTCCTCTAATTAGTACTCTAATAGGGAATCACAGCAAAATCATGCATACACAATGAACCTATTTGGATAAAATTGGCCACCCCTGGTCTGAACGGTCCCTGTGGGTAGCCTTCCAATAGAAAAGGGTGGCATTATGAAGTGCCCTTCTAGTGGAGAGAATGTGATGCTCTCTGGGGTGTCCTTCCAAGTGAGATATCATGAGGAAAGTGCCCTTGTGTTGGTGAGAAAAATGATATCTGATGGCTGCCCTTCCAGTGAAGGAAATGAGATACGTGCCCCACTATGAGATGCAGTTTCCTATCCATGTGAGAAAAGCAGATGAACACCCCCTAGGTGGTCCTGTGCCTAAAGAAAATGTGATATCTAGCTTGCCTCTGTAGTTGAAAAAATACTAGATACTTTATTGATCCCCATGGGGATATTCTCCTTATGCTGACTCCTTCTTGCTTTCTATAGGTGAAAGCAAGCTGGCCATGAAGGGCAGCCACCCATAGCAGTGCCCAGATAGCTGGGGGTTAAGGGCCTTGCTCAAGCGCCCACAGACATGCTGTGGCTGGGCTCAAACCGGCAGCTTTCTGAGCACAAAGGCTTAGCCCACTGAGCCACATGCTGCCCCCAAACCTTCACTGAATAATCTTACATAGTGTACCATTCTACTAGTGAGGGGGGTTGGGGGGGGGGGTGTTGCACACATCATGAAGTAGGTGCCCGTTTTATTTTTACACCACTGCCCATACTGGGTCCATCACTGTAAGAGTCGTCTGTTGGCATGAAGGTCTGATGGGCTGCTTGTTCCCATGGTGGCCCAGTCCAGTTTTCCAGTTTTCTATACTGGGGTACACTCCAGGAGGATGTCGTCTGCAGGACTGGACAAGGTGGACATAGATATCTATAAGCATGACCAATGGACTTTTCATCCGTCAGGAAGGATCTTCTGAGTAAAATGAGGTTTTGAAAGATATCTCACTGGATTCTAAATAACAGGGTAGCTCAAATAGTGTTCTGCCTGAGGTTGCACATGTTTCCGTGGCTGTGTGGATGCTTTGAGGCCCTGGATCTTCAGATTTTAAGCCTGCCAGACAACAGGTTTATTAATCCAGTGCCTGAGTGTGGAGCGGGCTGCAGGTGGGTAAAGTTGCATATCTGCCACTGCGGGTGATGGATCAGCTGCTGATGGTTTGTCTGAGGTTGGAGGGAGATGATGAATAGATTACAGGTGGCTGCCAGTGGAGTATTTTGTGGATTTATATTGTTATTTGAGTTTAGTTTGGTCTTCTTCCTGTCCTACCAAGATCGGTTACACACATATAATCTTATGGCAGTGATGTGACTGCGACTGATCACAAATGTTAAGTTTGTCCCTCACTTTAATGAATAAAGCCTCAGTGACTGTCCCAGTACCCTCACACTGCCTGACTTATGGGTTCCATTCCCAGCCCCAGTATAAATATGTGGAGTTTGCATGTTTGTGTAGAATCCCGACAGAAACTCTGGTTCCGTCCTGAAAACCAAAAATGTGCAGTAAGACATCGCCTGTGGTGTGATTACGTGTGAGTGTTTGCCCTGCATCCGGCATCCCATGCAGGGTGTCCCCTGCCCTGTGCTTCCTGGAATAGGTTCCAGGCTCACCGTGACCTAGTACTGGATAAAGAGTTAGATTCAAGATTCAAGCACTTTATTGTCATTGCGTAACAACAAATTTCGTTTATAACCACCCCAAATGTGCATTATTGAATACAAAATGAATACAACATAGAAGCTAAAAACAATATAATTGTACAAATATGTTTAAATGGACCTGCCATAGACAATTTTGTTCTAATTAAAAAACAGAACTGATTATTATTGGCCAGTGCACAGCAGCAGTGGGTATTATTGCACATATCAGCACGGAGTGTATTGCACATCACCAACATAACTTATTGCACATATTTAGTGAGAGATTATGTCAGGCTGAGGGAATTCAGAGTTCAACAGGATGGCTGTTAGTCTGCTTGTATGTATACGGATTGATCTAAAGCTCCTTCCTGATGGGAGGAGCTTAAACAAAGTATGTCTAGGATGAGTGATGTCCTTAATGATGTTTTTAGCCCTTCAAGCAAGTCTTGTGTAGATGTTCAAGCGGTGGCAGTTCCATGCCAACAGTCACCTGTGCTGTTTTTACGTCCCGCTGCAGGGCATTTTAGTGGCTTTGGTGCATCTCCTGTACCATGCTGTCATGCAGTTAGTCAAGATGGTCTCTATAGTGCATCTGTAAAAATTAACCAGCAGCTTCTGGGGGAGGTTAGCCCTCCTTAGCCTTCTCAGAAAGTAGAAGTGTTGTGCTTTTCCTACTACCACTGAGGTGTTGTCAGCCCAGGAGAGGTCCTAAGAAGCCGTTAAGTTCCTCTGCTAGATTGCCATTGTTATTGCCTAGCACATGTTGTATGGCATTCTTCTTTTTGTAATCCGTGATTGAATGGATGCCTTGTCACATCTGCTGTGAGTTCGAGTTATGATCAAAGTCCTCCTCCATCCGTTGTTTGTGCTTAAGTTTTGCAGACCTGAGGTCTCTCTTGAGTTTGGCTCTGCCGGCTCTATAGGCTGAGATGTCTCCGGATTTCAGTGCCGAGTCCCTTTTGCTGAGCAGCTGTTTGACTTCACTATTCATCCACGGTTTCTCATTTGGGTGCCCTCCGATCCTTTTGTTGACAGTTACGTTATCCGCATAGTCGTTTATGTATGATAGTAAAGACGAAGTATATAAGTATACAAATCGGTCTGATGGAAAAATATATTCCAGTCTGTGTTTCAAGCAGTCCTGGAGTTGAGAGATGGCAGCCTCAGGCCAAACTTTGACATTCCTGTTAGTTGGTTTAGCACTGTTAACAAGGGCTTTATGCATAGGGACAAGAAACAGAGTAAGATGATCAGACTGTCCAAGGTGGGGATGTGGTATGACCTTGTAAGCATCTTTTATGTTTGTATAAATATGATCCAATGTGTTTTCCCCTCTGGTTTTGCAGGCTATGTGTTGGTAAAATCTGGGAAGTACATTCTTAAAATTCACTTGATTGAAATCCCCGGCAATGAAGAACACTCCATCAGGGTGTGTGTTCTGATGTTTACTGATAACATCACATAGCTGCTCGAGCGCTAGCTTCATATTAGCCTGTGGCGTTATGTACACTGCCATGACAATAACAAGTAAATGTATTCTGGGTAAGCAGAACGGTCAGCATTTTAGCATATGATATTCCAAGTCTGGAGAGCTTAACTTATTGATTGTGGCTGTATTGGTGAACCAAGCATTATTAAACGCAGATGTGAACATACATTACCAAGCACAGAAAACAGGACTAGTGCAATTATCAAAAAAATAGACTGGACTCTGTCCTGCTTAAAATAACAGTATTGTAACAGTATTAATTCATTCCTTTAGTACCCTGTATCTAGACACATCAGCTACACAGTCACTCACTTACAGATAGGTAAAATGAACCTTTGAATGAGTCATGAGCACATGTCACTCTGCTGTTTGGAATATGGTTATTGTCATCTGTAATGAAAAATGCACCTGGCTCTTTAACTAAATAAAAAACACATCTGAACTGTTATGTTCCATGGCAGCAAGTATTAGCATAAAAATAAATATCTGTCCTTTTCGAAAGTAAATTAAAATGGCATTTTCCTATATATTTTTGACGCATGAGGTCGTTGCTCGTCTGCCAGTGGCCACGTTATACATTGTTATAGTCCCAGTTTACCTGTATGCCTTATATGCCTTGGGGATAACTGTGCTCTTAAAACTCATGTAACTTTTTGAAATCATATTTTATTGATATCACAATAAGAGCAAGTCAAATCAATGTGTCTCAAGCAAGAAAATAAACAACTAGATCTTGGAGAAGTCACCCCGCAGCATTTTATTGTCAGGTGGTGCCCCTGGGGGCTCACACCTCTGGGCTGCCGGACTGAATCCCGCATTGTCTGTGGTTGTGCGATGAATGTGTATGCTTTCTCTCTGCTTTGTTGGGTGAATCTGGTTTCCTCCTATCCTCCCAAAGCATCTGATTGATGTATCTAAATTTTCCTTTGAATGTACCTTGTAATGGACTGGCAACCAGTCCATGGTGGCTCCTATGCTTTGTGAGGGCACCTTTAAGCATTCTGCAGCTCTGCTTGGCTAAGTTCATCCATTAAATTTCCAGCCACTTATTCAGGGCAGAATTACAAGGGGCCTGTAACTAACCCCAGGGTGGCACAGGGTAAAGGCTGGGGACACACTGGATGGGATGAGAGATGGCAATTAGCCTGACTGTGGGAGGAACGAGCAAGGCAGAGGGAGGAAATGTGAACTCATACAGAATGCAAGCAGGGTTTACAAGGGACCCTAACGCTGGGTGTAAGGCAACAGTACTATCCACACAGCCACTGTGCTGCATGCTAGGGTAAGTGATGATAGAAAATGCATAGATGTTGGGTAAATATTCTAACTCACAGCTGACACGTGTGCGGTTTTTGCTGTGTCACAACAGTTTGCTGTATAGCTATGAAAACTGAACTTTGTATAAACAAAGAAAAAAGAAAATGGACAAGTGTTGAAACCTTCCTTTCAGACTTCGCGTTTGCGCTGCCAGTGATGCACTGAGCTGTATAAGGCTGCCATCTAGTGGTCAAAGTGACCCGAACACATTAGGTCTGCGCTGTTCTTTCCTTGTCCACGTTTCTCTTAGGTTGCATTATTACGGGAAAGGTGCCCTAATGTCCCGCATGTAGAAAAAACATGATTATTAAAAAATCGGCACGTCTATATGTGAAATGAGTCAAAAGTAGGCCAACACCACGCGTACTAGTATAGGATATATCCTAAATACAGTATTTCGGTACATTGCAGCAGTCCATGCATTGTACTAAATGCGTGGTTCCTGACTTTTTATCTAAAATTGGGATTGGTAGACGGCTCTTTATCTTACCAACATACAATGGATATGTGTCCCTTTAAAAGAAAGCGCGTTATTTCAGAAAGTATCAGGTTTAAGGAAAAGGGAAGCATGTCAAGTTAGAGGCGGACCCTTCCAGCACCGGCGGCGGCACCGCGGACGGCCGCGGAACACGCAATCAGATTCTCCTGGGGTAAATACTATGTTTATAACCATATGATCATCTTTGATATAACAATATAAGACAATGATGCTTTACAATTTATGAGTTCACAAATAAATGGAAATATATTGAAATGTTTTAAATAATTCAGTACGCGCCATATACTGTGACATGGATCTAGGTAATAAAATGAAATGTTTTGTTACATTACTGAAGGATCCCAAATTTCCCAAATTCGCAGTATCGTTCTGAGTTCATTGAAATGTAAGGCTGAGTTTGCGAACCTACAAGGGGAACGCTTATGGTTACAGTAATTCGAGACGAGGGATCATTGTGTATACAGATTTAGTGCTTTTTCTATCGGGAATAATTGTTGCGTGCGTAGTATATGATAACGTGATTATCCGTTTCCAAGAATAAAGTTTTGCAACTGCCTTTGGGATGAAGAAGGTCCCAAGGATCGTGGTGGTGGGGGCGGGAATGGCAGGAATCGGAGCCGCCACCGCGCTTCGGGATGCGGGATTCAGCGATGTGACTCTCCTGGAAGCCTCAGGGGCGATAGGCGGAAGAATTGGCAAATTTAAGCTGGGTAAGCGTGCGACGTGCCCTTTGTGGGTATTCTTCAGAAAAGTGCCTGTCATCCAAATTATTTGTGTAAAAAGGTCCTGAACTGTTTTTCAATTTACTTACAATTTCTGGTCAAGGAAAGGAGAAGCGAAACTGTATATGCTTCTGTCATGTGAAATTTTTGTTCAGTGTTTTTTGAGGAGAAAAAAAATATCGTGCCTGACACTTTTTGGTGAAAGTGTGTGGTGTGAACATAAACTTCCGGGGACTCAGTGAAATAAAACTATATATAACTACATATAAATATTTGCTAAGATAATCTTTCTGGTTTAACTGTTACTTGTTATGTGTTCTATAAGTGGTAACAAAATGCTTCCACAGAAAAAGCCTGGATTGACACAGGAGCTCAATATATCCATGGGATGAATGAGACAAACCCTGTTTTCTGCCTCAGCAAGAAATTCGGCATTTTAGACAATGTTCCTCAAGAGGAAGGAAGGTGGAGCATCCTAAGCGACAGGGGCAGCAGAATCAGTGAGGACTTTGCAGAGCGAGTGTATGAAGCAGGAGAGGCTCTCATCAGGAGGCGGAACGAAGATCACGAAAAGAGCATGGGAGAGCATTTTGCAGAAGAGGCTGGAAAGCTGGTAGCGAGCTGGGACGGGAGCACCGAGGAAAAGAGGCTGGTAAACGGGATCCTGAATATGGTTGGGAAAGACTTGCTTATAGACATCGGAGCCTCTGACCTCAACAGTGTATCGCTGGGGTCGTGGAAGTACTTCCAATGCAATACTGATGAGGATCTAAACATTGAAGGGTATTCTGAACACCACATTTTTTTGCAGTTTTGTGAAATTATGACGGAATGATATATGTTTGGTGCGTTACTTGGAGGAGCCATTATAATTTGATTTATGTTGGGTCAATCTTTATGCTTTAGGAACATGTTTTATTTGCCATCCAAGCTGCTGGAGGAGATCCCAGTGGAAACTTTACTTCTGAAGAAGCCTGTGAGGAAGATTGAGTGGGATGGCTCTTTCGGAACTGGGAATGGAGAATGGCACCCAGTGCGTTTGGAGTTTGGAGATGAGGAGGAGATATTTGCTGATCATGTTGTGGTGACTATTTCCTTGGGTATGTCCACACTTAAGGTGATATGCATACACTATATGGACAAAAGTTTGAAGATACACATTTTAATCATTGAATTCAGGTGTTTCATTCAGACCCATTGCCACAGGTGTAAAAATCAAGCACCTAGCCATACAGTCAGGTTTACAAGCATTTGTGAATGACTAGGTCATTCTGAAGAGCTCAGTGAATTCAGACATAGTACTGTCACAGGATGCCACATTTGCAATAAGTCAGTTCATGACACTTCTTCCCTGCTAGATATTCCATGGTCAACTGTAAGTGGTATTATTGCAAAGTGGAAGCATTTAAGAACAACAGAAACTCCGTTCCACGTAAAGTAACAGAGCAAGGCTCACATCACCAAGCGCAATGCCAAACGTTGGATGCAGTGGTGTAAAGCAGACCGTCACTGGACTCTGGAGCAGTGGAAACGTGTTCTCTGGAGTGACGAATAACGCTTCTCTATCTGGCAGTCTGATGGATGAGTCTGGGTTTGGTGGATGCCAGGAGAACATTACTTGCCTGACTGCATTGTGCCGAGTGTAAAGTTTGGTGGAGGGGGGATTATGGTGTGGGGGTGTTTTTCAGGGGTTGGCCTAAGACCCTTAGTTCTAGTGAAGGGAATTTTCAATGCTTCAGCATACCAAGACATTCTGGACAATTCTATGCTTCCAACTTTCTGGGAACAGTTTGGGGAAGGCCCTCTTCTTATCCAGCATGACTGTGCCCCAGTGCACAAAGCAAGGTCCATAAAGACATGGTTGGGAGTTTGGTGTGGAAGAACATGACTGGCCCACACAGAGCCCTGACTTTAGAATGGGATATCATAAAAGTTTCTGCCGGTGTAATGGCCAGGTGTCCCGAAACCTCTGTCCATATAGTGTAGCTTATGGTTTTTTACATTAGGTATAAGTTTTTCTGGGGGGTGACACCTTGGCACAGGATTAACACCATTGCCTCACATGTGCATGTTTTCCCCATGTCATTGTGGGTTTCCTCCAGGTACTCCAGTTGCCAAGACTTGTATTTTGTTTGGTTACTTATGGTTAAGGTTAGGGCTGGGTAGGGGTTAAGGTTGTCATTGTTGGGATTAGGGTTTTGCCCATAGAAATGAATGGATGGTATGTGTGTGTTTGTGTGTGTCTGCAATGGGTTAGTGCCCCACCAGGATCTAGGCTAGGCAGGATCTAGCATGTGGCCCCAGGATTGGGTATACATTGTGTGGGTTGTCAGACCTAAAACTTCTGTTTCTTTTATGTCTCAAGAAGTGTATCGCAGGATGTCATTCAGTATCTCTGTCCGGTACCTGCTCACCACAGATGCGGTATTTTTCACAGGCTGCCTGAAAACACAGGCCTGCACCCTTTTCAGTCCTCAGCTCCCTGAACCCAAGCTTCAGGCGATTGACAGTGTCAGGTTTGGCACGCTCACCAAGATCTTCTTGGTGTACGAAGAGGCTTTCTGGGGCGATGACGTGCGCGAGATCAGTCTGTTGTGGGAGGATGAGCCTCCCATTTCTCTGGATGCTGACCCTACCCAGGGGATTAAGCACTTACATTTCTTCTCCGTCATGAAACCCAAGGAGAAGTAAGCTCTTGGTTTATTATCTTCAGTTGACTACTCTGTGGCTGTGACTCATTATGCTCAACTAGTTGGTTGAAACAAAATCTTGGTCTGGATTTGTACTTTCTGGACCTGAACTATCAATCTCTGCCATTTCTGCTGTATTTGAGACAATTCTAACAAGTCTGCCTCCCCAGGTTTGGCAATGTTCTAATTGGATGGTGCACAGGAAGGGTTGGGGAGCTGGCAGAGACGATGAAGGAGGAAGATCTCTCGGCGGCTATCACTGAACACCTCAGAGTGTTTACTCGTCAGTATCCCTGTAAACAAGTAATAAATGAAATACTGGCAGTCCCCGGGTTAAGAAAATGCGGCTTACGGACATCTCGTACTGCTATAAAGCCTATTATATAAAACATGCCAGTTAAATAGAATGGTTTGTAGTAAGAAACGAGCACAGTACTTTGTGACACTCTGGCTTCAGCAGCTCATTGGCTCGAGGTACACTGCAGTATCAAATGTACTCACTTTTATTATTACTGTATTATTATTATCATTATTGTGGTTGTGCCAACTTAAAATATCTGACTTAAATATGTACTAGGGGAACGGATCTCCTTCGTAACCTGGGGACTGCCTGTAATGGTAACAAGCCAACAAAATGAACGTTGAGTTTTTATGATGATTGAGATAAAATGAATGTCATTAACAATCCTGTTGTTGCCTCTTCTGTGGTCGGCCAGGGAACCCGTCTCTCCCTCCCCCGAAGTGCATGTACCGCACGCAGTGGTACAGTAACCCCTTTATCCGGGGGGCATACAGCTACCTCCCCGTCGGCACCGACGCCAAGATTATGGACACGCTGGCACTGCCCCTCTCCGGCACCAAGGCCACCGAACCGGTAGGTCTGATGGCAGTGATTATTTACAGATGGAAATAATTTCAATATTTTACCTTCATCTTTTAACGTTTGTTACCTGTCCTGTTTGTTTTGATGCCAGCTTTGCAAATGCATTGACATTTATAGCCGTTGGCTGTTTAAATGATGCCCCTCCCATTGGTTTTAGTGTAACGACATGGCGCACTTTTATGGACTGTCTTCAGGATCTGCAGGTGCTGTTTGCTGGAGAAGCTACCATGAAGAGCCTGTACAGCACAGTGCAGGGGGCCCTGCTGTCTGGCCAGAGGGAGGCGCAGAGGCTCGCTCAGCATTACGGAAAGGCGGCACCTCCTGCCTTGCACTGCTCAAGCTCCCCGCAGCACCAAGGGGAGCCTCTGCAGCCTCAAACTCTACTTTGATGTCATTCAAAGACTCCCTGGTGCTTTGCTTTGATGTAGAACACTGATTCAAGCTGAAACTATTGGTCAGGTTTACAAGATAACTGACTGAGGTTGTCAGCTTATTTTATTTCTGGAAGGGAAACGACGCTATGCTAAATATCAAATTATAATATAGTCTACTAAGCACAATTATAATATAATAATATTAATATTAGCATTGCAAACCGGAGTGTTTTTTCTGACTAGCATTGTTTATGTGAGTTATTGCTTAACTAATTATCTGAACTAATACAAATAATTTTTTCCTAAACACTGTTTTTCTGTTTTCATATTAACAATGGAAAGAAAGGCACTGATGTTTCCTCACTTGCAGGTGGTTTAATACCCAGTACTGCATGTGACATATACAATGAGTGAGTTTATTTTTACATTTTACATGTAGAGGTGATCTGGGACCAGGGTTCGAGTCTCCACCGTGGCTCCGTGTATGTGGAGTTTGCATGGTCTCGCCATGTCGCCTTGGGGTTTTCTCTGGGTGCTACGGCTTCCCCCAATAGTACAAAAACATGCTAAGGCTAATTGGAGTTGCCCATAGGTATGTGTGTATGAGTGAATGGCATGTGTGTGCGTCCTGTAATGGGTTGGCGCCCCATCCTGGGTTCTTCCCTGCCTTGCGCCTGTAGTCTCCGGGATGGGCTCCGGACCCCCTGCGACCCTGAATAGGACAAGTGAGTACAGAAAATTGTTGGATGGATGGATGTAGAGGTGAGGTGTAGGGTATAGGTGGTATGGTGGCTCAGGAGGTAGCACTGCTGCTTCACACTTCCAGGGTAGGATGTTCATATGTGTCCTGTGTGTGATGTTTGCACATTCTCTCCATATTATGAGGCTTTCCTTCAGATACTCCAATCTTCTCATGCAATCCAAAACCACATAGTTAGGCAAATTGACATGTCTGAATGACCTTAATCATGTGTGTGCCCTGTGATGGACTGGAACCCTGTCCAGGGTGTACCCAGCCTTATACCCTGTGCTGCCTGGTATAAGCTCCAGATCCCCACACCAGGGTTACCAACTTTGGTCAGCTGGCTGGCATGAGATTTTCAATTTGAGACAAGTCTGCACACACTTGCACATGCATTTCCATGTATGTAACAGTTTTATTACCTTGTAAATAGTCTGTAGGGTTTGCAAACTACCGCAAAGCTTTTGATGTAGCTAATTTTAATTTATAAGATATCTTGCATGAGCGTGAGTGACAGTCTGAAAGCGTGAATGAGAGTCTGAAAGCGTGAATGTCACGTCAGATACGTCTGTAGCCAAAGACCTGCAGTTTGGTGGAATAGTATCTGTAAATGCTACAGTGTGTGTGTGTGTGTGTGTGTGTGTGTGTGTGTAGAATGGCATCCTTTACAGCAGTGTTTCCCAACCTTTTTTCTGCCAAGGCTTCATATCTGCCTGTCACGCAGCCCTGTACTGGATGTGTACCAAATATTAATCGATTTTATATTTTTTTATTGTTTTAAAGCTGTATGGCATATTCTAAGCCAGTCGTACGTTTCATATAAAAGTAGTAATTTAATTTAAATATACAAATGACTAAGTATAATAAGCCACAATAACGCAAGGCACAATAAATCTGACCTTCATTTAAACAAACCACTATTTGGACTTGAGAAGCCACAGCGAGTAGGACATCGTGAAAAAAAGAACGGAACAAATAATGTGAGAGATGTTCCGGAACTAATATAATGCGCATCTTTGGGTACACGGACGATATTCGCTACGGACTGTTTCCTCTCCGCCTGACTTTATTCGGCAGGCATGACATAAATCGTTGTGTGTGTTAACTGTGTTTTTTTTTATCAACACAATAAATAATATTTCTATTTGTATTGTTCCCACCGTAGACTATGGCTTTACATAAACTATGGACGGCAAAGGGCACATTATGCAGGTAAGCCTACCTTTCTTTTAGAATTCAATAAACGTCAGCCAAATGCTGTGAGATTTTTATATACTTGTGTTACATATGGCTTATTTTCACTACATCGACAGTGCCTATATATGTATTACCGTTTTGGTTAACAAGGTCAATGATATGTACGTCTTTGATCCACTAAGCTAGAAATTTGTTTGTTTGAACTTTTTGGACATTAATATTTTCACAGATTTGTTCAGATCGCTGAGAATCTGCTCCCTCCAGCCTATACTTTCCACACAGTAGCGACTCGGCACAATGCGAATAAAATCTCCGTGACACGCAGTGGGAGATGGAAGTACGAGCGAAGCTACCCGGTGCTGTTAGTGCGCCCTGACGGCTCCACCATCAACATCAGATACAAGGAGCCCAGGAGGGTACTGATGGTAAGAGTCCAGGGCTGCCAACCGTCTGTAAATTTACAGACAGGCCGTAAAAAATATATGAAATTGTCCGTAAACCCGTAAATCCGTTTTAAAGCTTTTTAAAGGCATAAATGGGGTGTCCGAAAAAAATTAATCATGAATTAATATAATTATCATAGCTAAGGAGAGGTTCACAGAAATATTTTATATAAAACGTTGGGCAAGAAATATTTTACTAAACTAAGACTCAGTCCCTGGCATGTTAGTTGGACCTGTCTTTCAAGCACATATGGTGTATTGAATCCAGCATATTGCAGACCGTCACAACTAATGTTTTTTAGAAAACTGTTACAGTTTTTAAGTTTTTTCACATCGGATGCACGCAATGCTTTTTGCCGTTCTTAGATGCCATTGGATATCTCCACGCTTTCTGAAGAGGAGAAGAAGGCCAGGTTGAAGAAACACGAGCAGAAGAGAGCTGAGGACAGACCAGTGGAGGAGTTTGAGGATGACTTCAAAGTCGATGATTACAGCAAATTTTGGAAAAAGTGACTTCTGTGTGGAACTTCAGCATCATTCAAAGTGAAGATTTCACAGTTTGTGTGTGTGTGTGTGAGAGAGCTTTAATTAATAAAGCAAATGTGACCTCTTTGCTTTTTGTTATTCATCCTTATTCACTGAAGCATTTTGAGTGTTTTAATATATGTAATATACATTATATAAAATAAAGAGCCTAACTACTGAAGATGACTCGATATACAAAATGAATATCATTCTTTTTTTTGTTTTTATAAATGATATTTTCCTGTGCAGGTCTCTCAAGGTATTTTGATGTAAGATCTCCTGGGTTATATGTGATGTATTATCTGGTTTTGATAAGGTTGCTATTAATTTTTAACTGCTCCCTTGCCTCAAAGTTCATACACATTGTTCTCTCACTGCTAAAATGACTTCAACGACTGCCACTCCTGCAACGACTCTTCTTCCTCAAACCAATGGGAGGTTTACACTGGAGGTTCCCGATATCGTCGTCATTGTCATCTATTTTGTTTTTGTCCTTGTCGTGGGAATATGGGTATGTGCTTTCGGTAATCTCACTTTCTTGAATGAGTGACTGATGCTTTTACTGGTTGCTGCAGGGTTCTGCATGTTCTGCTTTGTACTTTGGGGAAGCTGCCGTTTGATGGCTTGTTACATGCTTGTGTGAAAACAAGGTTACTGGAAACCAATAGCAATCTTTCCTAGTGTGAGAACATGAGCATGTTTGTAAGGTGGAAGCTGACTATGAGTGTGAAGTGTCCTCTTTTCCAGTTGGTATGTTTTCTAGTTTTCAGTAGAAGCACAGTGGGTACCTGGTGATCTTCTTCAGGCAGACCCCTTTGATCACTGCCGTGTGTTCTTCTCCCCTCTCGGCTTCTTCCTAGTCTTCCATCCGAGCGAATCAGGGGACGGTAGGGGGATACTTTCTGGCCGGGAGGTCTATGACATGGTGGCCTGTGAGTGTTTCCGTTACAGATGGCTCAACATATAAATACTTGCATGGTCTCAGAATAGCTCTTTTGTTCTCAAATATTCAGTATTTATATTTCCTATTCAATCTTCATTTATATTTCCTGCAGTGCCAAGTATCGTTTCAATATTTCCAGCAACTGGTATGCTTGTACTGTATATCTCAATTTATATATTGCTATGCAGGATGACTGAGAACATGAAAAACTACATTTATATTTACTTGGATGTTTTAAGGAGATCTTTAGAAACTCTTGGCATTTATTATACTGTGCTCATATACAGTGAGGGAAATAATTATTTGACCCCCTGTTGAATTCCTAAGTTGACCCATTTATAAACAAATGAGAAGTC
>JAAGVU020000032.1:24556599-24567501 GCA_011763525.2 Mormyrus iriodes
TTAATGAGAGAGGTTAGGGGAGAATGGCCAGACTCGTTAACGCTAATGGGAAGAACACAAGTGGAAATGTAACAGCCGAGGACAGCAGTGGTGTGCAGAACGGCTGTCTGGGCACACAGCGCGCCTGTACTGGGAGTGCTAATGGGGGCAAAGGGGGCGCGGTGTGGTACTAACCAGGTGCACCCAATAAAGTGGCCCAGAGTTCAGGTGTGTATGTCTGTGTATGTTTTTATATTGCTTGTGTGTGTCTGCATATTCATGTGCATACATGGAGAGGCCAACTGCCACGGCCCCCTCTCGTATCCCCTTTATTCCAAACGCATGGCCGTCACTCCCCTTGCATGCACCGGAGTAGTCCTCTGATGTTGTGGACAGAGGCGTTTTAATCCTCCCTCCCCTGATCAGGTTGGCACGGTCGTCGACAATCCTGTGGACTTTTATCATGCCCGCATTCCCAAGAAGCAGAGGAAGAGGACCATCGTGGAGGAGCTGCTCTCAGACGCGGAGTTCAGGAGGTACCATGCAGCCACATGGGGGGGGGGGGGGTTCCGCCTTTCAAAGGCCTTTGTTGGTATGTCAGCTTTGCCTCATGAGGTGAAGGAATCTGCACTTCAGTGAAGTGTGCAGCTTGAAATCTTCATCTCCTTCAGCCATTACTGGTTCAGACACATCAGATGGTTTGTTTCTAATTTCTAAACCATTTCAGGTAGATCCAGTCATGTTCCCCACGGGGCGGTGCTGCCTTGGGGTTTGACGCTCAGTGTTTGGTTTCTCTTTGCCCTTACCAGTCACAACAAGAAGAAATTTCGGGAGATCATGGCCGAAAAAGCAGCGATGGCTTCTGGAAAGAAGAAGCACAGAAACTTCAACAAGTCAAATAAAAAGGCGGCAGCCCGGCCGCGCTGAGAGTCCGTGCTGCGGCTGGAAACAGCCATGGCGTCTCCTTGAATGGCTTCTGGACTAACGAATGCTGATGACTGACGTGTGTGTTCAGGCGTTTTCAGTCTGAACCGTGCATATAGACCTATATGAAGCCAGATCAGTTTATTCCTTTTTATATGTATATCCTACTCTGCCCTCTGCTGGACAAAGTGCGGGATAACTTGTAAACTGAAGCAGAACTAAACAGGACTGTGTATTTACATACACTGTACATTTCCTGTAGGGGGAATAGTAGAACATGATTTCTGAAGATAATTGCATTGTTTGAATGGAAGAACAGTGTGCACAGTGTCAAGGGTAGCCTCCATTTGAACCAATTATGTGTAAGAATTTGTTAGACTCAGACTGCATCCTCAAATCTCTAACTCCATCTTCCCTGACGTGGTGCTTTTGTGAAACATCACTGAGTTAAAGCAGTGCTCTCTCTTCTGCTTACCCCCAGCAGCACAATAAACATCCCTGGCCTGCAGGAAGTTGGTCGCTCCTTGGTGATTGTATACACACACATTTTCACAGCAAGAGATGCCAGAAAATGCCAAAAGCAGAACGAAAATCAAAGCCAGGCTACAAGCGGGACATGCGTTTATAAGGCATTAATACAAAGAATTAAAAAATCTTGAATAATATACAATAATACATGAAGGATGAGAATGCAAAAACTTCATTGTGTTAGTATTTAGAACATTCCAGAGCTGCTTCCACAGAACCTGAGGTGGTCAGTCGGCCGTGTTGCCCTGGTGGTCGGTTTCACCCCTGACCGCAACCGGACGCATCGTTATAGAGGTCCTTGTATATCTGACTCAGGCTGTCCTCAAACACCGCCCTGTGGGACTTCCCTGTGTACCGAGCCACTTGATTGGACCAGAATGTGCCATTGTTCAAGGAGACAGATGCTCCACCAGGGAGATTTTTGCTGGAACAAACGAGCAAATGCAGGTGAACAATCACCCCACCGTGCAGCACTTAACAGCTGGGGTGGGGTGGGTTGGATGTCAGTTACTGCAGCATGGCATAAGCCCTAAAAGAGTTACGCAGCTTTCTTACTTATGACAATTTTTTAAATTCCTGTTCCTGCATTGTCTACATTTTCATTTTGCACTTAAAGCTGCAGTATCATTAAGGGGACTTACTTTCAGTTTACAGCAACCTGAGTAAATTTAAATATTTTAAAACGGTATGTTCGATAAAATTCTATGCCTTCTGCATATCTTTAGGAATTGTGCAGGTCAAGTTGTTCTGGTTTACAAAACAGAACAATTGTCTCCAGCTTCATCCTAAATGCTGCAAAACTATACAAAACACAACATACTAAAGATGCATTCATTTATTGTGAGTCAGGTTTTAGCAACTTGAATTTTGGAAAATGATGCATGCATTGATTATCAGACATTATAATTAACAGGTTTTTTTTATAACCTGTTATATATTTTCATAATCTATATAATCATAATATATGAAAAATTAAATGGCAACGCAGGCATGTTTTTCTCACTGGAAGTGGAATTTAAATGCTGTGTTTCACTACTTGCAAACAGCGAATATGGAAAAAAAATTCTTATGCTGGGAGGCAATGAAACATTTTGTAAAGGAAAATGACCGTTAGTAATTTG
The DNA here is from genome assembly GCA_011763525.2 of Mormyrus iriodes. Lineage (NCBI taxonomy): Eukaryota > Metazoa > Chordata > Actinopteri > Osteoglossiformes > Mormyridae > Mormyrus > Mormyrus iriodes. Next base: position 24,559,152 of record JAAGVU020000032.1, read on the forward strand.
CAGCAGTTTCCCTAATGGAAATAAGAGCAGAAGCACAGTATAAACACCACAAAATGGCAGTTAAATCTAATAGCATCACTGAAATTTCTTGTCATGGCAGAGAAAAATAGTGCCCCTTTAGATAAGCGGAGGAAAACAACTATTTGGCATGACTGCAGAAGTACGGTATCTGTACTAAGGCAGCACAGTGACGGGGCCATGCATTTACCTGTCCTGAACAATGCAGCTGTGACGCTGGGCTGCGTCACATGACAGCAGAGGGCTGGGCTGGGCTGCGTCACATGACAGCAGAGGGCTGGGCTGGGCTGCGTCACATGACAGCAGAGGGCTGCTGTGAGATGAATCCTCTTCTGTCCCATCCTCGTCCTGGGGGAGACAGGGGCCTGACACTGACCTTTGCAAAGAATCAGTATTCTGCATAACAGTGTAAATATAGTCGTTAAGTTGAATTTGTAGCTAAGTTGGAACAATAATAATACAGTACATAATAATAATAATAATAAAAGTAACTGCATACTGTACTGTACCCCAAGCTGATGAACTGCCGAAACCTCACAATGTTTTCCCAAGAGTTACAAAGTAGTCTGTGCGTTTGTTGTTATGGACCATTGTATTTAACTCCAATTATTAATATAATGGGCTTTATTGTGGTCCGTTTGTTAATTACGAGTTGTTCATAAGTTGGGTGTTGTTAACCTGGGGACTGCTTGTAGTGCATTAGAGTAACTTATAATAAGCAGATATTTCCTACAGTAATGGCAAGTCTGTCCTTATATCAAATTATTACACAAGTCCAGTGTACAACCTTTGGGTCAAGACGTTAATGTTATTAAACCGATTAAATTACACAAATCAGGCCATTTTACAAAGCAATTTTAAATATCCTTGACAATTGTAGCCAGCTTCCTAAAGAGGAATGATGGAAATGCTTCATAAATAATCCACTTTGTTGTTCTGCCTTTTAATTATGTGCCTGGATTACATTCATTCCCTCTTAAGATGGGCTTTTGCCTGCAGTCGAGGCGTTGCGTGCGGCTGATTCCTCCTTTGAGTGCTGAGATGATGAGCTCTTCTAGCGGCTGCTCCCTGCCTGTCACACGCTGCCCGCCGCACGCTGACTGCCGCACGCTGCCTGCCACTCCTTGCCCGCCACACACTGCCTGCTGCTCCCTGCCCACCACACGCTGCCTGCCTCTTCCTGTCCGCTGCACGCCTCTTCCTGCCCGCTGCACACCGCTTCCTGCCCGCTGCCTGCCTCTTCCCGCCTGTTGCACACTGCCTGCCTCTTCCTGCCTGCCACACACTGCCCATCACACGCTGCCTGCCACACGCTGCTTGCCGCTTCCTACCTGTCATAAGCTGCCTGCCACACGCTGTCTGCCACACACTGCCTGCCACTCTCTGCCTGCCGCTCCCTGCCCGTCACACGCTGCCTGCCTCTTCCTGCCCGTCGCACGCTGCCTGCCTCTTCCTGCCCGTCGCACGCTGCCTGCCTCTTCCTGCCCGCCGCACGCTGCCTGTTGCTCCCTGCCCATCGCACGCTGCCTGCCGCTCCCTACCCGTCGCACGCTGTCTGCCACTTCCTGCCTGTCTCCCCATCTCCATGGCCTCTGTGTCTGTCCACCCTCCATTGCCTATGTGCCCCCCCCATCTCCATGGTCTCCGTGTCCTCCATCCAGTCTCCTTGGCCCCTGCATCCGTCCCCCCTCCATTGTCTATGTCCCCCCCCATCTCCATGGTCTCTGTGTCCGCACACCCTCCATTGCCTATATGTCCCCCCCATCTCCTTGGACTCTGCATCTGCCCACCCCCCATTGTCCATGTCCCCCCCGTCTCCACCCTCCTTTTTTTCCCCCCCCCCCCCCCCCCCCCCCAGGAAAGGGCCTGCAGACATGCTTTACTGCTCTGCAAATTTGCAAAATATATACAGAAGTCAAGGGGGTCCACACCTCTAAAGGTCTCAATTTCATACTACATTGAAAAAAAATGTTTTAAGTAAAATGTCACCAACTGAACCATGATTCTTAAGGGACCGCCTTAGTGACCACGTGTGCGCACCAACAGGGAGGGGCCACACAGGCACCTTTGGAGGAGAGGGAGGGCTTAAAGGAATGTTTGGTGGCATCATTGGGCTTGGCCATAGGTCTTTCAGCCTTGGGTTCCTAGTGGTCGGGTTGTGAAGTACACCTCAGCATGGCTCCACTGAATATGTCCCATAATAAACATAATTCAGTGTTTTGTTGAGTTGCCCTATTTGAAAGAAGACGGGAATGTGTTGTTTCTGTTGGCCCTTCCTCCAAGGCCTAATCGACTGGCGGGCCTCAAAACAGACGAGATTATCTCAATGAGCCATTAACAAGACTAAATAAATGAAGCAGCAGGACGATGTTGTTCGAGGTCTCGCCGGGCTGGTGCGTTTTCATTGGCCCACCAGTACCTCTCAGCACGCTGCCTATGGGAGAGAATACACTCACCCAGAGTTTTTTTTAAAAAGCTATGTTTCCAAAAATGCTATTCTTTTACTGGCAGTGCTATGGATTAATGGTCATATTTCCTATTGTTTAGAAAAATATCGACTGATACTTACTAGTGGAAACACTTTAAAAAAAAGTGCTTGACTAATATTTAGCGAATTATTCAGAGATAATTACTTGTTTGTGTAAGTGATGTTTTGCTCATTTGCTTGGAGTTTTCAGATAAATACTATATATATATTTTTAACATGTTATGTTTCATAGAAGCTTGTTTTACTCAGGCACACCCCCCTGCAGGTCATTTTCCCACTTGGCTGTGGCAGCAGAGCCTGTAACCCACATGGTTGGCATGGGGTAATCTCCATGTGGACAGGTGGACAGTTCAATCCTCATTACCAGAGCTGATCAACTGGTCAGAACAGCATAAAACTCAGCTGAACACCATTAAATGGAGATTATAGACAAAGACTGGGTGGCTGAATATCCAGAAATTAGGGCAGCGTTCAATGAGTCTGTGTCTTCCTCAGCCAGGGCAGCCTGGTATAATTGTATGCATTTTTTTATATATAAAACACACACACACTACCTTTCATGCATGAAGGTTAATGTTAATAAACAGCAAAGCATTGTGGGTAAGTTTGCATGCTGTTCTGCAACGTGAACTCTGCCCCCCAATGCAAAATGACGCCTTTAACTGTGACTGTTAATTGTGTGTTTGGGTTGCGATAAGGTGGGGGGGGAGGGGGGATGAGTTTCCTTTCAAAGTGGAGCTTCAAGGTTGGGATTGATCTTTCTGTTTTTTTTCTGTTGTCAGGCCCCATTCGCCTTTGATCAGGAACATCCTATCAGGCGTTAATTTGGTGCTGAAAGTGGGCTGTATAAAGGCAGCTCAGAGCGGCCGAACGCATGTTTAGTTTTGAACAACATCAAAGGCGTAACATTAGCACAGCAGACAGTACGGCCAGTGATCAGGAATGCTAATCTACTATCAAAGGGGTTATGGGACACAAAAGGTACGAGGAACCTTATAATCGGGCAAATTGTGTTTTTCTGATTTCCCCAGGAAGATAACCTGCGACTATTCGTTTGCAAAATTTAATTAACCAGCGTGAATCAGGCAGCATTTGTTTCTGCGCTTAGCCGATTGAATTATGGCTCCCCAGCTGCAGAGATGCAATATGTTTCTGGCCTCTGTTTTCTCAGTGAAGCACTAAGTAACACTTAACAAATGGTTTGGTTAATATTGAATGGTCGGTCTTATTTGTTTTCAATAGTAGCGATTTATGTGAGATCGTGGGTTGTTTAGTGGCACAGGGCGGCTCACCAAACTTGTGTGAGCTCGACCATTCTCTCCTCCAGCCCGCAGAGTAACTTGGGGCGTACGATTTTTCACATTACTGATTACTTTTATATCTGGATACCACCGTGATTCCTTCTAAACGTAGGAGTTCAGCACGTTCATTACGTTTGTTTGCTGTTCCCGTTTTCTCTGAAGCATCTACTGTAAATGTGTCGGCAAACCTCCACGCCACATCTCCCTCTGAATGACTGTTTTTCAGCCTTTCAGTGGACGTTCAGTGTTTGAAAGACTTCAAAGGTTTGAGTTTTATTCATACAGATAGGGAAATTAGTAACTCCTCTTATGTCCTGTCATTGCATTTCCGTCTCTTGACGGCACACACACTTAATTCTGTTTGTTTCTTTATCCTTTAGGTTTGGTATCTGCTGGGGTGGACCTCGTATCTCCAGTCCGAGAAGCCTGAGGAGACAGAGACCTTCAAAGACTCTGCGAGAACATATTTAACCAAAGCCAAGAAGGTAACCTGATATTTAACTGTAACCAATAATGTGTCCAGACCTTGATTTTTAACCAAATCCCAATAGCTAACCGCAAACTTGTATTTGACCACTACACAGTGTGTATGGGATCATGTATATATTACATTAGGGTTACACAACATGACATCGCAATATGTGAAATATAGTTTATATATTGCGATATCTATAAAACAACAAAGATGAAACTACCCTCAATGTACTATAGCCCGATATAACTTATCTACCAATAGTGTGTGTCAAATATGTTGCTGGTGTTGCCGCAAGTTGTCGACACAGAGCATTGCTGACAAATGCAGGATGTGATCATTACGCATGTCAATATCGCAATGCCGATGCTGAAACGATGTATTGTACTTCCTTGTATTACATTGTGCGGATCAAATGTCCCCACAATGTGATAAAAACCTGCTATTTTGACCTGCGGACCCCCAAAAGGGGAAACTCAATTTTTACAAAACCTGTGAACGTAATCACATAATTAAAAATGTCTTGTATTTTGTTTGGTTACCTATGGTTAAGGTTAGGGCTGGGTAGGGGGTAAGGTTGTCATTGTTGGGATTAGGGTTTTTCCCATATAAATAAATAGAGAGTCCCCACAAATATATAGATACCTAATGTGTGTGTGTGTGTGAGTGTGTGTGTGTGTGTGTGTGTGTGTGTGTGTGTGTGTGTGTGAGTGAGAGAGAGAGATTTAGCAGGGATCCATGTGTATTTGTGTAGTTTGATTTACACACTTCCCGTATTTACATTTAATGTAACTGTGTGATGCTATGTGCCTCAATGGAAAGACTAACTTAATCCATCCATTCAGACCTAATGTTTCACGATTAGTATTGCCCATGAAACCAAATATAGCACAACACGTGGTATTTCCATAAACATCTTCTAATTGCTAATTCTCTTTAGTTCTGGTGAGGTCCCAACCGTTTATCTTACATATGTATGGATCATCCCTCCCCCGCCAGTGCTGGCGTACTGTAGAGTGAGCACTCTCCTCTGATGTTTGGGGAGCGAGGCTGTCACAGGAGTTTTCTGTGGACCGGGAGGCAAAATTTTGTACATTTTTAATAACGCTTCCATGTTTCGCAAAAAGTACATCTTTGTTCGATATTTTTATGTTTAATTAATGGGCAAAGGGCAAGGGAATGAACAGCAAGTATCAGGGAAACCGTGCTAAAGGTCGTCTAGAAGCGGGCACCCCTGCTTTGGGGTCGAGATCGATTTCCAGTCTGGTTTTTCAGTCTGTGACCGAGACTGTTTTGGAATGGGTTAGGATTCAATGTCGTTAAAGTGGTGTGAGGCAGTAATTTGTAGCAGGTTTGTGGGGTTGAGGAGGTGGAGTTCGCAGAAGGATAGGACGGCCCCCCCGCCAGGCTGACAGCCTGGAGAGAAAGCCGAACGGCGGCTATCAATGCTGAATATTAATGACAGGAGTGATCATGGAAGTAGCTTAATGTCAGAAGTCCTTTGAATTCTTCTGATCTCATGAATATGATATTCCATCTGATGTGACATTACTGCACGGAGCTCCTGTGGATTTTCTGATTTCCCACTCCGTGTTCTCTTTCTTCAGCTGGTAATGAGGTAGCAGGCAGCCGTGGAGGATGGCAGCATTATCATACCTGGCTATGGGAGGAGGCTATGCCGTTGTGAGCACACGGACTAGTGGCCTGTGGGCTGAGAGCGTGGGTACCTGGGTGGCTTGTGTGCAAAACCCTTAGCCAGAGACTTAATCTTGATCGCTTCAGTCAGTGTAGCCAGATGTCCAGGCGGGTTACAGCGCCATCTACAGGCTGGACTAAACCTGGGTCTTTCAATGTCATCAAGTTAGCGGGAATTTGCGTTTTTCCTTGGCTGGCTCGCTGGCTGAGGTCTTGCCTTTTTACCCGTGTTCTCTGTCAGCTTGCTGTAGGGACCCGAGGCTTAATTTTCACATCTGCTTTTCCATCTCCTGCCAGGGGCCATAAGTAAACAGGCTTGCTGATAAATGGGTAAAATCACAGGCAGCAGCCGCTGAAAGCTGTCGGGCTCCCTGTAAACGTGACTGGAACTCATTCCCGCAGCGGCATCTTGCTGCGCTGCTGCAGCTGCCGCACCTTCACATGGCTCACTCTATCCACGGTGGCAAAGAGCATTGAAAAGATTGGAAAAGAGGGGCAGGCTCTGATGGTAAAGGGCATGGTGGGAGCGGGGTCTGATGGTAAAAGGTTTGGAGAAGCGGGCTCTAATAGTAAAGGGCATGGAGGGGGCAGGTTCTGATGGTAAAGGGCATGGAGGAGGTGGGCTGTAGTGGTAAAGGGCATGTACGAGGTGCACACTAGTGGTAAAGGGCGTGGAGGGGGCGGGCTCTCTAGGTAAAGGGCATGGAGGGGGCGGGCTCTGTAGGTAAAAGGTATGGAGGGGCGGGCTCTGTTGGTAAAGGGTGTGGAGGGGACGGGCTCTGTTGGTAAAGGGCGTGGAGGGGGCAGGCCTTGTTTGGTAAAGGGTGTGTAAGGGGGTGGGAATTTTGCACAAAAATGTTCCGAGTGCAAAATGAAAAATGATTGGTTGAGAGAGATCAGAATAAAACCAATCATATTGTAAAGGAGGCAGGACCAAGACATTGGATTAGTTGGTCCCACCTCCTCTAGTTGCTTGGACCCTCCTCCTCTACAATCTGATTGGTTATCACTCTGAACCAGTCATTTTTTTCTTCTGCTTTCAGAACATATTTGCATAAGTAAAAATCCCATGAGCATAAAGGAAGTTGAGGGGTGGCCTTTGATGATAAAGGACATGGAGGGGGCGGGCTCTAGTGGTAAAGGGCATGGAGACGGTGAGCTCTAGTGGCAAAGGGCATGGAGGGGGCGGGCTCTAATGGTAAAGGGTGTGGAGTGGGTGGGGTCTAGTGGTAAAGAGCATTTGAACGGGAAAGAGCATAGAGGTTGTAAGCTCTAGTGGTAAAGGGCAGGGCTGGTGTGCTCTGGTAAAGGGCATGGAGGGGGTGAGCTCTAGTGGTAAAGGACATTGAGGGCGGGCTTTGATGGTAAAGGACATTGAGGGCGGGCTCTGATGGTAAAGGGCGTGGAGGGGGTAGGCTCTGATAGCAAAGGGTGTGGAGGGGGTGGGCTCTGATAGTAAAGGACATTGAGGGCAGGCTCTGATGGTAAAGGACATTGAGGGCGGGCTCTGTTGGTAAAGGACATTGAGGGTGGGCTCTGATGGCTAAAGGCATAAGACATGGGAAGTAGAACACACAAGACGTGATATTGTAAGACTTGACATGGGCAGACACGACAGGACAAGAAACAACTAAGCCGCACACACTCAGACATATTTAAAGATTTTCTGTTAAGCTGTGAGAGCTTCTGAGATGTAGAGTTTGGGGTATGACTGCATTGACAGGTCAGTGTGTGCATTTGTGCATGTATGTTAGTGTGTATATGTGTGACATTTAGTGGGTTTAGTTCACAGGCAAATCCAGTGCAATGTGGAATGGGCCTCATACTTTTTTGATGTATGGGGCTTGGTGCTGTAGGGTGGTAAATTCCATGTGTATGTATGAGTAATTTTAACCATTGTGTGATATTTACCTTGTGTCTGGTTTTCCAATTTAGCAGGATAGTTTTCTTGGCGATGACTAAGGGAACCAGTATGGATTCTGCATCTTTAATTGTTGGAGTTATGTTTGAGAGATCTCCAAGAACACAAATGTGAGGAGATAGTGGAATGCTGCAGTTTAGTATAGTGGAGATTCTGTTAGTGATTTCCTTCCAGAAACTTTGAGTAGGTGAGCAGAGCCAGGGGGAGTGGAAATAGGTGTCTGGGGTGCCTAGTGTACACTGTGAACGTGTGTCTGTTTCTATGAAGCCCATTCTATGCATTTTGTGCTGGGTGATGTGTGCTCTGTGAATTATCTTATACTGAATTCATCCATCCATCTATCCATCATCTCCCGCTTTATCCGAGGTCGGGTACCGTGGGCAGCTGCCTCAGCAGGGAAACCCAGACTTCCCTCTCCCCGGCCACTTCATCCAGCTCCTCTGGGGGAATCCCGA
>JAAGVU020000032.1:24567601-24586526 GCA_011763525.2 Mormyrus iriodes
TCCATGGCCTCTGTGTCCGCCCACCTTCCATTGTCTATGTACCCCCCATCTCCATGGTCACTGTGTCCTCCTCCCATCTACTTGGCCTCTGCGTCCACCCACCCTCCAGTCTATGCCCCCCCGTCTCCATGGTCCCTGTGTCTGCCCACCCTCCACGGTCTCTGTGTCTGTCCCCTGCCCTCCAGGGTCTCCGTATTCCCCACTTTCTTTGTCCCCCACCCCCCCCACCCATGGTCTCCACGTTCCCCACATTCCCCTCGCATCCCCCACGTTCCGCAGGTCGAGCAGTACTCACAAAGTCCAGTCTGCCAGGGACAGCGTGGTTCCTCAGCAGCCTCTGTACACGTCTGTGGATCTCATCCCAGCAAGCAGGGCTGGCTGGGCCGCTCCGGAACCTGAGGGGCCACCAGTGGGCATGGCCCAGTTAGAGCCCTATGATCAGTTTAAGCGGGCCAAAGAGAGCACCGCAAGAGCCAGGACAGACGGTGGTGCCACGTGGTCCTCACGTTTACACCCCGGTAACAGACCTCCTCTGCTGCGCGTGTGAAATGCTGCAGATCCGTGACAAAACCAGAGGAGCACAGTGATGCTCACAGAACATCTTGTGCTGCTTAATGTTTAAGGGGAAAAGAGAGTCTCAGCTTTTATCCAATAATAACAGCTGCAGCCACAGACACAACTACCATTCCACCACTAGTCTGTGCTCTAACTCTAGAAATTACAGTCTGTAAAGTATACAGCTGCCACATATGCACGCTGTGTATCAGCTTGTCTTTAACATGGATATTAGCCATGACGTTTAATTATTCAAACAAACATGAGTCCATGAAAATGGTTTGCTTCTCAATAGCTTCTCTGGAACTTCAAGGGCTATAAAACTTTCTTGGGTGATGACAGAGCCACTTGGCGGCATTTCCCATCAGCCCCAAATTTTAGAAGCAGAAAAACGGGCATGTCCTTGCAGACATGCAGCCCGAATTAACCGACATGCCGAAGGACGGACACCCATTGAAACGAATTGCTTTCATAACAAAGGTAAACGGTAAACTCATTCCTGCAAACGGCTGAGAGAATCGCCTTTAATTTTACACAGGGCATCATGGCACACTGCTGCAAAGGATTGAAAAGGAGGAACTGCGCGATCGGGAGGCAGTGCCAGATTGAAGCAGGGGGCTGGCTCGCGCAAAGCACCTGCCGTTAGCGTTTGCACAGAGCGGCCCCAATGCGTGCCTCCTCAGCAGTCACCGGGCTCTACAGGGTCCCCTTTAATCTCTGGCACCAAGGAACCTGCCATATTCTCAATCAAGCAAAGCGAATCTCTCACCATTTACTTTTCATTTCAAAATTGTCTATTGATTTTGATTCCTGCTATGAACTGAAAGGCGACCAAACAAACACGCGGTGGTGTTCGTGGGCACCCGCTGGGATCGATGGTAGGGTCACACGTGTATTAAAGCGCCGGGGTCAAGCACGCTCAGACTCGCAAAAACACGATCAATAACGTCTCCCTTTGTTTTCTCCGGGTCCCCCCCTTCCTCTTAAGTTATGAGCAAACATGACACAACATCAGATCCTGTCATTTAAGGGGGGGGGGGGATTTTCCTGCTTTCAGAGATCAGAATAAAGATTAGACAGACACAGTACCTGATTCGGCTGTGATGATAAGGTTCAAACTCAGTCAATACAGCACGATTGGAAATTCATATGGAGAGTTTTTCACAATGCTTTCAATACATCGGCAAATGTAAATACTTTCTCTCCAAGGGCTAATGGTAAATACATTGTAAATAAATTCAAAATAAAAAGCCACCCTCTAAATTTTCAACAAGTTTCAAAAATACCACAGAGAGCCTAGGCGCAGAGGTAGAACCTAAAATGCCCGTCGCACGCTGCCTGCCTCTTCCTGCCCGCCGCACGCTGCCTGTTGCTCCCTGCCCATCGCACGCTGCCTGCCGCTCCCTACCCGTCGCACGCTGTCTGCCACGATCTTTCAGGCTCAGACAATACTGAAGTCCATGTTGAACCCAGACTGAGACGATATCCAGTTACCAATGATTCTGCTCCAGTCTCTGCTCTGTCCGGCGGGATGTCCCATACACAGCGGCATGTGTGATCGACATGTTACTGATAAGCTAGACAGTGTCCCTCACCACCATCTGCAGCTATACGGAGCCCTAGGAGAGCCGTGCCAAGCCGACGGCGGAGGGCGAGGGAAGCCTACAGGAAGCCTGTCCCCGGTCTAATCCCCAGGGTAGCAGGCCTACATATGTCACACAGTGCTGAAAAATAAACTGCACTTGAACTTTTTACTAATGAGAGTCAATGCTAAACGTCTACACTGAGGATTTATATAGTAGATATTTTTGTTTTACTTTGAGTGAATTACTTTGGGCATTGGGTAGCACGCATTGGTATTTTTATCTTCTATAAAACAACTAAAATGAATTGTACCAAAGAGAAGGGGTCGGGAGAGGTCGCCATCTGGCTGGGGAGGGAACGTCAGGTGACCGTTGGAAATGACTGGGGTTAATTTGGTCCACCTGCCCCTTGGTCCCAGTGTGTGTATAATGTGGCTGTGTTATGTCTGCCTTGCCCCGGTAAGCCAGACCCATGCACTGGCACTCCGCCGGTCCCATTCAGGTTCCCTTTATTTCCATCCGTAGAGCAAGCTCTCTGTTCGGCTTTGTTTTTCACCTTTATATGTTTTCTTAATCTACCTCTGGGAATATTTATGAATTCCTTGTTTACTAACAGGTGCACTTGTCCCCTTAGAGGCAGCTTTCAGGCTGCGTTTTGACATTATTACATAAAACACGGACATCAGACAACCTGCAGGCAACATTACTGACAGTGTCGGATGGTTTTATATTGTCAACTAGGTAGTCAGTAGAGAACCTTTTAGAACAAGCATTCATGCTAATCAAACTAATTACCAGCTTGACGTAACTTGTCAAAGGTCTGCACAACCCTTCCCCAGTACTAACTCATGACCAAATTAGGTAATAGTCATGCTTGATAAACTTTTAATTCAGATTTTAGAGAGCAGTACACCATTGCTTTCATGGAACCATGACCATGGAAACTTTTACACCATGGGTGACACCCCGCCGAACAGCAGTGGATTCACGAGGGACGGGGCACAGGATGGGATGTTACCTCTCACGCAGGGTTCTATGGCTCAGCAGGGGTCTCTGGGTAACCTTCACACCAGGCAGAGGGGTGGAATGGGCTGCTAGGGTCGGCCCCGTAAGCGGGCTGACACACCTCTTCCCTGGTGCCTCCCCGGAGAACCTGCACTCCATTGGAGGGCTCCTACTCTCCTATGGGGAGTCAGAGACCATGCAGCTCAGGCAGGGAACTGGACAGCTCATTCACACCAGCCCCCCCCCCCCCCCAAGCAAAGATGAGGACCCCGGAGGCGAGCCACCCTGGAAGATGCTTCAGCTCTACAGGGCTGGGTGACAGTGGGTGAAAATTATTCTCCATGCCCTCAGTAGCTGGGGAGCTTCGTTCACATGGCACATTCCTTCAGAAAAATATGTTTCAGGGACAATAATATGCATAGTTGACTATTAAGGTGTCTTTCCTCTCAGGTACCATTGAAACGCAACCTTTTGATAACCTTCCTGTCAAAATGTCACTTACTTTCTCAAACTTCAGTCGGTAGCTGCCAAGGAAGGAAGAATCTGCCAAATAATAATGAAAACAGAAACCAATAAATATACAATCAGATGGGCTTGGATGACAACTGAGCCAACTGGATGAAACAGCGGTTCCTCGGAGGATACATGAAGAATAAGATGTACGAGCACACCTTCGAGGTGGTCGACTGCAGAAGCCGCGGACCAACTGTGACGGAGCATCTCACAAGACGGCCGTGAACGAGATGAAGACTCATGGAAGGAGGAGCTCGGAAGGCGGGGAACCTGCGCGCCCGCAGGAGAAAGACGGTCAGCCGGCGGGGCTTATCACCAGCAAACAAACCACAGGCCTCATTTAACTTCACATATTTGTCTTTCATTTCAAACGTAAATCGCTTCCAGTAAAGACCACAAAACGCCAAGAGGGAGGAAGTTTGACAAAGCCAGTGAAACGCCAGCTTTGTCCAGGTGTGCGGTAGCTGGAATTACATCAACTTCAATTAAATTCTTGGCACTTCAATTATATTGCATGATTATCACTCTCATTAATGAAGAGCAATTCGCTTTCACATAAACAAGCGTGCAGACTTTAAACACACATTAATAATGCATCCAGTGGGCTCAGCCCCTTCAATAGGAAGCTATTTGTTAATCATGATTTGACTCTTAATTACCGAGGTTAATTGCAGCGCCAGGATTTATTTTGCACAATGCTCCATTTTAAAGGCCGCATTCCAAAAAACGCTGGACTGACATTCCACCAAATCCATACATACCTTTTAATAACTTGGATCTCAGGCCCAGACATTATTCCCATCAACACTGGAGCTTAAGGATGCAAAGGAACTGCCAAGGGTATGATCCTGAGCGCCACCAACATGTTTACCAAGGCGTATGCATAAAAACACGTCGAGGAAGAATCTCGTAGGCAGCCAATGGAGGTCAAGTTTAGGCAGAAACACAGCCAAATGACTGCCCAGAGACACAATAACAATGACCATGAACATTTGGGCCAGCAAGACCTTCAGATGCACCAAGAACCATACTTGGAACAATATGGTTCAAGCGAAATTCGTAAATGAGTCAAACACTAAATTAGCACTTTGGGAGAAGCATCTGCTAACCCAACCAAAGCAACGTATAGTGATGAGTACAGATTCTCAGAGGCTCCTACCACAAAGGGGGCCTGGTTGTCAGACTCCTTTTTGAACCTGAAGGGTCCCAGGTGGAGGTGGCTGAGGCGCTGCCGGGTATCATCAGAAAGCTGGCACATGCGCCGCTGGGTGTATGGAGACGGGGCCCGCAGCTGGGAAGCCACTGTGGGCCTTTCGTAGCCGCAGACAGGACGGGCCGGCGTGGTCCCCTTTGCCGGAAGGTCAGCGACCCCCCTGTGCTTTTGGCTAGATCTGGGTTTCGCTGAACATGGCTGGAAAGGCTGAAGAGGCATACATGCCAATTAATACATAAAAACGTAAGCTGAAAGATAATCTTTTCTCTCTCTAAAAAAGACGAGCAGACATTGAATGTGTGAAGTGAGAACTGGAAGATTCCATTATCACAATGAACGGGGGTAGCAGTCCTCAAGTACAACATTCTGGGAATGTTCTAGGGAGTTACCCTGGCTGTAAATAAACTAGAAATTCTTATAGTTCTGAGAATCCTGAAACAAGCTCACTGCAGACAGGAAAGGTACATGTCATCCATGAAAAATTCAGTGGAACCCACTTCTATACAAAGCTAACTTCACCTTTGTTGGCAAATGGCTTCAATAATTCTAACAGCAGCTAACATAATTCCGTACTGCAATAACTGTTCTCCTGCAGGCCATGTTCAGATAAATAAGTTTTAAAAAAATGTTAATTGCATTTGATGGCCGGCTCCAGACTAATGTGATAATGCCATTACATGGCTGTAAAAATAAAGATAATTTAAATGTTAATTTGAACATCCTGCCGTATTAGCTCATTTTAAAAACAGAATAAATAAATCCTGATTTAGATTGCTTTCAGAAGAAAGATTTAATGAAATTAAGCATTTTTGCCTTTATTCATCTTTGTCCTGGTTCTCTTTAGGTTGAAGCACAAAGGAGCCATTTGCTGCTGTGAGTCGGGCTTGTCTGATGTGATTAGTGGGTCGGCTGGTCTTGGTAATAGTAGATAAAGCAGGGTGTCCTTGAAACAACAAAGCCGGGACCCCGAGTAGCTTATTAAACAACAAACGATTCCCGTTCAAATGCATGCAAATCACACGGACAGAACCTATTTATAAAGGGCCGTGTCAAGCCGGGACCAAGACACGCCATGAGGAGGACAGGCAGAGACACGAACTCAACAGCAGCAACAATGCCTGAGTACGAGAGGGCTGTCTGAAAGACAGAAAGGTAGAGGGGGTAAGGAGCACACTGCCCATTTAGCTAATGTAAAGCCCTAACAGAAAGGAATGGGGCCTCCACACCTTTCTCCACATGGCCCGTTTAATGATGTTCCCAGGCATCGATCAGGCTGGTGTTGGCATGACAGTGATGCTCAGCTCCATCACTCTGTGAATGCGGAGCTCCTCGCGAGTCATTACAGGGAAGCCGGCCTTTATGCACAGTTGGCATTTTGTCAATAATCCCCCTTTAAATATATGGCCCTCATAGCCAGAGCCAGACTGTGGTCCCGGATAGCGCAATGGCGACTTGATAATAGTTGATAGTTTTTCTTTTAAGGTCAAGATGATTTTAAACAGTAACACGATGTCTTCTGGCTGTGCGAGATGCGCTGCTGCTTATAGATTTAGGAGCGCGGAAAGCATCTTTCTTTGTTTTCCTTTGTTTTCTGTCAGCTTTTGTTAAAGGCGAAAACAGAGACAGAAATAGTTTTCAATAAACATGGCTGCAAAGTCATTGCAACTTTGTTCTCAGCTTATTCAAGTTCTAATTTGTTGGTTGATAGTCGCAACTTCAAATTCAAGTTTTACCATCAGCTCCTTTGTACCCTCCCCACTCCAAAACATTCCTCAAATTAGTTGCAATAAATTTCAACATGCTTAAATTAAAACAGGTCATTTAACATACTTAAACATTGTATGTGACAGAGCAGCAGTTTCATAACAGGCACTGCCAAAAGATGACAAAGGGGGCAATCAGGGGGCAGGCACGCCGAACACTTACGGGGCGTGAAGACGGCCCGCCTTTTACATCGCATTCCTCCATAATGGTGCTCGTTGAGAATTCCACTCTAGGCGATATTCCCTAAGGAAAAGCAATTTTAAAAGTTCACAGGGAATCAAAATGGATACATTTTACAAGAACCCCCCGTATAAGAAAAATGATAACCAGGTTAATCCGTGATGCTGTTAGTCATAAACCTACAGAGAAGGAGGCAGATTTCTTCATAAGCATCTCTCTCCCTGGACCAGAGCCCCTAGGAGACAGGGTGGGGGCAGGATATAAGAAAGCCCTGGTGTCCATCTCAAGGGTGGCCAAGATTTCACCCTCTGCAGAAGGAAATGAACACAGGCAAGGTGACCATCACAAACATGTGTTACTGCTTGTGGATGGATCAGAATATGTGGAAGGTGCCTGGAGTTAAGCCAGAAATGAGGAAGGCAAATGCTTTAAATTGAGCAAAGGAAGCCAACCTGGGGGAACCAGCTGAATCAGCTCAAAGCAGGTTGTGTCCACTGCAAAATACAAACAGAAATTGGCCATTACTGAAGCAAAGATACCAATTAAAGATCCTGATAAGGACTGTAATCAAATAGGAAGCTACTTACACTCCAGAAGATCAGCTAGATCACGTGGGTCAACAGCCTCTGAAAAAGTCTTTTGGGGAACAAGTGCAAAGCAGAAAACAAACAAGCAGCAGTTTTTTTTTAACTATAGAAATTGTAAAATAAATGTTAAAACATTTCAAGAAAATCTGTTTTAAAAAGTAAAAGTATCATAAAAGTCACACAGTTCATCACAATTAACCATATTAAATCTGATTCATGTACGTAATGCTATTAAGGCACATTACTGCAAAGTAAAATGATGAGGACTGCAAAGCAAGCTGATAAAATGGGTGCCAAAGTAAGAACCCATCTGAAGAAGAAACAATCTCAAAAATGATTTTTTCACAAAGCTCTGAGTCCTTGGCTCATCCTACCTTCTCAAAGACCATCTTTTCATGGAATAACAGAGGAAACACAGGAGCCAGACAAAGGGTCTTCCGGTATTGGCCCATTATACAGACACTCAGGTATATGTCCTGATGGTGAAGAAGCACCACCCCCGGGCAGGTAATCTGTCATTAACAAAAATGCAGTTAACATTTTTTATTTATAATAAAATTTTAATTAGGGAAAGGACGTATCTTTAAGAATTCCCTGTAGTTGTAACTGCAATACAGTCCAAATATATTGCACAGTTTCTTATTAAACAAGGACAATATGTGTATTTATACTGTCTCCGTTATATAGTCAGTGCTGTTTACGTATGCGACGCATGCGAATAACTGCAACAACTCCAGCGATCAAGCAGCGCTCTAAAGATTTTCAGTTTCAGTTCAGATCAAGGCGACATCTTTAGGGACTGCAAACTTCCTGGGTTAATGCAGGCTTTCGTTGTTCAAAAGCTCCTATGGTGCCACTTTTAGTAGAGGCGGTTTGTCCGCTTATTCATCTTTGTGACACCGTTAACTATTCAGGTAAAGAAGTATTTTCTTTCTATCCAGTTTCACCATCTTTAAAGATTCAGGAAACCGACACGAACAAAAACACCCATACTTACGGCCTGAATTTCCAAATGCACGGTGCATTTGAGCACTTTGCAAGACATTTTGTACACAGAGTGCCCCTTCTTCAGCGGAGACACCCCACCCATGTTTAAACTTCGGTCGCCATAGCGGCCGCGGACGCCGCAACTGAACCGGATGTGCCGCGAGCCGTTAAGGCAGAAGGGAGGCGTTTTGTACATCATTCCCGCAGCGACTTTACTGCCAAGACGCCTTTCAGTCAGAACAGTCACCCTCCGAATGGCGTTTTGCGCGAGGATACTAGAGAAACAGATTAAAGGATCACTGACACTAAAGCTGGGTACTGATGGGTGGAATGGAAATATGGCAAAGTGTTACATTCGTGGATGAATAGACATTGGTATTTGGATCTAAAAATCTATAACAAGTGTACGTAAACGTGGTTACAATTTCTCTATACCTCACACCGACTTTGTAAGACATTATAACATTTATTACGAAGCATAATTACTAAACACATTAAATAGTTCGGACCAAACGGTGAAGTGTTTAAATATGTTAATTCTGAATATAAAACAAATATTTTATTACAAGAAAAAGGTTTTTTTTATTAATATCACACGCAATTTATGAAATTATGTATTCTAGACATTATATTTATGTACACTTTGGATTTTAAGTTTGTTTTTTCGCTAATATTGTCTGTCCACATCTTTCTGTGTTGTCTTGTAAATAGTGCTAAGATGTTAGGATGCAAATTCATGCAGCGCTGATTGACAGAAACAATTTCTCCACCTTTAACTTACCCTTTCTGTCAATGTGCTTAGTGAAGGAAGAAGTGAAACTAATGTCAAAACCATGACATTTACACTCTTATTATGTCAAATCCGTCTTCTCCGCATAACTGTGCCATAGCAGAGCTGATAAACCCTTATTCATATGTCAATTTAGTTATTCAC
This sequence comes from Mormyrus iriodes, assembly GCA_011763525.2. Taxonomy (NCBI): domain Eukaryota; kingdom Metazoa; phylum Chordata; class Actinopteri; order Osteoglossiformes; family Mormyridae; genus Mormyrus; species Mormyrus iriodes. The sequence goes on from JAAGVU020000032.1 coordinate 24,576,923, forward strand.
ATCGCCAGTAGTATAAAGCAATTCTCGGGCTAATTCAGTGTCATGTTTCGATTAGAATTCAAAGTTTGTTTATTTCACCATTGAGCATATTTCTTAAAGATCTTGAAAATAAAAAATGGCAATTAAATATTTAATGGTATTAAATATTTGCATTCATAACTGCCGATTTAATTACAAACAACTGAGCGCACTTCAATGTAAGAATTAGGATGTGACTGAAGAAAATAAATGTAACCCATGATCCAGCAAAGAGCTGCTATCATATAGACATATAGGCAAGAAATAGATGGGGGATGGATGTGTGATCCAATGGAATAAGCAACAATGCATCATAATTAGCCTGGAACGAGAATCTCCAGATTGCTCAGTCCGATGTAAAGGAGGGACAGCATTAGCTGTAAAAACATAGTAGACAGAATAAACCCACACTAATCCACTGGTAAACTGATACTCAGACACATGGCATTTGTAAAAGTTATTTGACCAAAATATTTTAAAACTCTATCGTATTTTTGGTCTTATTGATCTGAAAACAATATCAATACAAACACAAAGATTTAACATAATTATTAAAGAGCCAGTCAGAGAAAAAAATACGTAAAATAATAAAATTAAAATAAGAAATGTATTTCTCTGGACAGTTTTTGAGGTTTGAATAGGAACTGGCAGGCTTTCTGTGAAAAAAAAAAAACGAATGTGTGCTGTTTTCCCTCAGTCCATGTAATTGGTGGCCCTCAAAGCTGAGGTTGGCAACAGCATGCTGGAGGCAGACAATTTGGTTTGGGAACAAATCACAGGCTTATGGGTAATTACACCCTAATCTACAATGAACTACTGTAAGGCTGGACTAGCCAATATGCTATCAGCACTGGACAGACACTATTGCATGATTTAGCTGGTTGGGAACTGCGATGTGTTGTAAGGGCTGTCTGCTTTTGCAGATTGTGTTCCAGATGTTTCTGCCATGCCAAGCACTAAAATCACCCTGCAAAAGAGACCTTATGTATATCAGAATATACCAGGGAGACCAGTTTAAAGCTTTAAAGCAAAAAAAAAAAAAAATATATATATATATATATCACTAATGACATTGACATCTTCGAATGACTTTAAGCTGTATTTATTTTTTTTGTTAGAGAAAATCTTGACTGTAAAGTCAGTTCGTAAAGTGCGTAATACACAGTGGAGGATTACTGGATACAGAAGTCACACGTAAGATGTAAGGTTACCCCAAATGTGTCACAACATTCGATATGGAACCTGTAGGTGTTAATTAAGAAAACAATTGGATATCCAGTGGTTTAAATGGAACTGCAGAAACAAATGCCCTGAAAGCTCCATGCACATTTCCATGTGTGCGCACAGAGCCAGGTGGTGGCACCAAAGCGTAAGCTGTGTTACTGGACTGGTCAAGATGAACCTGGTGCCTTTTTAGAATGCAATAATAACACAATAACATGATTCACAGGTAAAGACTGTCGAATCTTTGTTTTTCAGTCTCTGGGTCAGACCAGCCTCAGAAGTAATCAGACTTGGCAAAGAGAGTTTTTATGTGTTTATTTACCAAGAAACACAGAACGAGGAAGGACCAAGTAACTCCAATTTTAAAGCACAGAGCCAAAACTCATTTTGACGAACACAGCACTCGGAAAAATATAGAGAAAAATACATTCTTTGTACAAAAATAAGAAAAAGGTTGAAACGGCAAGGAATATTTCATTTGGAGCACAATTAGGTTGGGCTGCTGGCTTCCAGTTCTGATGGGCGAAGAATGTTTTCCTGTTTGCACCTGAGCGCCGTGTGGTTAACAAGCCCGACATCACTCCTGTCATCCTCACTCCAGCAGATGGGCCTGGTCCTCCTAGGATCCTCCCACGCAGAGCTTTCAAAATAGACCTTTAAGGCCGCACTCCATCTGTTACCAATAATATCAGCCTAAAAAAGTGTTTAATATTGCTGACACCACGAAGGGTGCAGGGTAAAAACGCCCTGAAAAGGTAATCTATGAGAACAAAGTGTACGGACCTCGTTTACAGTTAATTAAACCCGCATATTTTAGGATTCTCCTTGCAGGGTGTCACTCGGCGTGGTTGACCCTACCAGCTGCTCAGAACCAGGTCACCGGTGGTTCATTTACGGGAGTCAAACTAGTGTTTTTACATCATGTCAAGGTTCAGATACCCCCCCCTCCCCCCACAGAATTTAACAATTTACCCAGCAAAGAAACTATATATTGGCTAGGAGCATGAATCATTCTAAAAAAATAATCATTTAATGGCACATTACTCTAATTTTGTTCTGTGTAAAATCAATCTCTGTTTTCCTGTCCTCTGCTGAGGGAGTTTTCTGACAGGAAGCCTTCCGTTCACACCATTACCTTCCGCTATTGCTATATAACATTAACCGCAACGTGAATTAATCTGCATAAAGTGTACTTACCTCCTGAAATACAATTAACTTTCCGATAATGCCTGTGTGTGCTTCCATTTGTGAAGACTCCTGGCACAACCAGTTTCCTTGGTGAGTCTGGGTATTTAATAAATGCAAACAGGGCTCCTACTCATTATACTGTGAATAACAGAGTCACATTTTCACTTTGAGGAGCCGGGAACCAGCGTGTTTACCCTGTAATTAGCATGCTGGCGTACAGCAAGCATGCCAGGCTGAAAAGATGGCTCAAGGACCGGGGAAGATGATTTATATCAGACAGCATTACTGGAATGGCTCAGAAAAAAAGCCCATCGCTTGTTGGGCATCATTGAGCACAAAGCGGCATGTTCGATACAGCTGGACGGAGGGGAGGAAGACTGACTGATTTCCGGGATGTCTCCGCAAGCTGCCAGGCACTACATTTCGCAGCCTGACACCTCGTCGGAGAACAGGGCACCATGAAGGGAGCGTCTGACTTTATAACAGTGATTAAAGTGTGATACGACCTGCCGGGTTAGCTGCCCTCACATGCGTCTGTCACCAGCTCCCACGGGGACTCGCAGTCACATTCTATCATCATCCTCAGTCCTTTCATGACTTGTTTGTGGTTCTTCCCAATTCCCTTATTTGTGTCACATGACTAGCCTGAAGAATCTGTGTTACTCTACACACGGGACAGCCTTATTGGGCCTCTCGGCAACCTGGACCTTACCAGCACCATTTCATGTCTGACGTGACGTTCACTGTGCTGTGTCCCGGTGGACGGACAAGCACATGGAAACATCAGACTTAATCCTGCAGATCTGTCCTGCCCAGTGATGAATTATGGGTACAGAAACATTATCCTACTATAACTTATCAAAAAACACCAACAAAGACAAAATAGCCAATACTGAGAACTAAGAAATGCTGAGAAAAATACATGTGATTTTGAAATGTCCACAAACATTGTACTGAATTTCAGGTTCACCGAAAGTGTCTTTTGAAAAACACTGATAGTAATCGGATGGTTGTCAGGACCATTGAAAATTCCCGAAACTCATCATTGCGGGTTGATCAGTTAACAAATTGTCCAGCATAAGGAAAAGCAGAATAGTCATGCTTTAACCAGTTTAACAAAAACCTATCAGAAATTCTCTATGTTAAAAAAAACCCACAGTGGTAAAACACAGAAGAAGAAAGCATTTGGGACCATAAAGGATGTTTCGAAACCCCTCTCTCAGGCCAGCAGTGTGGAGGCGAGAGCGGCTCGCAAGCTATGCATGTGGGAGTGTCAGCCCAAGAGGGAAATGGCACAGGATCCCGGACTGGAAGGGAACAGCACACAGCCCACTGCTCTGGACTCGCTGCTGGTGGCGAGGAAGTGGGTCAGTCTGGCTATGAGGACACATGATGACCAAAGCCTAGGTGTCTCTCACACTATGGATCTTCCGCTCAGGCTTCTCTCCCTCCTGGCTCCTGCCGTCGCCGTACCCGTTCCCTTGGCGACCACCGGATAGGCCATCCGAGCCACTGGAATGAAAGAGTGTATTCTGGGAGATTACATTTCTCCCAAACGCTGAGCTGCATTGCCAATAATAACGTTAGGGAGCGTCTGACCTGCTCAAGTGACCTGCTGCTTTTGTCCCATCAATTAAATGGTTAAGGTTGTAGAAATCCAGAAACGTCCGGGCCACGTTTCTGCCCAGTTTCATGTCTGGGGGGAGGGCGGGTTAAGGCCACTTTTTGGTGATTAGTTCAGGTCAGTAGAGTGCTGGAAATATGAAGTAAGTGTGCAGCACAGCAAGTTGCACAAGTTAAATACCCATAGTCCATTCATCTTCCAAACAGACACACACTGCATGTACACACATACATATGTACACATACACATTATGGGCCACTTAGAGATAAAAATTCACCTAAATGCAGGTGGACTGGTAAACTGGTACATCACTGGGAGAACATGGTCATGCAGTGGGCAGTGGTAATATATTTACAGAAAACAGAACATTGTTCTTTGTAAGAGTAAGATCATCATGGCTTTTGTAAAGTAAACTTGGGGAGCAAAAAGCACTGAGACAGAGGACCTCGGTGTCCAACGGAGACGTGGAACCAGAGATCGATCCCGTTCAGCGGGATGCGTTTCCTCACGGGAGAGGGGCCTGGTAATTACCACACCGAGTTCCCCAAAGCCTCGTAATCTTTAGGCAGATTAAAGAGCGTGTCAATCAGACACTCCCCTCAAAATGTCACACGGCCTTCTAGCGTGCTGTTTGCAGAGCCGCGCTTGCTCTTGGCATGGTGCACAGGGGAAAGCTCATTTAAGCAGACACTAATCCGGAGAGCTGGGCCAGGCCGCTGTACACCTGTTTTACAAAATGTGCAGCAAGAAGGAAAAGCATCCCAAACAAAAACAACATAAAATTTATTTGGGGTGAAAAATGATGATCATACCAGAAGGATGAATAAAAACGACCCATGAGCTCCAGTCTGCAGACACGGCTGTTTGTCTCCTGCGAATAGTTACCAGCCTGTCCTTTACTGGACAATCATAAATGATGAAAGAAAAAAGGATATTTCATTTTTCACCCTTGGCTGTCGTTTCATTTCTGAAGCGCTGCTCTGTCTGTCTCACGCACGTTACCGTGACGATCTCTCACCCGAGTCACAGCGATACGGCCGTTTTTTATTTTTATTTTCCCCATTTCATCCAACAGTCAAAAATTAGTCATGAGACATAAATTGAAGCCGTGTGGCCAAGATCCTATTATCTGGAGCTGTTACCCCATAAAAGAAAATCCACCTGCAGCATTATGGGGTGGCTGAAAGGGAGGGCAGTGTGGGTGTGGGGTATGGGGGGGGCACGCACACACACACACAGAAATCTACATAAAGTTTAAAGCATCTGGTGTAAAGAGATTTTATAAATAGAGAACAAATAGTAAATAACAATTAATAAAAAAAATAAACCTGTGTATCCGGGTCGCATCAGAATGTGCTTCATGGTTTCATTTAGGGTCAAAAAGTCTTCTCTGTGTAAGACAGTTTGTACTGCAGACCAGCAGGCATCCACCTTCCATAAGCATGTACCCAGTGCAGGAGCCCGGGATCAAACCCAGGGGCCACGGGGCACAGGGCAGCTGGCGTCCCACGCAGGGGACACACTCACACACTTTAGACACAGCAATCCAGGTAAACCTGCGGTCTCCGGACTGGGGGCAGAAGCCCTTGTGACCAAGGGCAGAACTTTACACCTGACAGCTCTGGCAGTGTGAGGTCACAGCGTTACTCACAGAGCCAATATGTAACAAAAAGTTATAGAATAAAGTGAAACTTTATTTGAAACACAATGGACTGAATGATTTACTTGTATGAAGTCACTGGCTGTTACAACGTATCCAGCTATTATCTATAGCTGTTTATCCTAGGGGAGGGAGTGTGTCCCAGGTGAAGCAGGGGACACCCTGGATGGGACACCAGTCCATCTCCGGGCGCACGCACACTCTAAGGCAGGGGTAGGAAGTCTTATCCAGCAAGGGTTGTCATATGTGCGGCTTTTCACTGCAACTCCCTAAATAGATTACTAATTAGCAGGCCTACGCCTGCTCTAAGGGCAGCTTAGATACCATGGGAGGGTACCTCAGTGTCCACAAGGTGAACATGCAAACTGAACACAGTGCTGCCAGCTGCCCCCACGCTACCCCGGTACAGCACAGCAATGATAAACGGACATTATGCCACTGAGTGCTTCAGCTTTTCAGTTGCATACAGGCTATATCCTTTAGGATGATCTTGTTTTGTGGGGCAGGTGGGGCATGCAGCGTTGCTCCCTGCCCCCAGAAAGAGGTCACATCTTTCAGGAGAGATGCTGTGGATTGCCAAATGAGGCAGAGAGGGCACCCCCATGGCGCAGGTGAGCGATGCCCCGCCCCAGCCGTCACCTTAGCCTGTGAGCGCGGCCCTGCAGCCGGCCCCCATCCGTCACACAGCACGGCCACTCTCCTCTGTTTACTCCCCATCTGCTTCGCCCTCCCGCTCTGCCACATCATTCTTTCTCTGACTTTAAGAGGCCTGCAAAGCGAGCCCACTCTGAAGACGTTCCGGCACATTCCGTGGCCCATCTTTCTTCGCGCGCCTCGTGTCCGGTGTTATTTTTTTGAAGGCGACCCTGTCCTTCTGCTCTGGCTACTTATACTGGACATCATGGTGGAAACACCACAACCGCGTTACACTGGCTTTGGAGCTCACTGGAGACTGACAATCGCATAACTGGGAGCTTTGAGGTTCTTGTGCACTGTGCTGGCTGTGCTTACATTCTCCCACTATACCCTTCATGCCTCCTTTTTTGACCTGGGAAAAGTTTTGCCTTCATGTCGGCAGACAGTGCGCCTCCGAGCGAGCGACAGAAATAGTGGGCGCCCCCGCCGTGCGCAGATGGCCCTCGCAGCTTGTGATGTCACATCCCGCATCCATTACGAGAAGCCAGTGATGGACGGCCCGTTCCGGAGGACACGGCTTCATCCACGTCACAGCTGTGGGCCAGACACTCTGGCCAACCTGATTGGCTGCTGGAGGGCCGCCAGGAGCGACGGGGGCTGCTGGAAGCGGGGATGTTGCTGACAGAGAGGGGTGCTGGGGGAGGGCTGGAAATTTCCACATGGACCGCATGTTGGTTTGAAACATGCCTCTCCAAAACACTCTAAATACAGCCCGGACCACCTCCCACTCTCATTGGCGATCTCATTTAAATACGGGTGCAAGGGATTATGGGAAACAGGACAAGTTCATTTCAAATAAGCACCACAGATGTATGGTACAAGAGCCAGGAAAACAAGAGGTTTTAAATTTCGACTTTAGTTCTAGATATTCAGCGATCCAAATTTGAGACTAACAAAATATACATCCAGAAGCAGATGTTCTCCAACTCACCTGTCAGGGACACGTGTGAAAAATACAGGCGTGTGAGGGGAGATGCCTGGCAGAGACGCCCAGCGGAACCATGTCACCACCAAGCGGGCGGCCAGACGCTCATCTGTGTGCTGGGGGCCGATTCACGGCACTAAGCGTGCGAGCAGTGCAGAGCAATCAGTAACAGCCCAGACAGCACTTCTGCCACAAAGGCCGACATCACCGTGTGGTGAATCAAGACATTTTACTGTGTAACTTCGTCCTTTAATGTCCAAACTGTGAATGGCAACGAGCAAAACCAAATTCACTTTGAAGGGGGGGGGTTCAGCCTTAAGCCTGGGTCGCTTTCCATGAAGTTTATGCAAAGAGTTTTGTTTATTTCAGCATTTCTGTGAGGTCTTACTGTGAGCTGTAGGGAAGTCCATTTATAACTTCACAGAATTGCAGGAAAATACTTGCCTTAGTAACACCCCTTCCCCCTGCCTCGAGAGTCTTTGTATAACTCTCACTGCCATCTCCTGATGATAAGACTATGTGACTGACTGGGTAATATTTGAATCTCTCAGTGAGCTGGGTGTGCCCTGAAAATGCCACTACCTTTGTGGGAATCACGAGGCCAGCTGGAGAGCGTTTTCACACTACCTGCAAACTCACACTGTTAAAGAAAGAACCTTGTCCCTGCGAAGAGCAGCTCCCATAAGGTCACACAGGCCCTAAAAGCAGCCTGTGAAAGCTTGCAGATGTTTACAGTGAAAGAAATGACAGGAACTAAGACTTACACATATGGCAAAATGCAAAGAAAAGTGCAGAGCATGGACTGACTGTACATCCTGACTATACAACACAGATTTAGCAGCATGATAGCACGGGTATGCAAGAGACTAGCAAAATGGGGGTAATGCTACCCTTTGGCACCCTGATTTCTTTAGGAAATAACCCTGTATGACACGTGTCTAATCACGAATTAACATCTGCTAAGTGAGTAAATATGCTGAATTTGAAACTTACTGCTATATTTGGCACAACGGCTAAACACAAAGCAAAGAGCCAAATTCCATCCAGACGATGTCTGCTCCTTCTTATGCTTCCTTCACAGCACCGCTGTCCGCTGTTATGGAGATCCGGGCCCTTCTCTGACAGCTGGATGGTTTGAGTGGGGAGGCACAGGCCCAGCCTCACCAGCAGGCCCCCGTCAGCCACAAAAGGGCATTCTCTCTCACCCCTTTAATTCCTCCACTTACACTCCCTCTCCAGAGAGCGGTCAGGGAAATCACTACACTCTGGATGTTGAGCCGCAAACTCATTGTCCGTTTATCCCCCTGATTCGCACCGCGGCTGCGGTCCGGAGACAGGCAGCAGGTGGCCAGCCTGGTTCTCTGCGGCATGGACCCCGACATGAGCCTCGACAAACTGAGCCCCTCAAAGGGGTCTGAGGGAAGCCACTGCTTTGAAATTAACTTCAGAAGTCTTCAAAATAAGAGCCTTTTGAGGGCCGTAGTCGCGACTCCTCTTAAACTAAAGCTAATCCATCAGCAGGTCGTTATCCCGGGAAAACAAGCCTCACCTCTGAGACGACATTTTGCGCTCTTGGCGTCTACTGAGCATAGAGAGGGAGGGCAAGCTGTGAAAATTAAAGACAGTAAAGACGCCTGATTAAAAGTTATGCTTTACTTTCCATTGATTTCCAAGCAGTCCCAGCAGAGCTGGCTTGGCGGGCGAGGATAAAGCAGTGGCTGCAGACGGGGACACACGGTCACACGATCGATAACGGCCTTTGTGGGACTCAAGGACGAGTCACTGTGGGGGCTGACGAGACGGAGAGGGGGGGGGGGACGTTCCCGTGGCTCAGCCCAACGGCTTGTTTACAAGCCCGTCCCTCCACTCTCTTCCTTGTTCCGTGAGCCCAACAGGCAGAGGGACAATGATGCCTTGGTGACAGCGAGCAAGGCGAGGCGATACCCACTAACGCGTCAACAAATGAGGGACGTCGCTGCCATCAATAACATCGAGTGACAGCTCTGCCACCGGGGTGTCACACAGAGCCAATTAGGAATGCTAATTAAAACAGTAAACGGGGCACACAAAGGGAACATGCCTCTCTCCCTGCAGCTCAGATTATACACAAAGACCTTGTGCCCCTTCGCTGCAGGACAAAAGCAAGCAATCTGCTGATCTTAACTAGAAAAGACAGGAAAAGAAAGTTGGGCGAACTGAATGGGGGGTGACTTTGCAGTGAGGTACACTTCATCTTCACCTTGGTCAACGTGACCGGTCACGGGTTCCG
>JAAGVU020000032.1:24598541-24611349 GCA_011763525.2 Mormyrus iriodes
AGTTCGCGCCTCGCTGCCCCCCCCACGTCTCTAACCCCAACCCCCCCGCCATGTCTCTAACCCTAACCCCCCCATGTCACGGCCTTGCCCCCCCTTGTCCCTACCCTGACCCCACCTTTACAACCCATCCCCCCCGCCTTGTCCCTGGCCCTCCACCTGCTGCCTCTCATTGCACATTCTGCTCCAAACCTCAGCAGCCCAGGGGTCACCAGGCAGGAGTGGGTAGGTACGAGGCTGCTGTATGGAGGATGGGGGGGGGGATTGAAATTCTGCTCACAGCCAAAGCAATTTCCTGGCAAGCAACGCACTGTCATCCTGGTGATGGCAGCCTGTGAAATACGGCGGCTGCGAGGGGGCCGGGAGCGCGCTGGCAGTCTGATGGATGTTGCCCGTGGGGGGGGGGCATGCACCATTAGGGCGGTTCCATCAGCCGTGTGCAAGAGCACCGGGCTCTAATGGCGGGAAAAGCCTTCCTGATCAGGGCACAACACAGAGACAGGACATAGAGGCAAGCCTTTACTGACGCTGCCCCCCCGCCTGCCTTGCTAAAGTTTGCAAACTACTGCTGTATAAATGTGCCCTTGTGATTTACAGCTAAACATCCACCAGGTGGCGTAGTCCTTAAAGCAGCTGTACTCTTTCAGAGCTGGTAAGAAAAAAAAAACAAGCGCATGAACCAAGCCCTTCCTGGGGACCTTCCTAGCCACACAACCCACCTCCCAATGAATCCTGGACAACCGAAGGAGACAAACCCGGCCAGTCCAGGCCCAGTCAACCCTGCTCTGGCACAAAATCCAGCAGGACACTGACAATAGTGCCGGCTAGTGCATCCTGCTGGAAGCATATTGACAGCACAAACACCTGGGAAAGGCACTGTATCTGTGAGGAGCTAATGCCATTTCAGACAAGGGAAGACATCTCACAGCACCTCAAGCCTCTGGTTCAGGGCAACCTACGTCTTTGTCCATCATGTATAAAAATCTGTGATTTTATTCCCTACAAACGGTTTCATCCTTCCCTTAGCCTTTTTTGAGCAGTTTACTTGGAAGTGGAAGGTCAAAGCCTTTCTGTCTGTTACAGGCTTATCGAAGGTGAATTCATTAGTCCCAGGCTTTTAGGACGGTAAGACATTTCCTTATCTTATACCGAGCCTAATGGTACTGATACTAGCAGGATTATCGACCACCCTTCCGATTCAGTCTTTGCGTGATTGGCTAAAGGAATTTAAATAACAATAATAATGATTAGCTTTGCAATTAACTTATAACGAAGAATTTAATGTCTTCTTTTGGCTGAATGGGGAATAACCTTCAAGGCTGGGAATTGAAGGTCACATAATATAGAAAATGGTGGAAATATGGCAGGAAAAGATAAAATGACAAAATGTATACATAGATTGTCTGTGTCCTCAGCTGTGCTAGCTTTAAATGAGTTCCGCATGTCAGGCTTGAGATGACGCACAGCAGTACGGATGTGGCTGGGCCGCTGTTATCTACTGCTTCTCGCTGGCAGGGGACTGCAGAGCCGTAAAACCAAGATACAAAGACAGGAGGCAGCGTGGAGCCAGCTGTTTCTCATTCACAAACAAGGAGGTAATAGTCCACCTCTCCTGTGACTGTCAGCTGACCCGTGTCAGCTGACCCGTGCTCCTGGGTATGACAGAGGCCACGGAACGAAGGGTTCTCCAACGCCACCACTGTACCTGTGAGGTATTACCTTATGAAGCAGGAGATGACAGGTTGGGGGTGTGGTATTGAGAGGACCATAAATCTGTGGGTCTCCAAAACATGGGAGGACTGAGTCGATGACAGCAGAGGACACTCACAAAGACAGACGCAGGGCGCATTTCCGAATTCAGAGGATTGCAGATCGAAATCCACAGGCCGGCAGGGAGGGGGGGAAGGGGGGGGGTATATTAAAGGCAGCAGGGTGGTGATATTCAAGGTGCAAAATTCATCTAGTCTGCCTGACAGAACCTAATACATTTGTTTCAGATGGAAAATTAATTTTCTAATATTAAAAAGGTCAGAAATGAACTATGGCAATGGGGCCCCTTTGTCATCTTTAACAAATTATCCAAAATGGCGCTGTCAGATTGGTGGCTATGATGAATGTTACCAGTAATCAGCCAATCAAAAACAATTCTTCTTTTCCTTTGATAAATGGAGTGGAAAAGCATCACTTAAGCTGCAAGACGGATCCATTCATTTCTTTTTCATTATTGCTTTTTTCCGATGTTAAGCAAACACTACCGAGCCACAGCGCTACCGAGAGACATTGTTTTCACTCGCTTATTGACTTTATTTTCCCCTCTGTGCTCACTTTTGCATTTAAAAAGACATATCTTTGTTTTTATTTTCTGAGACCCGCTCTGGGTTTATTGCCTTCCGTTCAATTGGCCCGATTGTTGGAGAGTCAGAAAATTGGGTGTGACATGAAGTATTGGGTGAAATCCTGGGAAATCGAATCGGGCGGCCTGATAAGTCTCACAATATAAACAATTCGAGGAATAACGCAGAAATGATGAAAGTGGAATCACTCTGTGGCGCGTTCGTAGGTGCACAGACACCATCCAGGGAAAATTTGACTGGCATATTTATTATTTTCATTAACACATATTTTTAACATGGAATCTGGGCAGCCTTGCTAACACGTGCTAGTGCTTCCCACCCCTGCATGCACCCCTCAGGATTCGAGGAAATGAAGTGGACCAAGGGCACGAGCCCGGTCAGAGCCACATGGCGGAGAGCCCTTCAGCACCACCTTATCCAAGCACTGTGTCCAAGGAGATTAGCTAGAATCCAGCTGGGGAGAATACAGTCATGTGACTGAATCAAAATGACTGCCACAGTTATCCCTCACATGCTTCAGTTAAACGCTTTTAATTACTGCACTCACAGCGATTTCATCATTTCTCGTACAAAGAGAAAAATGAACGCTATTCACCCTTATGCTTTTTATTCAAAGGCTTAACAAAATCAGTTCTTACTTATATTTTAGGGGCAAAAAAAATGCAACAGTTATCTTCTTTTTGAGTGTGCCAATAAGTGGATTACATGCTCTATACTTTTACGAAATGAAGATCTGTGGATAATGCAGCGTTTTATTTCGGCATTGCCGAAGAACTACAGATATACAGTAAAGTATTTTTAGGGCAATATTTGATGGTAATAAAAAATGGCCAGTCTGTGTAATACATGTACTACTGAAACAGACTGTCCCCCAGGTCGGATGTCATGAGAAGGAACAGTCAGTTCTGACGGAATGTGAGAAGGTTGTGTTTACACTCTTTCAGTGGGTTTTTATGTGGTAAGACTAAACTCACCTGGACTACATGCAGGAAAAGGACCAGATTCCACAGTCATGGAGGCCCCTAGGTCAAGGCGCTACACAAAGGTACCATGGCCTGCTAGATTCCAGCACGTCTCCTGTCTCTCTGCTACACACTGGTTTGTCAGGCACTCAGGGGGAGCCTGGGCTGAATGCTCCAACCCCCAATCGGCAAATTCAGGTGAGGACCCCTCAAGTGTACGTCACACCTTCCTGAGCATGTGCACATGCGTGTCAGTGCTTGCGGTCAGTGTCTGTAAGTGCCCTGCCGTCTGTTTGCCCTAGCGTGCCCTATCAATCCCTCTCGAAGGGTCAAGGAAGGTGGATTGTGGGAAAAAAAGCAGGGATGTGTGTATATGCATGTGTGTGTATGTATCTATGTTACATGTTATCTTTGAGTGTGTGTCTGTGTGTGTATATAAGTGTGTGCATGTACTTGTGTGTATGTGTGTGTGTTTCTGTCTGTATATGTGTGTGCATGTGTCTGTCTGTATATGTGTGTATATGTGTGTGCATGTGTCTGTCTGTATATGTGTGTGCATGTGTGTGCATGTGTCTGTCTGTATATGTGTGTATATATGTGCATCTGTGTGTATATGTGTGTGTATATATGTATGGTTATATGTGTGTGCATGTACTTGTGAACGCATGTGTGTGTCTGTGCATCTGTGTGTATATGTGTGTATACGTGTGCCTATGTGTGTCTGTGCGTATTCGTGTGTGTGCTTGCGTGTGTAGGAGCCGCAGGGACCCAGCAGATCAGTCTGCCGTGACTGAGCCCATCGATCAGCGTGCCCGAGCTACAGCTAAAGGTTAAGCCGAGGGCTGCGTCCCCCTGTGTGCCAAGCCGAGCAGCCCGGGTCTTATCAGGATCTCAGCATACAGCAAAGGGCAGGCGGCTCCCAGAATGGGCTCTGACCTTCAGTAATCCCGCACCCTGTGTTTCTACATTCAATTAACAAGACAGTGAGAACAACTTTGTGAAGAAGAAAAACAACGTAGGCAAAAAAGAGAGGCATCAGCCATAAAGACACACAGACTTCCACTCCCACTACAGAGCTGCTGTTCACTCAGGTCTTTCCTGGAGGTCAGTGTTTCCCAATCCAGTCCGCAGGGACCCCCAGCCGGTCCACGTTTTTTCTCCTTCCCAGCTCCCTGAGAGGGAGCAAAAATGTGGACTGTCTTCAGGTCCCCGAAGACTAGAACGGGAAACAGTGCTGTAGGGACATCTAAATCACAAATCATTTCTCTGCCAGGGGTCTTTTTCTGCTCTCCTGATGGTGACTAAGACACCATAAGGCTAGGACTACCGCGAAACATGCAAAACCTGTGCGCACAGCAGAGGAGAACACATGCAATCAGAACAGACTTCAACATGTGTAAAGATAAGGCCGTGTGATGTAGTTCCCCTCCTGTGCAGGGAGGGCACTGCAGCTCACAGATGGAACTACCATTCACCAACTTGAATGGGGAGTCTCCCAGGAGCCATGCAGTTATGCAGAAAATATTGTTGTTTGTCTGTTTTCTTTAGTTTTGATAGGTTCCTCTTTGCGTAGTAGGAATACATCTGTGATAATTGTTACTGTGGCTCTTTCCTGTGCAAGCAAGATTACCATTGGAATAGCATTTAACATATCTCTGCTAAACATCCTGTCAGCAGCGCTAAGTAGACTGAAGAGCACTATTACAGACATTCCACCCAAAGAAAAAGCTTCATCTGTTAGGGTATCTGAACTGGGCACAGCACAATCTGCTGCTGGTTGGAAGAGGTCAGGCCCTGGACCCCTCCTCCAATCAGAATGAAGCTCTCATTCAGTATCTCTGACCGTGAAACTAAGAATAATGTCAGCTTCTCTCTGCCTGCTGACTGGCCTGGGAACAATCACGCACATCCGAGTCTTATGAATAAAAGCAGATAACAAGTAGCAGAAAAGACGAGGCTTTAAACCACAGCTGCATGCAATGGACTGGATGGGAACTCACGGGGTCCTGGTTCATGCGGACGATGAGCTGCTTGACTGCGTGCAGGGTGGGGTGGGCCCACGGGGAGGGCTCCTGCCAGTGCCGGTTGAGGTCAAACCCCATCAAGGAGCACCTTGGAAGACAGAGCAGCCCTTCGGTCATTCAGCTGCCATTTCCTCCCTCATCCCACGCCTCTCTTGCTAATTTCCCTCGCGCTGCCCGTGCAGCCACCGCGTTCCTCTAACCGGCTGCTTGCTGAGTGCCCGTAGCCCCCGGCCTGCTGACTCCCGCCCTGACCCCACGTTACTCTCCCCCCAATATGCCGCATTATTTCTTCCAGCCTTGTCTCCTAAGACCATCTTCCGCCGACAGACTATCTCTTCAATCTTTCTGTTCCTACATCTATAAATTTCAATCTTTCTAATCTCTCGCTCCCTGGCGGTGGGCTGGATTTCCAGTTCAGTCTTTCATAACCTTCCCCTGTCCCCTAAAGACACACTTTTAAAATCACATCTCTGTCTGCTCACACTCCTGCTTTTCATGACTAATTTATGCCTTTCACTGAACGTGACGCATGACTATGTAAATAGCCCTTAATGCACTTCCTAGCTTCCATATATCTTTATGTTCCAGGACATTTAAAACCAGAACTGTTAAAATGTCCCGTGTAATATTGGAAACCACTAACCCTATATCTACTCGTGAGTGTCGTCTACGTTTTTTGCTGTAGTTGATATAAAATATTGCAGGTAGCCGGCTCAGGAATTTAAAAATTATGCTATTAATATAATTATCGTTAAACAATGTGGTACATGCAAGAGACAGTTTTTGGTGTTTTTAAATTGGCCAGTCCATGTCAGCAAGCTGCTGTGGTACGAATGGGAGTGACTAGATTATTTCCACACGGATAATCAGTTCATCGCATCAGGATGCCCTGATGTCAGCACGTATGAATTCAATAAAGCGAAGCAAGGAGCCTCCACATGCCAATGCCATGAGCACCAGGGAGCGACAAGATATCAACAGTCGCACACATCTGATACCAATATATAGTGGCTAAAGGGTCAGCTGCAGGCACTGATCTGTGGTCAGCCATGACTGAGTCACTTCCCCACATGCATATGTTTCACATAGTCAATAGCCAAGGTGTTGGAAAGGCACATCAGCACATGTGTTTTTTAAAACGGAGTTTATCCCTGCTCACCCTGATTCAGACATTTTTGACATATAACAACGGCGTGAATATGTTTGAACCCCCGTCTAGGTCACGTTAAGGACAGTTTGTGCTCTTGTAATACACAAGAGCCAACACTAGATGGCAGCAGCAAACACTGTTTGATAAACGCTTATGTATTCAGTGGTGCGGACTCCATGGGTCTGTGCCGTTCGGTAAAATCAATCATTGAGCAGGAGGTAGAAATGACACCCACAGACCACAAACTGCAGCCCTGCCAAATGATGTGAAAACGTGTGGAGAGACTGGCCAACTGGGCACAGAGACAGGATTGTTTTTTTTTTAAAAAAAACTGTCACATTAAAACATGACAAAAATGGGGGAATGTGTCATTCACAGCCAACGGGGAGCAAAACTAGAGAAACATCTGCATGGGCCCTGGGCTCTCCAAAGAACATTCCTGTGAAGAAAGTTAGAATGTGGGGCACTAGCATTTATTAATCCAAGGGCTAATGTTTGGAAATAAAGGGATGAGGAGGAAATTAGGGGCTGAGACCCTATCGACTGCTTCCCTTTTAATCCCCCGCAACTTAATTCAAATCTATAACATTCGGTCCTGCTTAGCTATAAATCTTCAGATGAGTTAAAGTGTTTCCGCATAGGTAATTACGGCTATTTTTCTTCACTCTTTTTCTAAATCAGTGCGATTAATGTCCTTACGCTCACTACAGGCACTTACAGATCAAACCACTTCTTTATTTTTGTTATTCTGCAATGCAGCTGTGTCAAAAAGGGCTTTTTTTGACATAATGGGGCGAATAGAAAAATACTCACATCCACAAGCATTTTTAGAAAAAAATTGAGAATAGTCGGCCCCAACCGGACTCACCAATGCCCTCTGGAAGAACTCACAGAGCTCTGTGAAATAATATAACTGTTATTAAAAATAAAACCTGAATTCTGACATCTAGCACCCTTGCTTTGTTGCCACTGGGTCATTAAGTGTCTCATGCATCAATGTCGATTACATTCATTCTTATAAAATATCTGCAGCAGACGGGTGAGTTAAGCACCATTATGTGTAACTCAATATAGCCAGCTGACAGGCCGGCCAGCATTATGGCTGTGGTGTCAGCTTTGCTGCCCATGAGCTTCAGGCCTCATGTTCGATATTCGAGTGACCGACCTCCTTCAAATGGCGTTACAGGGCTGCTGAGGGTTTTATCCAGCCGGGCTTTAACTACAGCCTGGTTAAACGCGGATCTGCGATTCTCTCGTAGTTTAAGCTATGACTGGGGTACATCACCATAAGATTCCATACGGTAGCATTCAGATCTATTTCTGCCTTTATACGCTTACCATTTAATATATTTCATTACAGGCTAAATGAAATGATATGCAAATCTTTGGACAAATTAACATGCAGCATTTAGACGTCATTATTACAACCAATATGCTCACAGCATCACACAAACGTGATTTTATTAGCTCAGCGTTTTAACTGAGCTTATGATATGTTGGCATTAAGTTTGTTGTAATTGGTGCTGAACACCACTGGCACAGTGGGTAGTGCGGTTGCCTCACACCTCCAGGGTTGATTTGATTCTCTGCTCTGATTCGCTGATTTCTTTGCCCTCTGCCAACAAACTCTTTAATTTGTAAGCACAAAACCACTCCCCTGGTTTATACAAATCACCTTCCCATACCAGTGCCCCCTAGTGTTGTACTCCCAGATTACTGCCTTAGTGCTGCTGCATCTCCCTATACCATAGACAAGTTCCTGACTCCGATCAGGAAAAGATGGTTAGTTGGTTCCACACCGGTGAAATTACTGCTTCACATAATACATCAAGTAGGAACATGGCACAGTTTTGAACTATGGTTCCAATCGAGGAAGAAGAAGGAAGGACGAGGTAGAGGTTGGCATTGGGGGAATTTACCGGTAGTTTCCCAAGTAGACACCATCGGGGTTGAGCATGGGCACGATCTTGAAGACCACATGATCACGCAGGACTCGTGCCACTGGGTGCTGGCTGACGAGGAAGTCGATGACGCCTAGATTTTTTAGAAGATTTAAGAATAACAAAGGAGATCTAAGCTCAGAAAAAAACACGGCTAAAGGGTAAAAGGGTAAATATCAGACACTAGCCTGCACACGATGCAAACAGACTTGAACAGGCAACTGGAAAAAACAAGCCAGCAGTATTTGGTTGATTACCATGAAAGACAAGAGTTACCCGCCTGACAAAGAAAGGGATGGGGTGCACAGGGAGACATCCTGGCTGCCTGGATTCCACACTGAAGGAGGATGAATATCAGAACAGAAAGAGAGGGCATCCCCCCATCACACTCTCTCCCCCTCCCTCTCTCCTCATGCTATCATTACCACTAATGGAGGCATAACGAGCCCTTTAATAGAGTCAAGGCGGCGGTTGCGGTGGGCTGGAGCAGTGTGAGAGCGGGCGGCTTGCTGGGCTGACCATGCCCATCTGTGCGTGCGTGGCCAGCACAAAGCTGAAAGTCACATTGGCCCCGGAGCCCCGAGGGCGGCCGGCGCCCCACGCTGACCCCTCTCACTTGGTCCTCTGCCCGGACGGAGGATTTTCTGCTTCAGGCCTCAGCTGTGCCATTGGCTTCTCCTTGCGACTCGCAGAGAACAAGCGGAAGGAGGAAACGGCCGGCGTGGAGGACCCGATGGCTTTTGGGGCGGCTGCGTCGCTGGCAGGCTGCTAGGGGCGGCCGCAGTGACTCTCATTTCCGTGGCTCAGTGCTAAACGCTAAATAAAGCTCGTGAGAATCCCAGGGATATGACACATGTCTGTGTAGGTGTGACCTTTACCTCTGTGGGCTAAAATGGGATACGTGACAAGGCTGTAACATTCACATTCGGAGCATTTTTTGCTTAACACACATTGCTCTTTTAGCTTTAAACTAAATCAAAAGTGGACCATAAATGCATATGTTGAGTCCATTTTGGAGGTTAGCGTTTCTTTGAATCTTTACCACAGATACCCAGGAGGACAGCTTCTGAGAAATAAATGCAACCTGTGCCTCACGATCTCTAAGCATCATGCTGCAATATGGCTCAGAAAACGTCTGGATGGAGACATGTTACAAGCCAGAATCCATCCATGTTTCCACACAGTGTCCTCCTTATGGGTACAGTGTGAACCTTGGGCCTCCAGCAGGAAGCAGAGGGTGTGAGGAGGTGAGGTCTGCTTCTCAGACTCACCCCAGCATGAGCTACTAAAACTTCCATAGGAACTGCCCAGAATATTTTTAGATAATGCCTCCCGTGGGGCACCTGGGTAAGATATGGAAGCGTACCTTCTGGTCCCCCAAGCACCGCGGTGTGTGGTCAGTGAAGCCGCTTTGTGTCGCTCTATAACAAGTGTCCCTCTACTGAAGACGAAATAAAATCCCCTCAAACTTATGCCATGTGCTGCTGGAGTAATATTACTCTTAAAGAGATTAAATTGCTATTATTTTGACATGATATCCAAACGCCCCAGTGTCGACATAATGGCTCTTGTTAAACCACTGTCAAAACATGAGAGCTGTTATCTGGGCAAGGGAGGAGGCGTGGAGATGATGAGGGGGTCTGTCATTATCCGCCCCATCACTATCCCTTCCATCACCTTCCTTCCTCTCACCTTCTCTCCCATGACCATCCCTCCGGTCACATTCTCTCCTGTCACCTTCTCTCCAATAACTGTCCCTTCTATCACCTTCTCTCCCGTCACCTTCTCTCCTGTCACCTTCTCTCCCATAACTGTCCCTCCCGTCACCTTCTTTTCCATAACCGTCCCTCCCGTCACCTTCTCTCCCATAACCATCCCTCCTGTCTCACCTTCTCTCCGGTCACCGTCTCACCCGTCACCTTCTCTCCTGTCACCTTCCCTCCCATAACTGTCCCTCCCGTCAGCTTCTCTCCCATCACCTTCTGTCCTGTCTCTGTCCCTTCCGTCAGCTTCTCTCCTGTCACCATCCCTCCCGTCACCTTTTCTCCTGTCACTGTTCCTCCCATCACCTTCTCTCCTGTCATAGTCCCTCCCGTCACCTTCTCTCCTGTTACTGTTCCTCCCATCACCTTCTCTCCTGTCATCGTCCTTCCTGTCACCTTCTCTCCTATCACCATCCATCCCATCACCTTCTCTCCTGTCACTGTTCCTCCCATCACCTTCTCTCCTGTCACTGTCCGTCCTGTCACCTTCTCTCCTGTCACTGTCCGTCCAGTCACCTTCTCTTCTGTCACTGTCCATCCCATCATCTTCACTCCGGTCACTGTCCCTCCCATCACCATCCGTCCCGTCATCTTCTCTCCTGTCACTGTCCCTCCTGTCATCTTCTCTCTCATTATCTTCTCTCCTGTCATTTTCGCGCCCGTCACCTTCTCTTCTGTCACTGTCCTGCCCATGATGTCCTGCGTGTCACCTTTCCTCCTGTCATCGTCCCTCCCGTCACCGTCTCTCCTGTCATTTTCTTGCCCGTCACCTTCTCTCCTGTCACTGTCCCACCCATCACCTTCTCTCCTGTCACCGTCCCGCCCATGACGTCCCACCCATCACCTTCTCTCCTGTCACCATGCGTCCCGTCACCTTCTCGCCAGTCAGTGTTCCTCCCATCACCTTCTCTCCTGTCATTTTCCCGTCCGTCACTTTCTCTCCTGTCACCGTCCCGCCCATGACATCCCGGTCTGTCACCTTCCCTCCTGTCATTTTCCCTCTCATCACCTTCTCTCCTGTCATTTTCCCGCCCGTCACCTTCTCTCCTGTCACCGTCCCGCCCATGACGTCCCGTCTGTCACCTTCCCTCCTGTCATCGTCCCTCCCGTCATCGTCCCTCCCGTCACCTTCTCTCCTGTCACCTTCTTTCCCATCACCACCTTTCCCGTAACCGTCCCTCCTGTCACCTTCTCTCCCATCACTGTCCCTCCTGTCACTGTGCCCCTGTCACCATTCCTCCATCTCAAGTCATGCCTCAGAACGAACTGGAGAAGTGGACGGTGCCCACAAATGCAATGTAGGGGGTTAATTATTTAGGAAGCTCTTATTGATGTCTTACAAATGAAGTTGCACTGTTGCTCCCCCTCACCCCAGTTCTTACCTTGGCAGACGAAGGAAGCAGGAGACTCACCCGGATGCACACGGGCCGTGAGGAACACCACCTTTTTCTCCTTCCCCGGCTTTAGGTGGGCTGGGGGGGGGGGGGAGAGACAGAGACACAGGTTAGGGCCATCAGCTATGGGAGTCTGAGGTACATGGTTCAGCCGGAGAGGCCAGCAAAGTGACATGCCGCAAATCTGACACAGTGGCGAGATAAAGCGAGCCGCTATGGGCAACAAGCATCATGCAAAGGATGATTCTCATTTCTGTGGAGAATGAAAGGGCAAAATCTCTCCATAAATATCAGCGATGTTAGATCACTCAATTACGGTTTATGGCAGGATATTGATTGCGCAATGGCTCGAAGCTGATAGAACTGATTCTGCTTTTTTCTTTGTTTTATACTGAAAGGAACAACAAAGGAAGCACCAACTCGTTACAGTGTAACATGCCCCTTTAAAGAAGCCGATGCAGAATAAGCACCGGCAGGTCCCTATCAGCCACCTTTCCATAACTGCATTTAGAGAGTTAGATATTAAGACTCCCTAACAAGGAAATCACTGGGAATAAATAACGAAGAAAAAAGATGTCATTCATCGGAAGAACACTTTAAAACACAAAACAAAGAGAGCATGTGACTGGTTACATTGACATTATGCAGTGAGCGGAGGGCTGAGCACCTACATGAGGCAGGACTAAGGCGCAGGTCAGCAGGGAGTGCACAAACAAAGGGTTTATTAAATCCTGGATGGTCAAACTCTACTGGTGATGAACCCTGAAGCCCCTCCTGATGTGCCAGACCCCCGGCACACCTTATCGGCCACGGGAAAGTGGATGCCTTGCGGGGGAGGTTCATTAGGGCCGACATGACTGAGAATGGAAATAACGCAGTTGTGAAGATTCACCATGTCTCAGTACATCAATCACAGCCGACTACAGCTCCAAGAGCATCGCTGTAAACCGTAACGGCAGCGTGGTGTGAAGGCACACCTGGGGCCGTCCCCCCCGCTGGCATGTCGTCACCACAATGACACTGGTGTGGTTCGCCTGACACTAACGGGAAGGATGCGCCGCCTGCTCACCTCCGGGGACTCCGCAGGCAAATAAATAAGAGATGCGGGGGGGCGCTGAAGATGACAGGAGCTGGGGGGGGGGGGGGGGGCACCAGGCCCAAAGCCGACCCGGCACTTAAGGCTGGCCCGGAGGCCCGAAAAATCAAACACCTGGGAGGGGGGGA
>JAAGVU020000033.1:33381-43815 GCA_011763525.2 Mormyrus iriodes
ATTAAAGAAAAAAAAAAAAAAACGTTCCACTGTCACCGTTTCCCATCTCCTTGGCCTGGGGTTACATTACACACACACACACACACACACACACACACACACACACCATTCTATCATTTCCCCCTTGAAATGAGCCAAAGTTTAAAGGCAGTTTGAGTTAAACGCCCCTTTCAGTCCCGTGCCTTCCAAACAGCTCCAGCTCCTTAAACGCTACGCCATCTGCTGCTGGTTATGAGATTAACAGCAAGTTTTTTTTTGTTTCCCAAGCGCATCATAGATGTACCACGACGAAAAGCAGCTGCCAGAGTCCTGCGAGGCAGAGTGACTGTGCGACGGCCCACAGCCAGCGCTGGAACTGACGACTGGATCTGACCCAAGCCAAATTCTAAACACCACCCCGCCCACCACCCGCTGGGCTTCCCAGCATGCCCCACACTGACCCCCCTCCCCCCATCCCTGGCGGGCAGAGCCCAGTCCACTAACAGCATGGGAGCGACCAAGCCTGTGATCTGTCCTTCACTGCTACCTGGAGGGTGACTCAGACTGGTGACTAACTGGGAGGACTGGGGGGGGGATTCCCTGCATGGTGTCAGCTATACGAGATCCAAGCCTTGTGCTGTCTCAGATCCAAGCCACATTGCACAGATACCCTCCCTCCACACAGGGTGACGAGCTGGCGTTAATGAGCCGTTAGCAGACAGTGGAATTACAGGAAGAGCTGGGCAAAGCCTATGAGCTTCCCTACAGGGTGCTTGTACATTTAAAAAGGGGTGGGGGGAGGATTTCTGGTTAGCTATACCAGTGCTGGCACATGATCATAGCAGCCACTGCTAAGACAAACAGAAAGAGCTTCACTGGCCACAGTGTGCTACAATACAAACAGTGTGATGTAATGAGGAACATGTGGGCGGGGACACACCTTATATGGTGTGCTCAGAAATAGGCAAGGACATTCTTCGTACAGCATAGTGATAAATGGGAGGGGACATTCCTTATATGGTATGCTGAGAAATGGGTGGGGACATTCCATATATGGCATGCTGAGAAATGGGTAGGGACTATCCTTATGCTGACAGAAGTGACACACTCTGGCACTTTTACACCCTGTACAGGGGCAGCTCTTATCCGCGAGAGGAGTCCTCTTCATTTAACGTTTGGCATCATTTGCAGAGCAGGGACAGAAGAAAAGTGAAAGTTTTCCAGCCAAAAAATTCAGTGCCGATCAGAGCCGTCGATGCAAAGTGTGTCTGTCGCTGTCAGCATTGGATGACAGAGGACCAAACAGGATGTGGGCTGAGGGGGCGGGGCAGGACAGGTCATGTGACACAGGGAGGGGAGGGGGCGTGGCTATACTTGCTTTCCTTACTTGAGCCCTCCGGTTGGGACAGTGTGACATTTCTTATGTTCCAGCAGCTGCTCTGGAGTCTTCATGAACTTATGGCAGACGTCACACTCGAACATGCGCGCGATCAGGTGTATCTGCAGGTGCCGCTCGTACATGGTCCTCGTTTTGCAGACGAAGTTGCAGAACACGCATTCGAAACCTGTGACGCAGGGGTGTGGGGGGGGGGGCACAGTGTGCATTAAAGGTGATTCAAGGTCATCGAGCCAAAGGTCTGTGGAACCTTTAAGGGTGAATATTTTTCCCTGTTCAGTTTCTGGAAATATGTAGCTATTTGCCATGATACATTTTTTTTTGTACAAATTGCATTGGATAAAATATTCTACTACTATTTATTTATGCTCATTGCTTAGTTGAGTAACAAAGAGGAACTGAAATTTGAGAGACTGAAATTTCACCACAGGATATTTTATGGCAGCAAATCCCTTGGTTTTGATTCAACGACCTCAAGGCTATAAGCTGGTTCTGAGGCACTGTAATGCCAGTGAATGTTTCTGTACATTTACAAATATGCACGGGAACAATACACGGAACCGTCAGATAATAATCTCAGCCCCCGTGGGCTGTGCCTGGGGTGGCACAGCTCATAAAGGAGGTTATAATCAGGGCCTCCACCCCCCATACCTTTCTCGGATTTCTCTTCGGCCCCAGATCCTGACAGGCTGCCGGTGCTGGACTGGCTACCTGCTGAGGAGGGCGGGGCCAGCACGCCCTTCAGGTCCTCACCGCCGTGGGGCGCGTCGCTGCTCTCCGAGCTGTTGACAGAGTCGCTCAGGGCAGACAGCGAGGACGACGTGCTCTTGGTCTCACTCAGCGGGCTCCTGGGGTTCAGGCCTGACAGGCATGAAAACAAACAAAAAGGTCAAAGGTCAAATGGGATCTCACCATGACCCCCGCCCCAGCCAAGCCACACAAAGAAACAACACCTATCAGCACCAGCACTCAACCAGTTTCTAACCTAAAGTCAGCCTGCTTTTCACTCTTTTTTAAAAACCAAACCGCACTTGTCATGTTCTGAGAAGCCCACATGGGGCTGAGATTGGCGTGGGAGATCGTGACTGGCACCGCGCGCCCAGTGACACCATAGCCGCCGCCCCCCCCGCGGGGCTGTCAGCGACAGCAAATTCCACTGGCAGCCCTTAGCGATGACAGGAGGACCGCTCTGTCCGTCGCTGACCCGTGAAGCCCGACGGGAACCCGAAAATTAGCCAAGAGGAGGCAGCTCAAAGCATTCGCTGGCTGACAGCGGGTCCAGTCGCTAGCCTCTACGCCCCGCTTGGAAATCACTGCCCTTTTGACGCGGAGATGGCAGACTGGGAATGTAAAACAAATCCAGAGAAGATGAAGGGTTTTGGGAAATTCCAGCTGATGTCAATAACGCCACGTCTGTCACATTGGACGCAAGCCAATCAGAGCCGCTAAACAATAACACCCCTTAACAAATCAGAGGGCAGCTTACAGAATAACACATCTGCCAGAGTGGTATTTAACAACACACTACAAAATGAAACATATTTCGATTGACCTGTGAAGATCCTCGCTGGTTCTGATTGGTGTACTACTCCAAAACTGGCTGGTTGCAATTAACAGGTAGGAGACTCAAGGCTGCGTGCCAGGCCAGCACTAACGAGGGCTATAAGTGGAGCGCCTGTGTAACGAACAGCCATCTCAGTGTGGGCCCGTGCCTCGCCATTATCCTGACATTAATTATGTGCTTACAAGACCCACACAGCTTAAACTTCTTGCGCTCACCCATTCGCACAGCTGGGTACTTAACGAGATGTCCGCGTTATGTAACGTCATGTTTACGTTTTTTCCATGGTACCCAAAGAGCCCTGCTGGACAGGGGTCAGTCAGAGGCAAACAGAGACCGACGACAGGCAGAAACGCCGTCCGTCACTCCACTGCCCGCGGCAGCACGCCGACTCTGGCATAGTGCCCCTAGTGGCCAGCAAGGGCACTGACAGGCCACCCAGCCCAAAGAGCCATCTGTCTCGTGGTCAGGGTCCGCCTCCATGACAGCTGACGGGTAAAGGCAGCCTTTCCACTCTGACTGTGCTGTGGCATGTTGCTAATAAATAACAACAACAACAAATAAAACTGTAGCTCTGCGGGCTCGGCTTTTGACTGGTCCAGATCTTGATAACACCCGCATCCTGATACAGGTCAACAACCCAGGCCCCATGGAAGTGCTTGGTTACCAGGCTTGGGCAGTATAATTTTCTATTCCTCCATACCAGCTAGACCAGGGTTCAGCTGCGCAACTGAGCAGAGGAGCCACTTTCAGAACTAAAAACTCATTTCAATTCATTGGAACCACGGAATTTTACCGGAAACAGAAATTAATTCTCAACAGTTTAGCAACATTTTTTACATGACACCAACAACCAATGCAAACAAAAAATTATTTTCAGTGTTTCATGGAATGAAAATAGCATCTGCATAGTCTTATTTTATCCTTATTTTTGAAATCAGTAAACAGGTGGCGCTCAGCTACTTTGATAAAACACTCTTCAACCTATTCAAGCTGTTTTATAATCTCTCGAGACGCCACAAAACTAGCAGCAACTGTGCTACACTCCCAAGCCATCAGAACAATAAAAGTTTGCAATCTTGCTCGAAAATCCAAGTTTCTATGTACAGTCCAGACATCGAGAAGTTATCCAAAGATACACAACATTAATGTTACTATATTTTTTCTCCGGGCATATCAAGCAGATGGGGAAAGCTGGAATAGCTGTTCATGCGTTTGCCTCTGTGTAATCATCTAAATTCTTGATATTCATCTTTTTTTTTTTCTTAAATTTAACATTCTGAGAACTGTTCTTAGTTGCCTTGGAACACGATTAATTTATTTAGGTCTGATTCGACAGTTTTACCGTCATAGTTTATTTTTCTAAACGCCTTCGCTGGCTTAAAAATGAGAAGTTGCACCGACTGGACTGGTATTGTCCAATCAAATTAAGCGACCAAGATGAACCTCACAAGCCACCAATAAACGATACGTGAGGTTCGCGGAAGCCTCTGCAGATTTTCTGAGGTATAATGATGTCACCGCACATAAGGGTGCATTCAAAACCACATGCTTACCGTATTTACTGAATTTCGTTGGAAGCGTATGACTCGACCGCCAGTGCAGTTCATACTATATGTCTACGATAGTCTGCATTGGAGTTGCCAGCACGCTACGGCTCGAGGGTCACAGGTTGCCAACCCCTGGTCTACCATGGTACACAGTATTTTGGTGATATTTTCAGAAACAACGGAAGAATTTGCTATCCTCCACGATACAAATTTGCGGGGATAGGTCCCTATGATAAATTACGGGGAATGTACCCAAAATTTGGCGCAACACAGTTTTACCGTAATACTACACCCAAAATGTCACGGTATACTGCTTCACCGTAATACTACACCCAAAATATCACGGTATACTGCTTCACCGTAATACTACACGCAAAATGTCACGGTATACCGTTTTACCGCAATACTACCCAAGTTGCTACCATGACGCAGTTGATCCTTGCAGTACGCGCCTCGTTCTCACACATCGACATATACAAGCTAGTAAGGCAAGGAGAGCCATACTGGTCATTTTCTCTGGCATGGTGCCCACCTGTGTGCCCGGCACTGACGTGGGCCTTCATGTCACCCTCCTCGCTGCAGACAAAGTCGCAGGTGCTGCAGCACAGCGCGTACATCCACTGCTCCCGGTCCACGTGCAGCGACATGTGGCTCACAAAGTGGGCGTTGTGCTCTGTGTGGAACCCGCACACGTGGCAGCTGTGGGGAGAGCAGCGGGGGTTACAGATACCAGGAACCAATCGGGGAGGGGCTAAGAGGTGGAGCTTGGGAGGGAAGTCAGCAGCACATCATGTTGAATATTTGATTTCCCCAGAGAATGTGTACTTTCAGGCAGGTGCTACCCCTTCTGTTGCCATAACGATGACGGCACCAGGATCAGGGGATACTTGAGCGCAATATATGTGTGGTAGGCCGGCCACGAGTGCGGAAATGCGGGAGAGAGAGGGCTGGGCAGCACCCACCTGTAATAGTAGGAGCAATTCTTGCGGTCACTGGTCTCTGTGGTGATAGCGGTGGCTATCTGCTCGGCGTCGGTGCTCACCAGCTTGACAGAGTGGATGGTGAGGTGCTGGTTGAGGTTGGCACGGCACTTGGCCGCGTAGGGACACAGGTGGCACTTGTATTTCCGCTCGTCTGTGAGAACCCGGCGATGGGGGAGGGAGGGTAGAGAGAGAGGGTGACGCCCATGTGGGTGAACAACAAGAAAAAGGAAGGGGAGAAGAAAAAAAAAAAAAATTGGTGAGGGTGGGGGGCCATGCCTGTAGGGCTGTCAGCGTGAGCAGTGAGGCGGGCCGCGAGGCCGGAACCCCTTCCCAGGGCCTCAGTGCCGCGACACACGGACATCTGCTTCCGCCTCTGCTCTCCACACGGGGGCCAAGTGTCGGGTTGCCAGCCGGCCGCGTCCGTCGGCAGTCCCTGGATCGGGGGACCCTGCGTCGGCTCTGCTCCCGCTCCCCGTGCTCCGGGGAAAGCCCACGAAGCCGGCGCCGTCCGTATGCTCAGTTAATGAGACGAGTCGTTCTCCCACTGAGACTAATCAGAGGCGTAATCTCTTTAAAGCCGCGAGTAATCCCGTCCGGCTGCCCTCCCGTCCGGCCGCGCGCGTAGCGAGGAGCTGCCTCATGTGGCGCTTACAGGCGGCCTTCCCAGGAAAGGGGCGGGGCCACTGGGAGGGCGGAGCTCTGGCTCTCACCTGTGTGTAGAGAGAGGTGCCGGGAGAGGGTCTGCTGCCGGCCGAACACCTTCCCGCAGACGGCGCAGGGGTACAGCTGCTCGCCTGCCCGCCATTGCGGCCTGCCGTTTCCCGGGTCCAGGCCCACCTTGTCCCAGTCTGAAAGAGAGACAGCCCATCAGCCAGCTTTGCTAGACAGTCGTGTTCAAGAACCAGACAGGTCAGCATCTACCTCACCCACATCAGATCCACTCCCCCCACAGGTCACTGCTCTCCCCCCATCACCCAACCATCCACTTAACCCATTCCAATAACACCTACCTTCCAATCACCACTTCAGCGAAAACCGCCCCCCACAAGATAGCCTAGCAGTACAGTGTTAAGCCTTTGATAAAAGGCGACAGCCAGCTCCCAATTAAGATTCCAGGCTGGCAGTGCCACATCCCCCCAGGGGAAGGACACGCACAATGCCCCTAACCCATAAACGATATAGCCTGTTAGCCCGAAATGCAGGCTGAATTTAAACACACGTCTCTGCGCTTCCTATTGGTTGGTGCGTGGGCCGGACTCATGAATATTAAATATGTAAATCTGGATCTACTTAAGAGCATACTGGTTAATGGCTAAGCGGCTGCACCTTGGAAGGAGATGATCACAATAAGACAATGATGATGTAAATAACTGGCTGAACGTGAGTCTTATTTGTGAGAAATAATCAAGGAAAATGTGTCTTTTTAAGTCGACCGCAAACCGATGAATAAATTGATGAGGGCTGGGCTGGAAGCCATCTTGGCAACTGACATTCAGGCTGGGAAAGGCGGCTTGTGGGCTGAGGGATCGCCGGGGCACCAGATGGGGGCGCTCTGCAGTCTATTTAACAGCGGCCATTAGCGGGCAGATGTGCAAAACGAAGAGAGGAAGGTGCGTGTCCGGGTACCACTTACAATCTCAGCCCCCAGAACCAGGTCGGGGGCGGGCACAGCTCATACATATAATCCCCCGAAGCAGGTCACGGGTGCGTGGTGAGACAGTGGAGGCTGTATGTGGTATGGTACCACCCGACCCAAGTGCCTGGTTCCACGGCAAGCGGCACTTTTCAGAAACGGTGCATCATCCAACTCTCAACCCCCGCCAAGGTGTCCGCCAACGCACGACTAAGTTTTGGCCCGGTGCGCCGAGCACTCCGAATGGCACGGACACCGGTTCCAGAGTCAGTTCTGCGCGGCTGATTACGGCCGGTGCAGGTGTTGGTGACACTGGCACCCTCCAGACAGATGTGGAGGCGGTACTGCGGCGAGAGCCAGACCCGACGTGCCAGCGCTGACAGGTGGCCCGCAGAACCCGGAGGGGACAGCCGGCTTCCCAGGATCAGCCTTTCCTGGCTCTGTGGAGGACGGCTGGGGTGGGGGCCCTTCAGGCACGTAATGGTTTAATTGGCGTTATTAATGCTGAGGGGAGAGAGGAGGCCGGCACAGCGGAAGGGAGATGGACGGGCGGGTGCACACGCCCCAGCAAAACCAAATAAAAACGGAATGAAACCACCGCCAGGCCCTCACCGCAGAATTCCAGCCGCAATGCCCCTCCGCGGCCAGGCTGTGGCACTGCAGCTGTGTTCCCCCATCATGGATGGGGGGTGTCGGGATGGTAGGGAGACGGCAGCATGCATACAAAGAGGGGGGGGGCAGTGTTCGGCAAATTAACCGCGAGGACACCCTTGACACGTAAAACGCAATCATTTTTTCATTAACTCGGGGCTGGCAGGGCGGGAGCACGCTAATTACCCTCTGAGTGCTGGGGTGCTGCAGCCGAAGGGGCCGGGGGGGACGGGAGCAGAGGCTCACGAATGGCGCTCAGGCCCCGAGGTCACGGCCTCGGTAAACCGGCACGAAGGTGCCGCCCAATCCACCCGGGCTCCGCCAATCGTGTACCTTCTTTAGGAACCACCCTACCATTCACTACTGACACACACATGATCTGGGCTCCAGGCAGTCGGGAAACAGAGGTGGGGAGTTTTACCGAGTGGCGCCGCCCTGGTGGACGAGCTGGCCTCGCCAGTGACCGGGTCCTTGGAACACGAGTTGAAGGGTGATTGTCTGAAGTGGTCGCCAAGGTACGAGGTGCTGTGAAGAGGTCCATAAGAGTCAAGGGGTAAAAACAACCACCCTTGGAGTCAAAGCCCCCCAGGGGCAGCCAGACGGCACCATTTACCTGTTCATGCCCAACATAGTGCCATCTTTCTGGTCATTAGCTTTGCTCACTTTTTCTGTTGGAGGGAAAATAAAACAGACACATTGTTAATTCACATGAATCCTCTAAATACATAAAACACATTCGGAGATGAGGGCCGAAGTTAAAGGCACATCTGCCCAAGCCAGCCCCCCCCCACCCCAGATTACAGCAGCTCTGATTACAGCCCAGATAAGACCAGTGCTCCCATTAATGGAAGGCCCGCCCAGGCCAGCCATGACTCCTTTCAGTGAAACGGCTGCCCGGGCGGCCCTCCCCCCTCCTTGACACGGCTCCATCAAATGCCTGGCCAAGGACAGAGGTCTCCCTGCGTTGCCATGACGATCTCGAACGGGGACAGGGAAGACGCACGCTCACGTGGTCAGGTTGGTGCGCTTTGGAAATGAACCTCAAAAAAGGAGTGTGTGATGGGGGAGGCAGGAAGGTCTCGCAAAGCCTTAAAGGTCATTAAGACCGCAAAACCTACCGAAAAAAAATCTGTGAAACAAAAAAGAAAATCTTTATTAAACAGTTAAATATTGCCTTTAAATTGCCTCAGAAACCGGTATGTTCCAGTTTGGCAGGGCTTTGGTGACACAGATCCTTCAGACCAATTAGGCGGCCCAGCTCCTTTCAGTGCCAAACAAAAAAAAAAAAAACAAAAAAGCATGAGAATCATGTGACACATTTCAGCCAATCAGAGTCTCTTACCTGACAGCTTGAAGAGGAGCTCGGACGCCATCTTGACAGAGATGTCCTGGGAGAAGAGGGCCTTCTGGGGCAGCACCAGGCCCTCAGGGAGGCCGGAGAGAGGCTCGCCCGCCTCGCAGCCAGGCAGCGTGCCGAAGCCCACCAGGCGTGAGGGCACCGGGGGGAGGGACGGCTCCTCTGGGGGGTCCACCTCCATGGGCTCTGCTTTTACCGCCGCCTGCCGCAGGCTGGCCTCCTTATTGCTCTCTGCTGAGGGCCATGGAAAAGCAGTCAGCCGCCATGCCCAGACCTCCCAGTACACCCAGGTAGGGGGACACAATGCATCAAAATCAGCGGGGATTGAGGACCTTTTAAAAGTTCCCCACCCTAAAAATACGGTTAGGATCCATGATCATCGTGACAGCCAATTAGCTACCAGCTGCCCTGGAACACCAGCCAATCAGCTACCGGCTGCCCAGGAACCCCAGTCAATAGGCTACTTGCTGTCACAGAATGCCAGCCAATCAGCTACCGTCTGTCCAGTAATGCCAGCCAATCAGCTACCTTGCAGAGGTGACAGAGAAAGGCAGGAGGAGAAAAAAGGCGACAAACTGACGCAGCTGTAAAATCCCACACGCCGCCCCCCCCCCGGCCAGTGTCGGACAGCAGGGGCACAGGGAGTGTGAGCAACCCATCAGCCAGTCCATATGCATGGTGGCTGGCCGGGGACGTGCACACGGTGCCCCGAAAACCACCAGCCCGGCCGCTCCGGAGGTGAGGCAGACTGCCGTATAAAAATAGCTCTGCGCCAGGCCGGATTTCTGCAGGTAACACGTGTGGAATGGACGGCTCCCACGGCACGCGGTATTTTAGGCTCTGCCCCGGTCGGGGTTTCCCCCGACGTCGCGGATTGCCAGCGGGCTCCGCCCACAGATCTGGCGGAGGGAGGTAGGAGGCAGAACGAGGGCGGGGGGGGGGGGGGTCATGGCACGGCCACCCCGACCTACATTCAGCACGGGGACGGGACGCAGGTGCCGCCGCGTCGGGATCTCAACCCGAATTCCCCGAACGAGGAACTGGGACCCCAGAACCGGTTCTGGGGTCAAGGTCAGTGAGGGGACAGGACGGCATTCACGCAGACGTCCCGGATTCGAGGCGGATAACAGCGTCACCACGTGTCTGAGACACTCTACTTATTTCGTTTTTGTTGTACTCTTTTCATTTGTTAAATCAACCCTGCACAGACTGACGTGGTATGGACTGCCGAGGTGGGTGACAGCATTGGGGGGGGGAGAGAGCGAGAGATAGAGAGAGAGAGGGAGAGAGAGAGAGGGGGAGAGGGAGAGGGGGCGGGGGCAGA
>JAAGVU020000033.1:50239-64870 GCA_011763525.2 Mormyrus iriodes
AAGCTCTAAAAATATATTTAGTTTCTAGCTATATATATTTGAAAAATAGACCGTTCAAGGTTTCTGCGGGGTTTTTTATTTTCCTATGATAAAAACTTGCAGAGTTTTTTTTTAAACGGATAGGCGCAATTTCTGTTTTATCCCTCAGGCGGGATAACCGACTCCAGAGGGTTAATGAAGGTTTGGGTTTTGGCACTTGAGAAGGCTGTTGATATGACAGTTTATAAACTGTGGATCTTTTAACTGGAATATGATTTGGTGGGAGATCAATTGGTTTATCACATGTTTTGTTGAATTGCTAATTTTTATGTAAAATGAGTTATTTGACTAAAATCACATTTGAAATCCTAGAGCCAAAACATTGTGCAATGTATTGTACTCTTATCAATCTCATTATAAAAACAGCTTCAGAATTGTCTTTACAAAAATAATTATGGAATCCTGTCAGCAGACTGGTCAACTTCACCTAATTGTTCAGTTAAAACTACCAGTCACTTTCCCAGGGCCAAACATGAGAAGCACTGATTTTGCTGGTAACAGACAGCATGTGATGCAAGCCTCAGTCCTGAGTAATTCACAATAGTGTGCCAAATGGTAAACATGGCTTGTCACCTTTTTCTTCTGTATGTAATTTTTTAACAAATAGTGTAACTCGGTCACTGATGGAAGGTCATGACTGGGGGAGGGGGGGAACATTATTTTATATGTGGTCTTTAAATGCGTATAGGTGTCCACTGTATATGTAATGTTTCTTTTAAAATGTATTTACGGTCTAAAGGACTCGTTCAGTTGATGTGTACCTTTGAGCAGATACTCTTTGGCAAGTATAATTGCTACTGTTGGGGAATTGAATGGATTAAGGGCTGAGGGGGTAACACTCTTCCAAGTGTGAAACTGTGGGTGTACACAGTGCAGGTTGTCATTGACTTACCATTTTTTCTTTTCTCACCCTCATTCACTCTTTGTCTGCAGCAAGCTTAAGACAAAGATGTACCTGACTCTACAGTCCCTGGAGCTGGACCTCACAAAGATGATGCACATGTTCAGGTCCGGTCCCCATGTCTGCCTGAATCCTCCTGCTGTTTCTTGCCAGGGTGTCCAGTGACCTGTACTATGTGTGTTGATCTGTGTGTTATGTGTGTTATAGGTTGGCCACAAATGCCAGCACTCTGGACACCATCCTTTATGGGAGCGTTGGTCTCCTGACAGCTCGCAGTGGAGGTATCTTCTGCACCGGAGAGGCTCATGTAACACAGAGCCTCTGTACAACCTCTGTATCAGCCTTTGCTGCATGTGTTCCGTGGCAGATGTACTCAGTTGTATTTAAATTGTATCCATGTAATGTAAAAATGGTGGTTTTCAGTTTGTGTTTTGTGTGCTTTCTACCCTTTGCAGGTCACCTCTTGTCATTGCAGTGCTATGTGTCACCGTACGATGTTTTTGAGGAGGGGACTGGAGCACTGCTGAACTTCACTGATGCCAACGGTCAGTCTTGTAGAGGGAGGCCTGGCCAGTGATGTGCTAATGGGTTCTTCATGGGGGGTGTGGATGAGGACGGTATCTGAGAAGCATGCTTTACCTGAATTGCGGCCAATGAAATACTGCTTTTTTTTGTATGAGAGGGAGGATATGTTGGACATGTTTTATTATTACTGAAATACACTGCTGCTGCTGATGATGATGAAGATGAAGGTTGCTTTGAGCGCCTTAATTTACCCTCTCACTATGCCCCCCCCCTGGCCACTGCAGTGCCCCGCTCCCTGGGCATCAGTGTGTCGGTAACGGTGGAAGGCACTCCTTCAGTGTACAAGCTGCCCATCGCCCCCCTGATCACTGGCTCCCACCCCGTGGACAACAAAGGGTAGGAGGTGCTAAAGACGGGGGGTTAACCATGATGAGGGATGAATGCAGAGGGACGGTGGCAGTGAGATGTAAGACTGTAAGTGTGTGTGTGTGTGTGTCATGACTAATATACAAAGAGCTGTTAAACCTGGATTGTCGATTTTAAAACTGATTCACTTTATTTGATGTGAGGTGTTATTGTGTAAAAACTACGACTGTGAATCGATTTTAAAAAAGATTAACCAATCAGTTGCACCAATTACCAAGTACCATGATTAATCGTAACGGCAACATTAAAATTGGAATCATAAATATTTACATGTTGAATGCCTAAATTTAATGTACAGTTGACACAAAGGGGAATATGGGGCATTCTTATAAGCTCATTACTGTGACGTGTCAATTTTCTGATTTTTAAAGTTTGACTCAAATTATATAAGTTTATTGTAAAACTGTTGATTTTGCCAATTTTTCCTGTAACAAAAGTATTTCATCAAATTAAAGGCATGAGTTGGAGATGAGAAATGACTAAACTAACCAAAAATTGAACAATACTATACATCTTATCATACAAATTGATTATTGTGGGTTTCGTTAAATGAAATTAAGATTTCAAAACATTTTATCTAGTTTTGTGTTGGTTGGTGTTTTTGGCTACCTATTTGGCGAAAAGGCTTAATCGTCAAATAAGGCCAACAAACTACAGTTTTAATGCACTACACTTTTTAAAAAAATAATTCTTATTTCCATATTTTAATATTTGTTGAATGGTTTAAACTTGTACATATTTATTTCCAACAAAAATAGTACTTGCAAGTAGGGTTGCAAAGGGGCATAAAATTTCCAGAAACTTTCCATTCAGTGGGAAGTTAAGCTGGGGAATTTTGGAAATATTCTAAGTTGGAAACTTTCCATGGGACTAAATGGGAAAATTCCAAGAATTTTTCAACTGTACTTGCAGGCAAGTACAAGCTGAATTTCAATGCTTTCAAAAAGGCATATACCACATGTGCATATAATTGCAGGTACTCTACAGGTGGATTGACACACTAATACCATCTGCATGATAGATCGAAAGTCTAAAACTTATTTGACTCTAAAAACAGAAACCTGATAAGTGAAAGTGTATTTAATAACATGAAAAATCTTAGAATATTAAGGTATATGCCTTTAGTAAAATAAAACATTCTGCAAATCACTTTTTATCCTTTTTTAAAATGACATAAACCAGCTAACATGCCTTGGGATGCTAACCAAAAGTTTTCATTTTAGCTTTGAATTCTGGGATTCTGTGCATTGTCACGACCTAAACTCTCGCATAGTTTGCAACCCGAAAGGAATATCATATGACTATTAATAATCTTTGCTCATACTTTTTTCCCATTTTCAAAATTCTGCATGTGTTAATCAAAGAAATAACATGTTATGACTTTAAAATGAACATTATGTGTTACAATGATTAATTTCCCTGGCCTAGAAAAAATGCATGGCTTTTCACGTCTTGTCTCTGGAAAAATGTCCCCTCTCAGAACACCTTCATTTTCTGCTGTGACAAATTCTAATTCCGTGGACCTCCCAGCCTGCTTCTTCCTGAAGATCAGCCGGCCCACTCCCTGCTCGCTGTCGTTCATACAGCGCATGGGCACCATCACAGGTGAGGGGCTACAAGGAGGGAATGGGGGTCTTAAAGGGGTTGACAGGATCACACACTAATAAACTACAGTTTAGTACAGTGGCGTAGGAGCGTTGTCAGTAATTGGTGAGGGATTTGTTTTTATCTTATTTACAATAATCAATATTTTCAAAGTTTCTAGACTATTTTACTGTTTACACTCTGCTTTTTGACAAAACCCAGAATTGGAGATTTGGAAGTGGAAAATATTTCTTTTGATATCTTCTCAATTAGTTAATTTAGGAATAAATGTTTTATTTCATAAATGAATTTGGGTAAAATTCTAATTAATCAGTTCTGTACTGGTTATGGAGTTTCAGGGTTCAATCTCTAACTAAAATGGTAGAACAGACATCTGAGCACTATTCAGCTGGTTTTGTTCTGCCGATCTGGATGAATGTCAGAATGAACCTAACTGCTGGATGTGGGAAACCTACAAAGAAACTAGTTTTGGGAAAAGTTTGAGGTTCGTGGTTACTGTTTGCTGCTAAGATCACTTGTTTAGCTGAATTTGTGTATTGGTTGGTGTCTGGGTATATATGCCATTATGTATTGAAAGGATTCTATGGCAGTGCGTAGTAAGTGCAGTGTGGTTGAGTTTTGCTTTGTGTAGGTAAGGTAGAGAGGTCATGTGCAGATATTTGAGCAATGCAGAATGTTTGTCTCGTCACGGGGGACAAGTAAATGATGGGAGAGGCTGGGCTTATGAAATCCTTAGTGCTTTGATAAAAAGGTCAGGATAAACTTGTATTATTTTCCAAAGTCTAGCAGAAAGCTCTGGACTGGTGATTTTACCGTATTTTGTAACTGGTGTTGTAAAAGGTTTGTTACTGTTACAAAGTGTAGGTATGATATGGCCAGCACTAATATTTGGTTAACTGTCAGTGCTCACTCCCTGAAAGTGCCACTTCTTGTCTTGGGAGGTGTCTTGCAATTGAGAGACCTATTTCTTTTCCGTTAACCCCAACATTGTCCCTGTCCCAGGCATCTCTGTGTTTGAAAGCCCCCCTGCCCTGGCCCCGCTGTATGAGCTCATTGTGCAGAGCCAGCTCCAGGATGAGGGGGCGGGCCCATTGCCAAGCCATGCACACACCATGCGCTTCTACGCGGTGAGCGCCTCCTCAGCACCTTCCCTGCCGTACCACTCTGTCATTCATTAATAAGAGAGATCCTGAATCTCACTTGGTTTCACAATTCCTCCCGTATCAGTCTCTGCCCGGCCAGCAGCACTGTTATTTCCTGAACTGTGACGCACCGGTACAGGATGGGCGCTGCCTGCAGGGGGCACTGGTGTCAAAGATTCCCTTCCGGCACCCTGCTCAGGTGCCGGCACTGCTGGATGTCATCCGACACCAGGCGGCATACAACACTCTCATTGGTAGCTGCGTCAAGAAGACGCTCATCAAAGACGGTAGGTGCAGTTCCATTTGCTCTTGGGCCACTCACGTTCAGACACAGAGCACAGGCCAATTCATACTTCACTTTTCCATGTGCTGTCATGGTTCAGCAACAGCGTGAGTGATGTGAATTTTATCATCGGGGGTGTGCACCCAGTCCAGATTTTGGGTTTGGCGGACGACTTCTGCATCAGTGCGAGTCGTCTTCGCATGTGAAAGGAAATTGACTGACTAAGCACTTCCAGTAGGTGGCAGCACTGACTTAGACAGATGAATCAATGACTGAGTAGAAGAGCAATAATTTTTGTTGTAGTTATGGTGAGCAGCTATATGACTGCGATACCTGCATATCTGGATTTTATACTGTTGTATATGGTTTGATCTAAAGCAATGCTATTCCACCATTTTCCAGGCTAATTTTCTTACCAGGATATCTAAATACTGTGGTTTGCCGTATTAACATAATACTGCTAAAGCTTAGTGACAACTTTAACGCTGTTCATGAAAGTGTACCCATTTCATTACAGTGCTTTTATTTGTGTGTGCAATATATCTGCCCTCTGTTGGTCTGGGGGAATATCACTGCTGTATGCATTTGCTGACTCTGACAGTCTCCGTCCGCGGACCCTAATGGCATGCGGGAAAGTGAAGTATGAACTAGGCTTATCTGTCTGTATAATTGCTGTGAGCATAAATTCTGTACAGACACTGTATTTTCACAGCTCTGCTTTGCGTGTGCAGTATCCCCCGGAAAAGACTTTCGTTTACATTTTTATTAATGTACCTGATGCTTTTATCTTACAGTAGAGGGAAGGGTTATTCTGAATACAGAGCTGTATTCAGAAGTAGTTCTAATTATGTCTGAATTATAAGTGTATTCATTCATGATGAATAAAGGTTGGTTAATAAGACTAATGGTTTTGACGTGATGAGTTCTCACCATGTTCGTATGGGTGTCCTTCCACAGTACAAATTACCCGTAGTGACTCTGGACTGGACTTTCCCTGTCAGACCCTGTACATGCTGGAGCATCTGAATGCTGTATCTTGCAAGTGGTTATTCAAAATGGGTGGAATAGTTAGACCTGGGTGGAGTAGTTGCAACAGCCTGACTTTCTTTCCCCATTCTCCTGGTTTATTGTGATTGGCTTTGTGTTTTCATATTGATTGTTATGTCACTGGGTGATTGCTGACTCTGTTTGTCCCGTCAGACACACCAGGGTTGCTGCAGTTCGAGGTCTGTCCGCTGACGGATTCCAGCTTCAGTGTATCCTTTCAACATCCTGTCAATGAGTCCCTGGTTTGCGGTGAGGACACACACGTCCTGTCACAGTCCTAATTACTACCTACACTGGACCATCATGGTATGAAAGTAATTTATTTTAGCCTGGAAATGTCATCTGTCTGATTTTCCTGCTTTTTCACTCCTCTCTCCAGTGGTCATGGATGTGATTGACTCAAGGCAGGTGTCCTGTAAGCTCTACAAAGGTGTCTCTGACGCCCTTATCTGCACAGATGACTTCATCACCAAGGTGGTCCAAAGGTGTGTCCCCTGACCCTGTGCCTCGGTTAGGATCACTGTCGTTCAGCCAGGCCAGGGAACACCAGCCTGTTTTTATTTTATTATGCAGCAGTACTGTTACGTGCCCTGACCCCAACTATGGTGTGTGCTATCCATGTAACCAGAAATAAAGGATCCAAATGCCTCCTTCTCCTGCTGAAAGCTTGTTTATACTTTACACTTCCATATAGCTTTCAGAGTCCGCTACAGTTGTGACACAATTTTCGTCTTCAGCCACAACCACGTTTGACTGCAATCCCAAATGCATGCCTCCAGATTATGTCCACGCAGAACTGTGTGCATCTATCACGCATGAAGGCTTTCGATGAAAAGTTGTGCAAAGAGATCTGCCGCTACTCACATTTACACAATCCACCCTTGAAAAAGCACAAGGATGCCCAGATGTCTGCAGATTTGTGGCATAATATCGCCAGTCAGTTAGAAAAAGAAGTGGAAATCATAGGGAATGCACATACAAATTATAACCCTTCTGTACTGTAAATCGCCTTGGATTAAAGCATCAGGTACATTAATAAAATGTAAATGGAAGTCTTTCTGGAGCAGTTACCGCGCGTGCAAAGCAGGTGTCCGCTCAGCTCCGTTTGTAGTATAAACAGAACTGGATGCACGCCTGCTACCCGTGACAGTGTCTGAAGCTGTGTGCGTTCATTTTATAGTATGAAAGACATTTAAGTGTAATGCTACAAAAAAAAATATCCAACTATTCTAACACTAACAACTACCCACCCCCCCCCCCCCCCCCCCGCATCCCACCACCCTACCCCGCGCGCGAAACCCCGGCCAACCGCAAGCCCCCCCGCCCACCCCCGAGGGGTGGGGGGGCGGGGCAAGGATCAGCGCTAGCCAATCAGGTTCACATTTACTCACAAGACACCCTACCAAATAACACCAACAGCAAATAGCACCAATAGCATTCTGGAGTTTCATTATAACTTTGTTGATTGGTTACAGCTGTCAATGGAAGATTTACGTTTTACGTAAGATTACGACTTCACTTAGCAGGTATATTGGCACAAAGTGACATACAATGGAGCACTGCTACTCCAATACTGATATGATTATGTAGCTCCTTAGATACAAAGATGCTCCTGGCTATGGGATTCGACCGCAATCGACTGGACTGGGGCTCAGATACCCAGCTTACTGCGCTACATACAGTCGCCATACAGTTTTATGATTTTACCGGATATTTAGTAATTGGGAAAAAATGTGATACATGATGCCAGGGGTTGATTGCCTCAGTGCGCCTCCGTACCTTCATGTGGGACTTGAGATTGTCTTTGCGGGCACAGCGGAAGGGGCACAGTGGACACTGGTGGCTCTTGAGGCCCGTATGGATCACCATGTGCCTCTTCCAGTAGCTCTTCCGCTTGATGACCAAGCCACACACGGGGCACTGGAAGGGCTTCCCCCCGTCCTCTGGAGAACCTGTGGACAGCAGGTGGCGCCGTCATGAAGGAGCCATCACCGTGATTAGTATTATTATTAATGTGGACAAACTGGGAGTTCAACCAGATGGGTGCAGGTTTGATTGCCAGACAGCACCTGCTTCTGAGGATTAAAATATACATGAAAGGGTCATTTTCATAATCACACACACAGGACCGAAAGTCACTTTCAGGATCCTCAGCATACCGGCAGACGGACATCAGGGACGGGGGCCGTTTATTCCTATATTTTTACCACAGGCATTGGAATTATCATTACACAAAGTTTTAATAGGAAAATCACAAACCTGGGTCCTGAACCTACATCCCGCGAAAACTGCAGGTCTAGAAGTCTATGACCATGCCATTTCGAGCTAATGGACAGCTGCGGGGACCAATCATGGATCGGCAGCCCCTCCCCCCCCAGATCAGCCAATGAGATTCATTAGTATGTATGACATCATCAGTTCATAATTATTTTGAAGGAATTAAGTCTCGTTATAAACCTGAGGGGCAAAAGACGGAAAGAAAGTCATTTCAGGTAATCCTTCTCAGACGGGGGGTAACGAAATCACTAGCAGAGTGACATTATAATTACTTAATGACCATTTTAAGTGCCTTGCACTCTTTTGGAAAACCTCGCCGGCGGTGATGAGCATTCTCTCTCGGTTTGAGGCAGCTCTCGTTTTTGGGATCGCGCCACTGGCCGGTTTAAACTTGCTCATTTCCTATTCGTCCACGGACTCCTGACGTGCGTCTGGAAGGTACGGCCTCGGCGGGGAGTGCCTCTGTCGGCTGTGCACCTCGCACCCACGAAACGGAAAGTATGATCGCTATGTTTGGCCTGGAATTTGACGGGGGGGCTGGAAGGGAGGGGGGGGTGGCGAGGTGGCCTCCTGCTGCCTGCTTGAGGAGCCCTGGCTGACAGGCCGGCTTGGCAGGCGGCTTTCCCCTCCGAAAATGAGCCTTTCTGGGAACGGCCCCGGTTTTCCTGGCGGAGCCAAGGGGGGACCCCCCACAGAGCCATCGTACCGGACCGCCGAGAGCTCTGTTCGTTTGCTACGCCGCCCAAAGG
Source organism: Mormyrus iriodes (assembly GCA_011763525.2). NCBI lineage: Eukaryota > Metazoa > Chordata > Actinopteri > Osteoglossiformes > Mormyridae > Mormyrus > Mormyrus iriodes. The sequence goes on from JAAGVU020000033.1 coordinate 59,234, forward strand.
AGCGGGGCTACTGAAGGGGGCAGGAGTTAATCAAATAAACTCGACCACCAGTTCGAAACAGCCGAGACGGGGCCAGAACTCCGCTTCCAGAATCTGTAAAAACATTTCTGCAGAGCAGAAGAGGCGGCTTGAACTTTGGCTGCTGGATTAGGGAATGTGACATAAACATAACTTCTGATTTCCATTCAGAGAGGGGGAGGGGGAGAAAAATCCAAAGAAATGGGGGAAAAAGGAGAGAAAAAACAACTATAAAAGCCCAACAGTGTCGAGCGAGGGGAGGAAGAAACGACCTTTCACCCCTGCTGTGAAAAAACACCCCCCACCCCACACATACACACACATATATGCAAGGCAGGCTCAAATTAAAGGAGGTTTAGCACAGAGAGCTGGTTGGCCCTCCGGGCCTCCAGGGGGCGATACCTCCTTGGCTGCTGTTGGCTTTGGCCCTTCCCTTGGGGGTGGAGGGCAGGAGCAGGTCCACGGTCTGGCTGGGCGTCGGGGGCTTCTGGCTCTTCTCCAGCAGGGGCTTGACATCCTCCGCGGAGCTAGGGGGCACTGGCGTCAGTGCTGGGTCTTTCATGTCGGCCAATAGGTTCCCGGCGGCACGGGCAGCCACCTCCTTGAGGAGCGCAGCGGAGGAGGTGCGGGAGACCAGTGAGAGGAAGGAACCAGCGGAGGCCTGGGGGTCGGCCTGAGGCCCGACAAGGCCGCGCTCGCTCACTTTCTTGGACAGCGCCGCCAGCGTAGAGCTGGCCGACTGCGGGTTGAATGGCGAGCCAAAGGCGTCAAAGCGCACGGCTGCCGCCGCCTCCTCAGAGCGCCCCCCAGTGGCCGGAATGGAGGAGGATGAGGAGGACGAGGAGGAGGATGACGAAGATGAGGAGGAAGAGGAAGTAGAGGACACGGCGGCGGTGCCCTTGTCCTGCAGCACGGCGTTGGCGGCCGCTTTCAGCTTCTGGATGGCTGAGTCTGGTGAGAGGCTGCTGCTGGGTACGGAGCAGCCAGACGGGGGCCACACCTCAGCCCCGGGGGGCCACACAAAGCCGCCAGCCCCGCCCCCGTCGCAGGGTTCCTGCTTGATGCTGGCTGGGGGGGCCGAGGAGGCAGGTGAACCGGTCACGGATCCTCTGTTATTGTTACTGCCACCACAGGCCAGCTTCCGGGCGAGCGCGCTCAGCTGCTGGGCATGATGGGAAGACGGCAGGAGGGTCAGGCCGGGGCCCAGGCCCATGGGAGGTGGCGATACCGTGCCCCCGGCCTGCAGACTCAGTTCCCCCACCTCCAGCAGGCGCCGTAAGTTGCTGTTCAACGGCTTGCCCAGCGCCTGCGACGCGTCCCGGTAGAGGGACACCAGGGCATCCTGCCCTGCCAAGGGTCCTGCCCGGAAGGTGTCCCCCTCCAGGCCCAGCAGGTCCAGTGAGGCCCGAGGCACTGGTGTGGGGCAGCCCAGCGAACTCTCCGCCGACGTGTCCTGCTCCGGCCGGGGGGGTCCGTCAGGGGTGGCCTGAAGGTCATCCTGCACGTCCCCATAGGATGACTCCGAGGGTGTGTCCGAGGCGTTGCCGAACCAGCCGTCCTGGTCGCCGGGCTCCCGGCCCGTCGGCTCGTCCTCGGCAGGGTCGGCATCTGCGAGGCGGGTGAAAAAGGGTGCAGGATTAGCAGGGAGCTAGACGAGCCATGCTGTAAATAACGCACTGATTCACGCACCACACAAACACTCATGTAAAGTGCGTGTAATCTGTGCCGCTGCGGCTGCACAAAGACCTGGCTTTCCGTCTTTTAACCATATTCCTCCCAGGGTCTGGAGGAGTTTGGCGAAGGGGTTACCATGGCGACGGGCCCTTCTGGGAGGCGAGACGGGAGAGATTAGGGTAATGGAGGTTACCGAGGCGGATTAATATTCATGAGGCTGCGGATAGTCGCCGGTGAGCCAATGAGGATAGGGTTAAGGTCGTAGAGGGTCATTAATATACAGTCCCTGTATCAATATTCATAAGCAAAACATTACAGCGTGCCAGACACGAAGGAACAAAGCAGAGGGTCTATGCAACAAAACGAAGGGAAATGCCGGACGTGACAATCAATGGGGCGTGCATCCGGACGCGTTACCCAGAGGCTGCGTTTACCTTCGTCATAGGTGTGAAAAGCAGCGAGATGGAGAGAGAAAGCACTGTACTCAGAAAAAAATTGACCTGCTGCCTATTGTATCTTTTTCTGTTCATCTCTCTCTCTCTCTCTCTCTCTCTCTCTCTCTCTCTCTCTCTCGCTTTTTCCAGTCACACATCAGTTGGTCCTGATGTAACACTGGAGGGCAGGGAGAATAGAAGTGGACTGACTCCACCCACAGGGGGCAACGATGAGCAGATTGATGTTGCTGATGCACAGTGGGTCCACAGCAGAACAGTCATGGGTTCCACGCGCGCAGCCTGGGGACACGGGTTTGGGCAGACGGAAGCGAAAACCCATACAGCCTTCAGAGGATGGACTCCTGTAACCCATTCAGGGGCTCGTTAAACCCCCCCCGCCAAACTCTACATTCAATGCTTGACGCAGGGACGGGGTTTGGGGGTCTACCAGGTTCTAGAACAGGAATCACCAGGTCATGGGCTTAGGATCCAATGGGTTTAGCTACATGAGGCGAAAGTCCATCCAGACCCCCCATGGCAGGTTGTCACACGAGGGGGGAGCACACCGCTAGCATTGTTAACAAATAACAAGACCAGCAGCCGGCAGAGGTGGGCGTGGCTGAGGATGGTCGTCTAGGAGATGGGCCTGTCCGCGGACCCCGCCAAAGTGCCAAAAGCACAGAGGGAGCCGTTTACGATATCTGAACACACATTTTTTACGAAAGGGCTCCAGTCCAAACGGGCTCTGTCTGTCACGCGACTTTCACACCTCTGGGCTCAGAATTACGCAGCAGATAACGGATCCAGTCCCCCTCCGCAGAGATGACACCGGCACACCGCGGTTGCGCGTGTTTGGATCACATCCAAAAGCGAGCCGGACATGCCCTTTGCGTCAAACAGTGCCGCCTCAACCCAACTCCTGCAAAGCCAACGCGCTGAAACTGGGCCTGAGTGGGGGGTGGGGGGTCATTTACAGGTCGCTGGTCACATGACATGCCCAAGGCTGCCTGCCAGCACACTGCAGCTACTCTGCAACACATCCAAAATGGCAGACCTGTGCGTGTGGGGGGGGTAGGGCATTCCCAGTCCGGCAGGAGATGTGCAGACATCTCCTGCCCAACAGCCCACCAGGGTGTCCACACGGCACTCACCGCCAGAACAAAGGCACCAGTGTTGCTTCTAGCAGGGCGGCCGTCCTCGTTTATTCCACATTTTACATATCGGCCGCTGATCACCCCCCACCCCCACCCTGGATGGCCAGCATGACGGCTAGGCTTTTTAACGGAAATGCCACAAAATGACAAACGTCTCTTCCTGCTCCTCCGCCGAGGTGCTGAACGCCCCCCCGTCCTGATTCTGATCCAGCCAATCGGCTCAAAAGGAGGAGGGGTCGTTGGCACCAAGGGTGGGCGTCAAAGCAGAAAAAATAAAACACACAGTCGGATGCCGGAATAACCTACCAGGAATATGTCCGCAGCAGACCCCCAGCTTCGGCTGTGTGAGACTACAGGCCCGGGTGGGTGCCCCCCCCCCATGGGTGCCCCCCCCTCGGGCCACACGCCACGCCAAAGCCCCACGGGCCATGCTAATGAGCGCCAACTGCAGCCGGCCCAGCTATTTACGGTACCGCAGACAATACGAGACATGACTACGCACCACGTGTGTGTGTGTTGGTTCCCATTAACTGGGCCGCCATCAGAACCGCGCTCTGCCCTCATAAAGACAAAGACCACAGCGCATCCAGGTGCCCAAACCATTAATCCAGCCCCATCTCCTGGCTTTCTGTCCCTTAAGCAGGATCCTCTTCCCATCCCCTTGGTTTCCCTGACGCCCACCCCTCCCTCACAGAATTTCAGAAGTTCATCTATGGGGGGCACAGGCTGTTAGCACCACCGCCATAATGATACACAGCCAGAGTGTCTGCCTTTATAACCCCGGCGTCTAACTGGGTCCGGGGGGGTTGGGCAGAAAGGTTATTATGGGCTGGATATGCCCCCCATTCCCCCAGTTTGAGTCGGGGCCGAGCAGAGCCCCGGGTTCGACACGCTGAGCCGCTCAGCCAAACCTCAGCTCCGACTCCAGTGTCACTTCATCTAAAATTTGGCACCCACCCCCACCCACACGTCAGTCTGCATCCCACCCCCACGTCAGTCTGCCTTTTCAGTCCCATCCGGCCCAGCCTATGAAGAAGCCCCTAGCTAAGCACAAAACTACACTTCCAAAACAGAACCACTTACCCTGAAACGGCCCGGCCTATCAATAATGGTTAATTTAACACACATGTGGGAGGCAATTACAGAAGGGGCCTATACCAAATTAGAAACCAAACACTGCTCAAGTACTCAAGAACGGCCTGGAAACCATTGCTGGGGTGCCCCGAGGGGCACAGACCATACACACCCCCCCCCCCCAAACTGACAGAGCTGTAAAGCCAGAGCCACCTAAACACACAGAGCTACACACTCGTCTTGCACACATCCAACGGGCTCTGTAATTCACCGCCTGTGTGTCTCAGGCATGCCCCCACCCCCCCGGCCCATCCCGCTTCGCGGGCACTCCGGGCAGCGTGCCAGGGGTGAAACAGGAAAGAAAAGTGTTCTTGGACGGCAAGCGGGAAAGCTCACCCCAGACCCTTCCAATTCCTCGGCGCAGATGTGGCTGTGGCTCTTTGGGCCGGGCGCCCGCTTCCCACTCCACGTGTAAATAACACCGTCGGGGGGGGGGGGGGGTGGGCTGGATCCGGGGGAAGGAGAGCGCCCTCTGAGGAGGGCCCCACCCAGGGACGCGTGCGGTACAGGCACAACCCCATGCCGAAGACACGATTTTACATAGCCGACGCACAAATCCTCAACCGCACAGGCAGCCGAATTTTTAAATGAAAATCAAAATATTCTCACATAAATACAATTCAGACGTTAAAAGAGCCACAGATCTCTAGGTAGGGAAGTGTAGCAGCGTATAACCATGGTAGTAGGGTAATTTAAACCATAAACGCTTTGCGGGGTTTACACGCAGCCGTTTGATGACGTCACTGTCAACAACTGCTCCACTGACACCTTTAACGTTTTGAACTTTTGAAGCCCCCTGAGATGACTACAGAGCGTCAATTAAACCTGCAGTACCCACCCTTTCCAGCCCAGCCCGCCTACCCCCACCCATCAGGTTCCCAGTGCTGGCATGCTGCTTTTTGTCAGACGGAGGTGTGCGTGGAAATCGGGAGAGGAAGCGACCTAACAGGTGACGGGGTCTCCGGTCTGGCACAAGATGGCGAGGGGGGGGGGTGGTAGTGTGATGGGTATCCCGTGCTGAGTCTGGACAGCCAGTGGGGTTCAGTCACCTGAAAAGAAAAAGGACTTTTCCTCCAGCAGAAAGACAGAATGACCTCAGGGAGCCAATCCCACCTGCCTGTCACTCAAGCCCGAGACAGTAATCATGATTGGCCTGCTCAATGTCAGACTGGGGGGGAGGGGAGGCAGGCCATTAAAACAGCTGGGGGGGGGGGGGGTCCTCA
>JAAGVU020000033.1:66031-88046 GCA_011763525.2 Mormyrus iriodes
CCCCACCTCCCCACCCACCCCGCCCCGTCCCACCGCCATCGCTCGGCAGGGACGCAACACAGAGCAGGTCTCTGCGAGGTTGCGGCACGCGCAGCCATTTGCATGTGCGAATAGAATCGCATTTCATGCGCTGCTGCATTCATGTCTGGACTCGCATGCGCCTGTGGGTCGTGAGTGACCGACCGTCAGGCGGCTCTTAACGATAGGCCCGCGGGCCACGGACACACCACTGTGAGTTTGTATGCATGTTCCTTAAATCTGCTCCCCGAAACACAGGACACAGACCAAGGGGGGCCCCCAGTTTACCCCTGATTTTTCCTACCTGCCAAACGCACATTTCAGGAGATGCAAATGCCCATATCCGTTACCTACAGCAGGTCTGGACACGGCCGCACTAGAGCGACACGTAAGTTTGCTGTAATTACCAGGGCACCACGGAGGGTTGTTTTTACTAACATTTGCGAACAAACTGCCCAGAGACCAATTTGAAATGCTCTCCACAAAGCATGTTTATAAAATGTGCTACTTACTTTACCAACAAAGCAATATTTACACTTCGGATAACTACTGTTTCCTAGAAAGGGCTTGACTATTATATTTGAGAGATATGCAAATATTATTAGTCCTTAAAGTTGAAGAAATTCAGGGTGTCAGAAACTCCAAATGTGACTCCGGCTTGAAGCCACTGACCTAACCATCCCAACCGGAGTACTTTTTGTCAATACATATAAACACTCCAAACGTTTCATCTTAAACACAGTTGTCTGAAGCATGTTCAGATGACAAATATGGAAATCGTGGGTCAGCTTCCCTATTGTCTGATCCGAGCGTATCGGGGGTTCCCCGGTCTCGGACCGGGCAGAATCGCGCTGGCTAGCTGGTTACTCTCCGCCACGCGGGCCGGGCCGACAGCCAAAACCAGCCCCCAGGATCACGGATCCTAATTCACTGGCATCTGCAGAGGGCTTCCACTTCCTCTCAGCGAGCCTTTGGGCTCACAGTCAACTCCTGCACCTCCGCCTCGCGATTTTTAAGACAAAATCTGCGATGCAGGTTAATCATCAATCATCCTTTCCTCAAACTCCCATTGTACAGTGTCTTCCAGAGAACTGAGCACACAGGAGTATAATAAGCTGCTCCCTTGAATTTTTCATAATATAAAAAAATCAGCCCCAGACTACATCTTTGGACCTTTAGACCACGAGTGTTTTGGGATCAGCTCACACTGGGCACAGTCAGGGTGCTGCAGCCAAACGCAGACCCTAAGGCCCAAGGACTCGGGGGGTGGGGGGGAGCCCGGTACAGTGCATTGTCACTATGCCAAACGACCTGGCAGCCAGAAAAAGTGAGCTCCCCGGTCATCCAGAACCCTGCCCTCCCTGAGCCACCAGTCGCCTCAGGAAACACAGAGTCCTTTTCCCAGCGAGGGGTGGCCAATGGGAGACAGTCGGCGCCCAGGACGAGCCACCCAGTGGCCAAACGAGGCCAGTGCCGTGTGTCGCCACACCAGAATTCAACAACCTGTTGGGAATCTCTAGAAGGCACTGGGCACGACTGACGAGGGCCACCTCCTTTTTTTGGGCACCAAGAATTCCAGATAATCTGTCTCAATTTTTATAGGCGAGAGGGGAAATGGCCTTGGAAGATTTCGGAAGTGATTAGAAGCGAGGTCATTTTAAGCAGACTTTCCAGATCCTACATGTTACTATAGCATAAATTTTAAATATCTGATATTGTGGAGAACGTGGAGACACACAGAGTCCAATGGGCCTATAGGATGTCTCCGTATTAGACTGCATTATTTTAATATAGAGCCCACCCTGATGTAGGATGTTACCGGATCTCTGGCCCACTATCCCAGAAACCGAACATGTGACACACAATGTGGTGAGAAGCCCCCCCCCACCCCCACCCCATCCAAAAACCAATCGGCGTGACGACTACGGGTATCCCGCTCTGTTTCAAGCAGAAGCCTGGGTGACATTAGCCAGCCGAGCCCAACCTGCCCGGCTGTACACAGGACAGCGGAACACTGGCAGAGATTCCGGAGAAATCCGATGCCAACAGCAAGATGGAAAACCACCCCGGTTTCCGATTTTTTTCTCTCTCCTTAATCCAAGGTTTTCAAGCCCTTGACCAGGCAAAGTCACTGTAATCACTAAGGAGACACAAGGGCCAATGACACGCCATTACGGGCTGAACAACTGCGTACTGGGACCCTGGGCTGTGGGGGGGGAGGGCACACTCACAGGAATATACTTTCACTACAGCGGCCTCGTATGCGGCTGGCACGACCCACGCTGGGAACATCAGATATGGGGCCGTCATGACACAGGAGTCATTTCCCCAGCCATCAGTGGAACAAAGGGTACAAGCGATGACCTTGACCTCAGCTGACCTTTGACCTGGACACACTGACATCATCCAGCATTTCAGCACAAACCTTGTGGAATCTCAGAGATCCTGCCTATAAACCAAGCTATTATTTTCTCTACAGATTTCATCACCCATCTGTCCATCCATCCATACTCCACACGCTAGGAAGGACAGGGTCATGGGGGCTAAAGCCTACCCCAGGCAGAATAGGACACCAGGAGGGAGCGCACACTGGATGGGACACCAGCCCATTGCGGGGCACATACACGCACGTTACGGATTAACTTCAGATGGTTCTGATGGCAGTATGACGGCGCATAAACTGCCCTGTAAAACCCAACGCATCGGGTCACTGAACCTCAGCACTCAGCCAGACCGCCAACGAGGTCACATGACACCATGACACTGCTGAGTGCCAACCCCAGCAAGACTGCCCTGGGGATCGTGAATGGGACATCTTCACCAAGAGCGTCACACCATAACACAAATTAGCTCAAGTTCCCCCAGTTCAAAGGGACCCATATTGTATCAAAATAACTATTTGGCTAAAGAGGGTCTATGTTCAGGACAATGTTTATAAAATTGTAAAAACACCATAGACACAACCAGTGAATCTTGACAGAGGAGGAGTAAACAGGACATGTTTTCAATACAATCTGACATCATACAGTATAAAAGCCTCTGCTGTATGTACTGTACCACAATGTATTTCTGATATTTTACACAAATAAATGTGTATTTAACTAATAAAATAGGCTAATGACATGTGCAAAAACTGCATCTGAAAAGCATTTCACTTAAAGTCCCAGCACTGGATCTCTGCAGATTGAGCCGTGTGTCGATGCGTTTGACTGCCCTGGAGACCTAAAGGAGAGACCGCGAGGTCTCAAACCCACAACCTCCGGCTAATCTCAAGGAGCACCGCGCATATGCCGGCCCCGCCGCCGACGCGCACAAAACAAAGGCAACTGACAACAACATCAATTACAGTTTGCGGCACACTTCTGTAATTACAGATAATTTCGCAGAACAGCTGTTTAGGCTACCTAGACTTAACTGTTTACATACTAAATAATTTGCCCAGCACTACAGTCAATTTGCATGCAGCATTCCTCAATCAACTATAATTACCTAGAACATCATTCTTATTGCACCCCTGTATTAGAGGTTAATTGTATCTTTTCCCCATTTTCCTTTCGTACAGTAAAAAATTGCCACACCGAAGTCCTTTTGATCACGGTTCGCACATTCTGCGGCCTCTAGTGGACGCTCGGGGGTACTGCGCATCTTTATTATTATTAAAAAGCACAATCTAAACATCCTAGCTGCGTATGGTCGGGAGTAGTGGGAGGAGGAGGAGAAATAATGCCGATTGATAGGTATCCCGGTAATCAATTTTTAGGGGTCCGTAATGGCGGAGGCTCCGGCGGCCGGGCAGCGCGGCACCGTGCTTTCGTGCGTCGGGTTATTATTGATCGCGGTGTGTCTGCAATGGATGGCCGCAGAGGCACGGGGGGAGAAAAAGCCCTGAACTTCAGGTGACCGACCAGGGGGCTCCGACACGGGCTGCCCGCACCCACGGAGACCTCCAAGGCTGCATGGGCGGAAGAGGGGGGAACACATTTCTGCTGCAAAACGATACCGATAATAACACTCTTTAGAAAGTCCCATCCGACTCCTGAACGTTTTGCAATAAAATACAGAAAAGCGATGTTTATTTTTTCCCGCACCATATGGAAAGTTTGATGTTTTTTTCTCTTCCCCCCCCCCCCCAACACTGAAAGGGGAATAAAGTTGCCGAGCGGTGTCGGGATCCGCCGGGGCACGGAAGCCTGAATGTAGCCTGGCTGCTCTGATCCGACTGACCCTTCGCTTTATAGCGGCCGGAGCCTCCGATCCTCCCCTTTCTCCTGCAAGAGAGCAGACGCGGCTCCATGGACAGATAAGCTTGGGGGGAAAAAGGGGGAAAAATGGAGAAAAAAGCGCGCTTGCCTGCCATAAAGGCGTCTAGTAGCGTTACACACCATGAGTGACCGTAGCGGGACCTTTAGCGATCGCTCGGTGTCCGGCGTGCTGCTTTACACACTCGCTCGCCAGGCTGCTCATCGCCAACATGGCTGCCTAGCACAGACCTAAAAAAAGGAGAAATAACCTACGCCGCGTCTTTGTTTCACCTCTTTAACCCTAAACTGCTGCGCAAAACGCACGCAAAGCCGTTTCGAGGGAGAAAAAGGGGGCAAAGCACGACCGTCTTTGCAAATTCAGAAATCGACTTACGTGAAGGCAGGCGCTTGGGCTGCTCCTGCTTCCTCCGGGGCATTTTCCCCCCTTTTTTCACATTCTCCTCCTTGTTTAGGGATAAGAAGAAAAAGGGATTTTTTCCATTGAAATAGTAGGCGAGTGTGTGATGGCAGGGGCTCGCCGTGCACCTGGCTGTCCTCGGCTCGGAGCGTATTGTCGGTAGCGGGGACACGGGGGGGAGGCGGCGGCGGCGGTGGTGTTGTTGCCGTGTCTTGACTATGGCTGCTCTCTGTGCAAAGTGTGTGTCTCCGAGCCCCTAACTAACACTAATGCAGGGATCAAAGGGCAGTAGCGGAGCAGACACACACACACTCGCGCGCGCGCGCACACTCATGCACACACACAGGGGATCGGCTCGCGCAGCAGCACACGGCGAGCCCTTGAGGCACACATAGGCTTTTAGGGTGTATGCTGAATGCCTGGATCTGATGGAAATCTTTATCTGGCGTTACAGTTCTCCCTGTGCATGTAATTATACAGGTAGTGTGCACACGCAAAAAAAAATCGCCCATGCATAAACATGCAATATAAATAATTTGGATTTTATTTTCCATAAGCAGAACAACACCAAGCGTCAATTTTTTATTTAATTTTACAAAAAATAGCAATTAGGTTATTGATTTAATAGTAGTATTTTTTCCCTTAATAAATGTTAAGTCTACAGTTTTTACCCCATTCTGGTCACTATGATGCAACAATTCACAATAGTTTAATAAATTGTTTTTAAATTAAGATTAAACATGCATTTAGTTTAGCTGTTATGGTATTTATCAGAGCAGTTGTTGTTCGCTTCCTGTTGGGAATCTGTCGAGATATGTGTCATTAGGTACGTGTGTGCCCCCCCACACACACCTCAGTCACGGTATCACCGCAGCTGTTTCTGGCTGTCCTGCTTTGACTCAGACCCAGGCGCAAGAAGCTCGTTATGGCAGCAATTAGCAAACGCCCTAATTACAGCTCTCGGCTGACCACAGGTGACTGACACACAGTTTGTATATTCCTAATTAGTATACAAGACGAGCTGATTAACATCCCTATCGGATGCTAGTGTGCCCGCATATTGGGCTGCTGAGCTACAAGTTGTAAGTCTAAAGTTTATATGTTTATACAGACATCAGCCACAGGCTACATGACTCCAATAATTAAGACAGGGATACATGCATGTCCTTTAATGTTTAATCACAATACCCGTGCATGTTCGTTACGCAGATAAATGTTTCACTGCGTTTGCTGAGTGTCAAAATGTATAAATAAACAAATTAACGAGCACTCCAGAGCAAGATGACAATAATGAAATAAGTTTGAATATTAATTGCTATGGCTCATTAAGGATCTGAATGATACTCAAGATTGTTTGTAGTGCAAGGTCTTCACTCTCACTGTTATCGAGGGGGTCCTGTTCTAGGAGTGGGGGTCTCCCAGCTCATAGTTTGATTGCATGCTCAGTGCATACAAATGGGCCGTCTGGGAGCAGCGCTTGGGGAAAGCCTCTCGCAGGAACGTCACTCACTACAAACGTATCTATAGATTTTATCGACCGCTTGATTTGAAAGGTATACCGGGAGCTCGGTTTCACAGCCGTCTGCTCATGTTTGACCAACAAATTGATGCCGGCGAAGGGTCACGTTGCTTCTGCTGGTCTGCCCGTGCCGAGTCGGACCTACAGGGCGGCTCCAGGGGACAGAGAGGGTGGACTCCCTCGGCGCTCCTCTCCTCCACCTGCCGACGCCGCCCCAGCGCCTGGAGCAGGTGTCACTATCGCTCAGAGGGGAATTCCCCTAATCACGGTGTCTGCTCTCATTTAGCATGTACCGTGTTTCCACCGCAGTAATTCTTCGCAGCTTAAGTGTTCTCCACAGCCAGGACACCTGGATGCGGGTGGGAGATTTCTTCAGAAACCAATCCGACCGTCTTCCATTCTAAATGGAAAAGTTAATTAGCTTCCGTGTGATGTTAGATAACTTTTATTCCCGTTATTGTCCTTGTAATGCAAACTGTATACGATCCTGTTCAGAAACCTCAAAGAACGAATGTCAACGTCTTAAATCCTGTTGTTGTGTGGAGTCCAGTTTACAGAGTATTTCTGTCACCGGGGGAAGGCCAAGGTTTGTCCTGTGACCCCCCCCCCCCCTTGCCGCCCCTTTGGATACCAGGCTGCTGAGGTAATGTTTGCAACAGGACGATTGTCTGATAGTCGTCATGGAGACAGAACCGTGACCTCACACGCCATTGCACCTAAAGGTCATTGCTCAGGCATAAGGCTGTGCTGATGTGGTTTCTCAGCAACGCCACAAAACCACGTGTTTGAAAGATACAGATAAAAACCAAACACTTCGTGTCAGTTGTTTTCAGTTTTACTTTTCCTTAAGACGACTTTCCGCTCAGTATCAGTATTGCATCCAATCATAAATTCAATGTAATGTGTGGATTCATACAGCAAAAATTTACAATAATAACAATGTTTTATATTAGAAAATCTACAGGTGTAATTCAAGTCTTTACAATATACTATATTTTCTTTTTAAAATACACCAAATAATATTTGTATTCTATTTCAGCCTTTTGCAATATTAGTCCATAACCTCGATATCAATAATCTGTTGTTACCTGAACAAAATCATCTTCACTGCTGCTAAAATCGATAGAGATCAGATTTTAAAAAACGAGGAGAATTCTTGTCTGTTTTCCCACGTGACCCACGGCTCGCTGCTGGCATCAGCAAATTCATTCTCTGGTCCACGATCCATTTTTATATATATATTTGGTGTTATTATCACTTATTAAAAAGCATCTACGCAGAGACACGGCCTGCGTTTGGTAAATAAAATCAAGGTGCTTCAGTCTGAAGACAGAGACGATCCCTTACGAGTTCACTCCTCCTGGGGGTTCTGTTCCTCATATCACATGTAACATCTTTCTGAGGTTAGTTTTTGGTAAGTGCCATCATTCCCCCTCTTCCCACATCTGCTAGGAGAAGAAAGACTTTTTTCCAGTCTTACAGAATGAAAAAGTCATTCCTTCATGAATAACACTGGGCCAAGCTCCACACTCTGACCAGTTATCAGGGTGGTCAGTCACACCGTGTACGGCGGCCATCTAGCGTCGCCCATTCCTTATCCCGCCTCTGTGTATACTTCCCTCAGGCATCTCCCTGTGAGCAAAGTACCCAAACTATACTGTAGAATCTGGGAGAATAGTGGCCAAGCATATGCACCCATAACTGAATGATCCCAGCAAGGGCACTGCTGATGTACCTTTGAACTTGGATTGCTAAAGCGTGCTATATATAGTGGATATATAAAGTCTGCACACCCATATTGGAATTGCAGGTTTTTTGATTTAAAGCCAGAAATCAAGGTAAATCATATCAGACTTGTTTTGTTCCATCTGTAATGTGACCTTGCAAGCAACATAATTCAGGAGAAAACAAACTGTTATTCGTAGCACTAATAATGGACATTACCAAACCTACAACATCCTGATGGTACTATGTGCGTACCATAATTATTAGTGAGGGTATGCATGCTTACACAACCATGGTGTTATATATTGGAGTTTATTTTTTTAATTTCAATTATGTGTACTACTAAATATCCATATGCCCCCAGACCCTGACAAGGTTAAGAGGATGGATGGATGGATGATCGGCTTTTCTTGAATTTAGTTGGTTGCAAGGTCCTATTAAAGATAGAAAAATGTCATGCATGATTTATTTTGATTTCCGGCTCTACATCAGAAAAGCCTGTGATTTCAGTAAGGGCATGTACACCATTTAAAATGTACCGTACCCTGGTAAAAAAATTTTGAGTTGATTTAAGCGACAACAGTAGCACTGGGACTAAATATTAGTTGGAAGATCACGGCTGGTGTCTGATGCTTTGCGGTGGATCTCAGTCACGTTAAATGGGGCGTATGGGGAGCGTGGTTCCGGAAGGAGACGCCCCTGTGGGCAGATAAGACGGCCCCTTTGTGCCTGGGTCCGTTTCAGCCACCAGCCATCATGACATTAACATAAACTCCTCGACCGTGTCCAGGGCTGAAAAAAGCACCTATGTGAGGGTCGTCAGGAAATCGGGCACCGACGAGAAGGGAGCGTGGATCATCCATCTAGATTCCGGGAAAAGACTTGCTGGGAGATTCACTCTAAGCCATCGGCGGGATTCTGAGACAGACAGCGCATCAGGAAGGAAGACGGGTCGCATCGAGCCGCCACGACGTTCCGTTCGTCGTTAGGAATAGCAGAGTGGAGGATGCGGCGATGGTGGCATTGGTGGGGGGGGGGGCACATGCCTTGAATCCTGATGACACGATGAATTGGATATTGAAATGAGCTCTACGCTGGGGCGCCCGGCCCGAGTCGGCGAGTGCATCAGAAGGGAGAGCGATTAAATTAAGCCAATTTCATTAAATCGCGGTCTCGAGATGCCTTACAGATGCGTTCCGGAGGAGCCCGCCAAGATGTCTGCCAAGTAAATAAATAGGCAAATAAATAATTTTAAAAAAAGGAAGCTGTAGAAAAGGTCACTGGTTAGGGCTTCGGCGCATCCTCATGTTTGAACTCTAAGGCCTTATTCTTTGTCCTGATTTGCCTTTTAAATGAAGAGGGTCAGACTGGACCCAGCGGGGGTCACGTTACGTCAGGCCCAGTCGTTTGTTCCTTAATGAAATATTTTAATTGCTGGGATTATTCAATTACAGTACTGTATTTAACGGTGCTGCGGTTTCTGTGTGTTTCATTCAGGCTTCCTACCAAAAAAAAAAGCCAATCAACTGGCCCAGGGCCGAACGGGGAGCGAAATTAGTCACGCTTATTTATTTTGCGGACATTTTTGTCCAAAGTCGGTGCACTCGGCGTCATAAGAGCGTTAAGCGACAGAGGTTAGCAGAACAAGCACGGGGTGACTAAGCGGGGCGTCGGATCATTACGAGCCCGTCGCTACCTGTATGTGGCCTCTTCGGATGAACAATAAAATTAACCTCAGCCACTGCGTCCAGCCTTATTACGGAGCCCTGCTCTCGGCCCGGCGGCGAGGTGGACGGATTCCATCTTGGCATGTGACGGCAGAACAATCGCTGAACAGACCGAATGCTGACGGGAAGAGCTGGAGCTGCTTTGCCAAGTGGCCTTGAGCGCCTGACGGGGGGGGGGGGGTGGGATGGGGGAGAAGACAGCTAATAAACGGGCTGACAAGCACCGGTGTCATGGCCCTGCGGGGGGAGCCGGTGCTTTTAGCGGGGGCCGTGGGACGTGTAGCCGAGCGGGGAGGGCCCGCGTCAATGTCCGCCCCCCCCCCCACCACCACCACCCTGAGGTAACCCAGAAGGGGGGGGGGGCATTCACCCAGTGACCTCTGTCAGGCGTTGATCCTACAGCCGGGACTGTACAGATTATAAACAGGGGCTTGGACATGCACTAGCGGGAGAGTGAGCAGCCTGCCGGCCGCCTTTGTCATGGCATTCCTCTCCATTTTTTCTGATTCTGATTGATCTCTGCCCTTCCTGGCCGCCTTTGCTCCTCTCTGCCTCCTTCTCCCCCCCGACCCAGAGACCCAATAAGGGAAACCTTCGGGTGTCGACCTTATCGGCTCGAGGTCAGAGCCGGGTCGGGTTTCTGTTGCTAGGTTACTATCAGATAACCGGGGACTGTGTCCTGAGCTGCGGCACGGTGCCACACGGAGCCGGTCATGTAATCTCATTCATTTTCAGGCATTTGCCTGCCGGTTGGAAAGGTTATCTCCCTCATGCTGCCATAATGTAACAAATTAAAATATAGAGCCGGCCGAGGTGAGTCCTGGCATGGCTGTCCGTCAGCTCCGATTACACCGGTGCCCACCGCTGTCGCCGGGGTCGATACTACCCCAGAGAACCCCAGAGGGGTCTATGCCCAAGACTGGCATAGACCACACGTAAATAAACACGGCCCTGTTCAATTTTTATATATATAGCGCCTTTACATCTTTGAACATAATGCTGTGTGTGCACAGATTCATTCTGTGACCGCAAATCAGAGTCCATGTCAAGCTTCACTCATCCTCCTAAATTATATTATACCCATGTTCAAATCAATCAATCCATCCATCCATCCATCCATCCATCGCCCCATAGCCGATATGGAGTGACGGTGAGCCTGGAGCCTATCCCAAGAGGCTAGGGACTCCCTGGAGGGAAGAGAATCTTACACCAGCATATGGGAGGGGGGCACCTTCAGCACAGGGCTACTGTCAGACCAGGCAATGTGACGCAGGGAAGGTCACTACAACTGTCACGCTACAACACTAATATTACTATACTACAGGTCATAATACTACCAAGATAATACTGAAATATAAATATTTTTAATTTTATAATGCATTTCGCTATATTTTTCTTCACGTGTAAAGTCTAAAATCCAGCCGCCAGTGATTCTTTAGCTCACACTGATGGAGGTATTTTACCTTGATTATATACAGTAATGGTTAATAATATTATTATATTTTAAACTGGGCACTGATTAAAGGTTGATGGCTTTTCATCCATTGTTTTCAGTTCTAGTTTGTAACGTGACATCATCAAAAATTTATTTATGGTCTAATTAGCTTGAAACCATGATGTAATACAGTAGAGCGACGGGGGCAAAGGTGGCGGCATGCATAAATAATCAGAGGCTGGTCCGGCCCGAGGCATCTTTAATCAGCCTGAGACATTTTTAATCTGCGCTCGCCATCATAGGGACTCCACTGACTCCCTATCAAACCCGGGGCTGAGAAACCGAGACGGTACTCACCGCGGACAGGTGCCTTGGAAAGGTGAGGTAATCCCCACCTCCCGAGTATATTAGCCATTTAGCTACTTTTCTTAGGCATTGCAGTATTGTGAAACCGCTTATAGTGATCAACCGCCTATATGGATCAAAAAGCTTGGGACAGAATCATTCCTGTACAAATACTGCTTAAATAATTCGCTTATAGTAATCAAGTAGTCTGCTTACAATGTTCATTTAGGGTATTTTTATATATATGGCAACGTATGGAAAAGATAAAACTGTTTTTTGTTTTACTTTGATAGCCCTACTTTGCCTTGCGGTAACCCGTCCGCTACCTTAGCTGAAAACATGATGGGGAAAAGAAATTCACTTTCTCTCAGTGACAAATATAGACTCATCAAAGCTTATGATAAACTGCCAGATACGAGCCAACGCGATGCACTACAGTAAGCTATATTATATGTACAGCGGACGGCTGTATTATAGCGTATTAACATTATACACAGTTCATTAATTTAATTTGTACAGTCCTGCAATTTGAAAAGTGTTTGAAACAGCTGAACTGTATTTTGAAAGAAGCAAAATTCAGTAAATAGCAACGCAGTGTGTTTCATTACCTTATCGTCATGTAATAAATATACAAATGACAATTAGATTATGTGCCTGAGATATAAAGGGAAAGGAGTAAATCAGTTATAATGATCATCCGCTTTTAGTGATCAATTTCACCCAGACAGTGATCACTGTAAACAGTTTCCACTGTATCGTGCTCCAATGCTAACGTCCCTACCGGATAGAAATCCCTGAGGCAAACAGATAATGTCATTCATTGCAAACACACAACGTACATATATTTTGCATCGCCTTGTGAAGCTGGATCAAGGGGAATATCAAGCAGTGGGCATACTAATGACTCACTAATGAGTCATTTGGAGACAAGTGGTCTAATTACCTTGAACTTTAAAATAGAATGAGGCAGGAGACTAGAGAGCCGAGTTCTCTTTCAACAGCATGGCTTCTTCACACAAGTCTGGGTTCCCGCCCACTCCGTGTGCTGTGAGTAACACATCATACCTGGAGGTGGCCAGCGTGAGGCGATCTGAACCCAGCGCCAGATAAAAATCAGGCATCTCTCAGCCGATTTGCATTAAAAAAAAAAAAAAAAAACAGAAGCGATGGCAGTGATGCGCGTCATGTGTCCCCACAGGGCGTGCTCACCTTGTCGCCATGGCGGCGAGGTATGTGGTTAATTAAGGGTCGAAAGAAGCAGTCCGTAGAGGGGTGAGATGGGAAAGGGTCACGAATCAGACCCCTAATTAGGGGTCGAAAAAGGCATGGTACAAAGACCACGGTGGCCTGGAAGGAGAGTCGTGCCAGCGCTGAGCCCCCATGCGGATCTCCGCAGCGCTGTTTCGATGTGAGCCATCCACTGGGCGCCTGCCAGCTGACATTATAATGAAACAAGCTGGCACAGCGGGCAGATTTACTGTAACGGCGGCCTGCCTCTGGAATGCATCTTTTTTTTCCAGATTAATGTATCTGTGGAAACAGTCAGGAAAGCTAATGTAAGATACTTCATTACAGGGATTTTTTTGCGGAGACCTTTCCATATATTCGTGTTGGGTTTGGAGCCTGATGTCGGGTATAACACCAGTGACATCAGACACCTTCCGTCGCCTCCAGTGTGATGAATAATCAGGCCCCCACGAGTCCCGCAAGTCACAGATTCTGAGAAGCGGGCCCTGCCGGCTGGCAGGGTGCCCGGGGAGCTGGTCTGTGAAGAGGTGCACTCTGGGATTTCACAAGCCACCAATCCTGGTGGCTGAAGAGCCCTGACAGTGAAGAGTCCATTACACTTGAGCACTAAAATACAAAAAGCGCAAATGGCGGGCCACTGCACACCACCACCACCCCTCCCCCTCCACACTGGCACTGGTCATTTAACCTTATTATTGTTTATCTATTTATTATTTGTTTTTTAGCCGCTATATCTACTTCATCCAGTTGTGATGGTGCTGTATAACTTATTGTTTGCATACATACACATTCCATTATGCATACAAACCCTTGTGCCCAGTCCCCCTGTTTTTGCACTGTCCTATGTTTTGCACTGAAAGTGCTGTGAAAACCCTCCCCCGGTCACTGCTCTTGTATGTCAAACTGTTGTCCTGGGGGAACGCTCTTTAATGCCATTGTACAGCTGGATATGGACAGTGTGACAATAAAGCCTACTTGACTTGACTCTTTCTTTAGGGGTCCCATACTAATGCTAGCAAGGAAGCCCATGCTAATGCTAACAGAAAAGCTAGCTGGGGCTCCCTGCCTGCTTTATGTCCAGATTGGTTCTTTCGATGTATGACTTTGCATGCAGCAAGGAGAGAAGAAAGACATCAAGCCAGGTCAACGGTCGCTGATGCGGATCTCCTCCTGCAAAACAATGTGGGGCTGTATGGAAGCATCCAGAAATGATCAATACTACGCGAGGAGCTGCCGAGCGCCACCGTTGTCTGCAACACGCCAGACCCAACAGCGTGCTGCGAGGGGCCGGCCAAGCTCATCATAACGATGGGACCCGGGGCTTTGTTCGAAATGCCGCGATGCATATTTATAGGGCCGCGAGAGAGAGCCCTGTCAGTCCGACAAAGCCCGGCTGAGCCTGTCAGAAGTTCTGGCGGGACGGTGCGGGCCAACCCGGCGAAGAGGGGAACCCGGCGCTTTGACGCAACCTTTTATTGGCGCCTAATCATGTAAACTCGTCCCGTGTCAGGCCGTCCATTGAAGCCGGACAGTTCGTGCTGGGATCTCTGGGATGGATGCGACAAATAAAATGCAAGCTTTGACTCTGGGGTCGAAGGGATGCTGGCGGAGAAGAGGGAGGGGGCACGGGCTGGTATTTGCTCGGACTGGACAGCGGGCAACAAAAGGTGGGGGGGCCGAGAGCGAGCCCCGAGCGGGATGGTGGGTTTTAAAAGAATCCCACGGAGGCCGTGTCTAGACCTCCCTTCTTGGCCGGATGGACTGGCCCACGTCCCATCTCCATTGAGCTCATATTTCAATGGTTTCAATGTCTGGAGACAGTAACCACTCCTAAGGGAATTTAGGGCGGAGGTCAAAGTAGCCGAACTTGTAACCAAGCCGTTAGAGGGGCGGATTCGTCCCTCCTCTGAGGTATTTAACCCGATTCTGATAGAGTGCTATTAAAATGCGAATTTTACATAAGTCTCAGTGGAGAAGAGTGTCTGTCTGTGGAATCAGAAACCGTGAGCGCTGAGCTCATCACATTCATGACTCAGAAAGACCAGATCGTTCAGTTCTTCTTCTGGAGAGTTCCAGCAGGAGTTTTCCGTTTTCACCCCTGAAATACAAACTGAATCTTATTGTTGCCATATATTGTTTTTTTTTTTTGAACGGCAAACGATTAAATAAAACTACAAACACTGAACGTACATGGTACAAGTCAAAAGGAGCTCTTTCTGGATTCATTATTTCATAACAGTGCGTGTTAATCTCCTGGCCCTACTCTCCTTAGCCGTTAGCCGACGAGGCTTGTCACAGGATAACTGCCCATAATCCAGCTCTTTCAGCCGCGCACGGTTTTCCTTAATCTATAAGCTACGGCATGAGCCCAAGTCGCGAAAAACCAGGCAGTGGCAGAACAGGGGGAAGATAAAGTTTATTAAGTTCAGTGCAAGCAGTTTTGTTGTGCGTCATTGTGTGGGAAGGCACCTCTTCACCGGTTGGGTTTTCACTCTGCACCGGGGATGAGCTGGCCCCCGCCAACATTCCTCAACAAAACATGCAGGGGGGGGGCTGGGTCACGGGGGTCGTAGGTGCAATGACTTTTTTTTTTTTTTTTGAGCCAGCCAACGGTTCCCGATCACTTCCAAGCTGTTACTTCTATACTGTCAGGGATTAGGGGGGGATGGAACGAGCCGGAAAGGCAATCTGTTTTCCATTTCAACACTCCCTCGGGATTCTCCATTATCCTGCTCCACATACAGCCTGACCTGAAGAAAAAGCTTCGCTTCTGAAGGTCAGCGCTGTCTAGACTTTCCTCGCCTGCCCCTTCGCGTGGAATGCCGGAATATGAGGAGGACTGCCCCCCCCCCCCACTCTCCATCCTTACCCCATCATTTCACCAAGGGTCAAATGTCAGGAACAGGTAGTGCCTACGAATCCAGCGGCTCGCTCCAGGACTGCTGCTCCCCACTCGGAGGTGGAGAGCATCACACCAGGGGGCGCTACATGCTTTGTGTACGTTGGCTTCCTATACTCCCCTGGACCGGAAGTCAGGCCATCATAAGACACACACACACACACACACACACACACACACACACAGTCAGAACCATTTATCTCCAAGTACTTTTACATATAAGGAATTTACTTAAGGGTGTCATGCAAATCAATCAAGACAATATACTAAAATTATGTGCCAAAAAATAAAACAGTGTGCCTAGTACAGATAATTTGCATAGTACTATGGTACAACACTCATACACTACAGCCAGTTTAGAGATGCCACATAGCCTGTCTGTGTTTTACTGGACTGTGGGAGGAATCTGGAGCTTCCATAGTAAACTAACACCACACAGGAAGAACATGCTAACTCCACACGCACAGAGCGGAGGTGGGATTCAAATGGAAACTATACGATCTTCTGGGCCTGTATGCCACATGGAGCAAGAAAACGCAGCTAAGATTTGTCAACATGGGTGAAGTGAGTCAGCTTGTGGATGGGTGGGGGGAATCACCCCCTCTCTACCAGCACTGTACTCACACCCTGCACCGAAACACTGTGCTTCCAGACTGACTGTCTGATTCAGTGTCTCCTAAGAAGCTGAATGTGGGACTGGTGTCCGGTAAATGCAAAGACCGGACCGCAAACCTGTGATTGGGTACACGAAACGCCAGCCCACTAGGGATGTGGTGGTAACCAGTGACAGCATCTGGTACAGGCTGCCTGGCTCGCCCACGGTACTAATGCAAAGAGACACGTCAAATGCAACTTTTAATACTGCCCAAAAAGGCAGCTGCATGTTTAAAAAGGAAATCAAATCCATTAACTATCAGTGTTTACCGTATTCCCCCTGGACTAGATCTCCATTAAAAAGGTCAAAATAAATTTTCAAAAACCAAAATATTCATACTCCACACATTATTCCCTGCCACTCTGCCAATCAACATCCCTCAAGGGGATATGCCAAGCCAATGTCAGCTGATCTGAACATTAAGTCTGATTGGACGGTTCCTCCGCAGAAATTATACTCCAATCGCCTGTAACAGGAAAAAAAAACTTTAACAAATAGTCACCGTAACCCAGCCATGACCTGATAGCCTTCATTTGTAAGGCTGTACATTAAAATAGCCCAAGGGCAAGGCATGTTTTGCTGCCATTAACAAACGCATCTTGCTTTTGACTAATAAAGGAAGATACATCAGTCTTTCACTCCCTTCATCTTCCATCCGAACTTCCCAAATAGCGAGCAAACAGACTTACTCATTGAATATTTATCTATGCGTGCAAGGCTCACTCGCGCACCCGTTTATAACTTTGGGACTTGTAACACTGACCTTAATTTAACCCCGCCGCAGATAGCAAATTAACCTGTGCCCTAGCGAGGCTGCCAGGGCTCGCTAACAAGCGCGCAGCCCTCGCCGCTTTCTTGGCTTTCTGCTTTCCCCTCTCCGGAAGCACTGGCGCGCGCCGAGCTGCGCCGCGTCCTTCTCCACCCGGCCGGCGGCCCTCGCCGCTTTGCTCGCCGTGTAACTTCGGCGACCTGTTTGCACAGGGGATGATGTCCTGCAGCTATTATAAAGCACCAGTCTAGTTCTGAAACACCTATATTTACATATTTTTTATTTATATCTTATTAACCTTTGTATTTTGAGCCTTGTTTATTCTTAAATTTAGTGCATATTAATTCCCGTATAAAAATGACAAATTACCTACTAATACATGTTTCATACCCCATTTATGCAACTGGAGATTAAAGCGACTTTATATACAAGAAAACTGCGATTGTAGTAACATTTAAACAAATAACCACACGATTTTATTCGTAATCAACAAAATACCGTAAACGATGGGGTAATTAATTAGTACAGAAAAGGCCATTCAAACGATAAACTCGTGTTGATAGAGCAACGCGGCGACCTTTTTGTCCCTCCGCGGGCACCGTTGCCGTAGTAACGTACAAACCGGGACTGCAGTGCTGCGGCTCGCTAAGGCTCAGACGGCAAGATTCTGCTTTAACTGCATGGTATGTAATGGACGCGTATTTAACAATAAAAAACCTTTCTGTAACAGGAAAGACGCTAGTGCAGTTCGTGTATGTGCAGCTGTGGCGATAATAGAGTAAAATAAACGTTCTGGATTGGGATTAGCGGGCCTGGCTAGCCGGCTAGCAGCCCTGAGAGCGGCGGCACGCACCACGCCGCCAGCATCCCGTAGGCTCACTTAACTGGGCTCTCGCTGGTATACTGGTTATTTTGGGCTTTTCGCTGATGTGCCAGTTCCCTGTGACGTGCCGGTACCGTGTCTCCGGGAGGGCTGTTTGTGGCTGCCTCCCGTCATGGCGTCCCTTACTTTGCAGCTCTGAAGATGAGTCTCCGTAAACAGACTCCCAGCGACTTCCTGAAGCAGATCATCGGGAGGCCCGTGGTGGTGAAGCTCAACTCGGGTGTGGATTACCGAGGTGAGGCCGGGAGTCCTACATGTTTGATCGGATTCAGAGGTTAAAGGCGGTGTTTTTACATTAACCGTCCCGTAACAAATGTAAGGACTGCAACAAGACTGGGACTACCTGTACTGGTGGGCAAGTAAATCTGAGCAGTGGTAATGGATAAGAACACGCTAACTTTCTGCTTGTGGTTTGTGTCCCTGCTGTTGGACCATTGAGCGAGGCATTACTTGAGTTGCTCCACTAAAATATCAAGCCGTATAAATCTCTTTAGATGAGTATCAGTCAAGCAGTTTAATTATAAAAGTTCTACATAATGCTTTTCTAAGTTAATTTTGTCCTGGCTTCGCTGTACTCTGCAGTTTAAGCCAAGTGTTTCTGGTGTGCTCATTACGCTTTTGCTGGCCTAATGGCTTCCCCGGGCTGGGTGTCGCACCTGTCTGATGGGAACACCTTTGGCCCTCTTCCCTGCAGGTGTCTTGGCTTGCCTGGATGGCTACATGAACATCGCTGTGGAGCAGACCGAGGAGTATGTCAATGGCCAACTGAAGAACAAATATGGTGATGCTTTCCTCAGGGGGAACAATGGTAGGTAGCAGGGAGATCTGTGGTCAGCATGTCCGCTGACTAAATCGTAAGGGGTCTTGTTCTTGCTGCGTAGCTGCTGTCTCTCTGTAGTACAATGCTTGATCTGAAACGGGCTGATGAGTAAGACAATACTCTTGACCCCTGTTACTGCACCACCTTCATAATTAGTTGAATTGTCTGCAGTCTCGATTTGAACTGCTGATGTCCTATTAACATGCTTTTTTTTTTTAACCCCACAGTGTTGTACATAAGCACCCAGAAGAGGAAGATGTAATGAAGAGATTTTCATTTTGTATCTCATTTGAGAATTTCTGAAGATGACTTGTTTGAGCTAGAATTGTTCAGTTATTTGGTTGTCTCTGTTTTGTTTTATAAATTAAAATGATGAAACTTGACTGTGTGTGGTGATGCACTTGTTTATAGGATGTACTCAGTCATTCTGGGTACACAGTCAGTAATATTGTATCTCCATATTAGTGCAGTGCTCATATGTGCCCTACAGTCCAGTTGCTGGGCCTGGATCTGCTGGCTAGCCATCGTATGCATCCAGTCTATTTTCTGGCAGAATCTCACACATGGACAGACCATGCAAGCTATGCATTCGTCATTTGAGGCTTTTTCTAAATGGCTTTGTTTAAATGATTTTGAGGCACATTGCTGAGGTGAGCTGTAGGTAGCATCCATCTGCCAGCAGCGATTGTGCCTTTGCTCCTGGCTCTCTGAAATCTGGAGGAAGCGTGTACCCCCTTCAGGCATGTGCTGACATCTGCTCTCCTCCATGTGCCAGCAGTTCTTGGTTCCCCAGGTCCCTGCAGATTTTTCTGTTCTTCAGACTGGGTGGTTTTGTTTCCGACGAGGCTGAGAGCCTGATGCAAGCACCGGGGCGGGGTTACAGTTCTCCATTTTGTGCCATGCCTCCTTCCCTAGGGCTCCAGAATGTCCTACCCATCAGATCGATGCAAGGGGAGCTTGGGAATGCTCCTTTTGTGACTCCTCTCAGCTGGGAGCAGTCATTTACAAAATGAGTTCAATACAGTGGCTGTTAATCACGCCAAGATGAGTGCAGTAAGTAAAGGTCCCCTTCTCCTTAATGAGCTGTTTGCTCCACGGCGGAGTTTACAGGGAGCTTTGCGAGTCCTCCTGCACGCGGACACCCGGCCCCTCGTGGAGCTCTGAGGCTTCAAGGTCATGCTCGACTGAAGAGGGAAGGACAAGTTATTGATCAAACTGTGTGGAACCCGGCTCTAATGGAGGTTACTGTCATTGCAGAGAAAATCATTATGGCAGGTTTACAGCAAGACAAGCTAAAGCAAATGTTTGCTTACCAGGGATCAAATTAGCCCCGCTGGAGGCAGGGTCCTTTTAATTTTTAAAATTTTTTTGGGAGGCACCCCAATTAATGCTATTCCTGGTCCATCATTTACAGCTCAATGTGAAAGTTGTATGTTTAAATAACCCTGGCAGCAGTTTTCTTCCAAAGTATTCAGTGCTAAATTGTTTATTATTTTCCATTCTCACTGACATGCTGGGGAGACTGAAGATTTATTTCAAAATATTTGGGCTAGCAGTCAGTGTTAGAGCACCACCAGCTGCTGGCTTGTGTAACTGCGCCTGCCTGCTTCGATACAGGCCGTTATTTATTTAGATGGCACTGAGTGTGGGAGCTGGGGCAATGGTGAGTTGGGACAGGGCAGGGGTGAGACTAAAATAAACATTCTGGGTTGGGATTAGTGGGTCTGGCTAGCCAGCTAACAGCCGCTGTGTTGCCTTGAGAGCGGCGGTACGCACCACGCCGCCAGTACCCCGTAGGCTCACTTAACTGGGCTCTCACTGGTTTATTGGTTGTTTTGGGCTTTTTCGCTGATGTGCCAGTTCCCTGCGAGTCGCCGCTACTGTGTCTCGGGGAAGGTTGTTTGTGGCTGCCTCCCGTCATGGCGTCCCTTACTCTGCAGCTCTGAAGATGAGTCTCCGTAAGCCCCTTCTGTTGGGGATGGGAAGAGGAACTGTTAGGTTCTCTGTCCTGTTAGCGATTGAGAAACACTTCGAGTGTCAGGTGAACTTTGAACTTAGCTAATAATAGCAACAGTAAAAGTGTGGGGGGGGGGGCAAAAGGAAGGGAGTCCTGCAGGGGGTTAATTTGATGCCCTGGCATTTTCCTCAGGGCCACTGCAAGGTTTTCGTAGCATTTTTTTCCCCTTAATGATTTGAGTGGTAGGCAGTGACATCACTACTGCATCTCCAGTGAGGCGGCCCAGCATGCCGAACTGCTCATGCTATCCTCACGGGGCTGCCCTAAAGGTAGTTTAATAACATTTAAAAACATCAATACATTTCTGTAATATTGCACTTGTGAGTATGCCAGTATTTGTTTACCTCATATTTGGCATCGTCTGGCATTGTGGTTGAGGAATGCATCAGACGGCTGTTCATTAAAGATATTAAGCTGCACTTCCCATTACGTCCTGCTGGCTTTCCCTCCGATTAAACCGCAGATCCCTGTGGAGTTACAGCTGAGTGCGCCCACGGGTCAGAAACAGGTCTCAGCTCCTCGGGACGGCTCCTGAAACACGACACTTGGACCTTGGGGTGGATCCGGGTATGGACACTAATTTGGTTCACTAGCAGTAATGAAAGGATCCAGTTTGTTTTAACCAAGAAGGAATGCCTGCCGAGGATTTGTCATCGTTCCTTGGTGGTCACTTGACATCCAAACAGAAAGATTAACCGTCACATGTAGATAATCACCTAAACGCCCCGTACACCAGGCCACGAGCAGTGTCAGAGGTCATCTAGCTGAACTGCTTTCCTTGTCTGGAGGCATTTCGACACAAGTGAAGATGACCTACACTGAAATCCTCACCGATGTGAATGTATTAAGTTTGGCACGGTGTGGAGCAAACTGCCTACTGCGACCTCTCTGCGACCTGCTACAAATGTTCAAGGAGGCAGGGTGTCTTGTCCGGCTCACATTCTGGAAGCATCTGTGGCTCTAGCACAATGTCCCCCCCCCACCCCCCCATACTGCCTTCGCACATGGTGATTGAAGAGTACCAATAATATTCTGCCTTAAAAGGCTTTTTACTCTAAGAGCCCCATTTAATAAATGACACCGGCGGCCGTGCCCGAGCAGCCATAAACGAATAACAAACGATGACTTTTTATCAGAAGCGACGCTGAAGCTTGGGCCCAGTGGGCAGCCTTTCCGCTGACCTTAAACTACGAAAATAGCCCCCATGTACACTTGGTCTTGGCCCACACAGCCGAACCACATGCTGTGAGCTTTCAGGCCTGTTAATAATGCTGCAGGTTTAGTTAGACGGTAAAC
>JAAGVU020000033.1:111612-179284 GCA_011763525.2 Mormyrus iriodes
ACTGACAAATCGGTTCCAAATCCCCCCCACACCCTCCCGTCAACACTAAGGGTTCCCATTCCTCTTAGACCAGGAATCATTCTGGTAGCCCTACATTGAGCCCTTCTATGTTGAACTTCTAAATTGCTGTTCTGGTCCCAGTCCTTTAACGACAGTTTTAACCCCCGCCCCCCCCAATACTATCGCAGGAAGAAGAAAAAAAATTAAAAAACACTGGCAATGTTCACAGTTGAAGTGGCTTCAAGCAGCCCTCCCAAACTTCCAGGAAAATCCTTCCCTCCAGCTAACACTGAAGGACACGAAACTACTGCAATTGGGATTGACCCTCCAGCACATGACTCAAAGGGATGGAGAGGAAGCTGCCAACGGCGGGAGTCTGTGCAAAGAACGGGGTGGGGGGGGGTACCACAGCGGCCTGAAAAATGGGAGAAGGAAAGTAAGCAAGCAGGCAGTATTTTTACAGCCTGAGGAACGTGCCAGAGAACAGATCTAAAAAGCAGATCAAAAGCAGTGGCAACCATCAGGGAACGAAACCATTGTGGGAAATAAATAAATGTGGTACATATTGTGCCAGCTTCCTGTCATCCCCCTGCTTTCGCATACCCCATCTTGCCACAACTGCAAGAAGTCAGGCACGGAGCTTACAGAGCATCGCCCCGATTCGTCAGCTCATCCCCCCTGGGGACGTGGAGGGAAACCGCAGCCAAAAGTGGGTCAAAAATAAACCAGGGCACCATTTAGCAGGTGACGTCAGTGCATGAGGACTTGAGGGTGCCTGTCAGGCAGGCAGCCACAGCCTCCTGAATCCAGGCAAGGAGTGCTGCTGGGTGGGTTACAGAGGGTCTCTTTACATGAGCTATCTGTTGTGATACTCCTCCCACCCACCCAAGCCCCATGTGGCCCATGAGGGAGGTCGGGGGGCTATTTTAAGACAAGTGCTATGCTCTCTATCCCACAAGGCTGATAAATCTCACATTACAACTGAAGCCTCGGAGACTGGATGCCTGAACTCACATCATCATAAAACAGACTCGTAAAAGCACAGAGCGAGGATCTTTCAATAAACCGGGGTCAGGGGAATGCCTCCAGGAGACCAGGTAGCCAAAAGGACACGTCCGACACATTCATTCATGCATCCCAGGGGTTGACACTACACGAGAGAACAGCGACTGGTCACGTGAGCTCCAAGGTACTGTACGTTCTCCTCCGCGTTCCCAATGTTTGGTGCATACGAAATCGCTTGGTTTAACAGGACTGGCGTCATGGGATCACCCGTATGCCCCGGTACATCCGGCTGCGTCAGCACACAGGAACAACAACAGCTTGACCTCATTCTCTCTGGGTGCCTGACTAGAGCCAAACAAGTAAGTATTAAACGCTCAAAAATCCCAAAATAGACAAAAGAAACATTTTTGGTAGTACACAAGTTAATAATAGATTTTTAATTGAAGAGAACATTTCAGGATGAGCAGAATCCAACCAATGGTGATCATTTTTTTGTGTTTAACTCCCTGCCAACACCGCCCCCATAAACCATCTCAAAGGGCTGTAAAATGAGTCAACGCTGCGTAGCGCCATTGTGATCCTCTGCAGTTATTTTAAGGGACCCGTCAGGTTGGTTACAACAGGTAGCGAGGTGGGACTGATATATAATAAAACCCAGCCCTGAGCTGATGAGCACTAATGGACTCATCTTGACCCACTCCCAAAAGCAGAGGCGGCCAGCATCCACACCACAGATCCCATTGTTAAGCAACAACATGACAATAACAACAGTTCCTCATCCCAAGCTCCAATCCACCAAGAGTGACTAAAGCCTGCTAGGGTAAGGTCATGCATTCACGATGATGCTAATTTCCACATGATAACTGGCGAGTAAATTCCACACCCCACGGCCACCAAAGGCTTGACCACAAATTGCCATGGCGAAACACGGGGCCTTTATTGACAAAACAAACTCATGGGAAATAGACACACCTCCCCATCTAACAGCAAATCTAGACCGTTAGGGAGACTCATTAAATGAGAGCATTGAGGCATCTAATAAACTGATCATAATGAGTGGGGTGGGCAGGACTCCACCATTACCCACGGTGCAATGCTAATACGACGTCACATTCGAGGCTCATGGCTACCACCCATCTTGCAACCAAAATAACCATTCACTGAAGGGACTTTATCTTGGTCAATTGCTATTTACTATATTCCTCTTACACTTTTTTTTGAACGAACCTGCAATTTTACCTGTACATACAGCCCACCCCACTGCCTAGCTTTATACTCTTTCCAAGAACAATACAATAGCATTTTCCCAGCCCTTGACCAAGGAACTCAACCTTCCGTGTCTACCTGCTACGTCAACGCGATTGAACGTCAGTCCTGCTCAGCGGGGCAGCAAAGACACATACAGTATGTCAATATTGTTCTTTGTTTTGTGATCCTGTACCGTTTACTTTCCAACCTTCCTTCAAGCCAAAACACCAACTTTGGGAAGTCACACTCTCCACCAGGATTCAAAGGACAACCTCAAACAGACCTGACACTTCCTTCATCCATCCATTAAAAAGTCCTTGAGGCTTATGCTTCATGCTGTGTGGGGGGCAGTCTTTCATATTTTTTCCATTTTTAGGATGGCGGCAATTCAAAGGAGTCTCATCTGTTACACTGATCCTAACCAGTTCACCGTCTACCGCTGACTTGTTCCATTGCAAAGGGATTTACTTGACAATACCAGGTACTTTATGGTTGGGTTTGTATATTGCACGTAAGGCTTTTTTTTTGCCATTTTCTCTCCTGGCTGATATGTGCTTTCTGACACGTTTTTAAGCAGTTCTCTCACAGCCATCTTGCTCCTGTTTCTGGTCTGTCACTGGAGGCTCAACCTCGCGGCATTTACGGCAGAACAGGCTCCTTCACAACTGCAGGCTTGTGATGAGTCTGCCTCGTCACCTTGGACAGAATCTACTAAATTAAAAGAGGTAAATTCGACCGTTAGCTAGTTCTGGTCCATTTGGATCCCACTTCCCTACATCAGCTGAACTTTGCCCTGCGTGCCGCCGTTTGCAAGACGCAAAGCGGTTGACCTCAGTAATTAGGGAGCAGCAGGTAGGACAGGCCTTTTTCCAGGCAAAACATGGTCCTTGCGAAAAAAAAAAGACCCCGCCCCGATGAAGACTAAGAGAATGACACGCTGCTATAAAAAGTGAGGCGGGAAGGCGGGGTGGGAGCATTTGGAAACATACAGCGACGCCCTCGTTAGGTGAAAGCGGAACAGAAGTAGGAGACATGGGGTACGCAGGGTGCGATTGTGGAGCGAAAACACTGACGTACGAGATTTGGGATTCAGGCAGGGAAAACATGGACAACATCTGTCGCATTTCTGGGCTTCATCTGAAACCTCCTTTCTTAGGCATGTGGGTGTGTTTTAAAGGCTTACTTCACGGATATGGTGACATTTAATCCTGAGGAATGTCACTATTATCACGTACAGTAGCTGTCGTACCACGTGGAACACACAGAGCTAACTGAGGACCCAAGTATTTCAATGAAGTCAAATACACATCGCATGTTACAGGTTCACAGTCTAAACACAACAGCAGCTGTTGTGTGGGATAAGGAATGAAGCAGCCGGTCGGGTGGCCAGACGCACGAGAATCGGAGCAAAGACACATGACATCTTGAAGCCATGCAGAAGGGAATGACCTCATTCCAAACACCCAGTGAGTCAACGGGGATCAGGCTCCGGGCGGGAACGTGTCCATGTTCCTCCAGGTAACCAGTGATTTCAAAACACTCCATGTCACGCTGGAGACACCCAGCTCTGCACTAAATAAACCCATCTCCAAGCAACAGCCAAAAGACTCGAGGGGTCAAAGTTCATTCTGTATAGACCGGTCAATATTCTCAATACCTTCAATGGGGAAAAATTTTTGTATGAGTCACCAATTCAAATCACACAATATTCTCAACTGCTGGGTGACCAGATGAGGGTGGACACCAAGCGAAGCCATGCCAAAAGTTATGTTCAATTTCATGGCCTTGGCTTCAACCAAAGTTCAAACACTGCATGGACAGGCATTGTTTATGAGTCCCTCCATTTCCTGAATCCTTCCTCTGTCCACTACGACCTTTCCGGCCTGAATCCATCCATTCTTTTCTTCTTCATCCATGGCCCGCTTCCTCTCCCATGGGCTCCTCTCCATTTATTCCATGTCGCTCTCTTCCAGCTCTGTCAACACGTGTCCTAACATCAGCGAAGACTATGACATCATGGGTAGTCCAGTTTCCGCCCGTCCCAAAATACAGGTCCTTTCCTGTGGACCCACCCCCGCCCCCCACTCGGGGATGTGGATCAGTTTAAATCCTACCAATACAGCAGGAAAGGCGGACACACGTGCATCTAAACAGTTTGCTGAAGCACTTTCCCTGCAAATTAGAAACTCATGCTTTTGCTTCTCCTTTCATTACCGAGAGGCAGAAAGTTTTCGGGAAATTCTGGCAAGATTCCTCGTGCCAATTACCATCTTATTCCTCAAGCCCATGAAGAGGGGGGGATTGTCATGGATCGCAGGCACTGTGTGGTCATAGAAATTTTCACATGCTAATCCTGAATGCAGCGTTCAGACCGAGTACCCCATTTTTTATTTTTTTGCTGGGGGCTGCTGACACTGGATAAAAGTCCCGCCCACGGGGATGGGAAAGAAAAAGGAGGCCAAGACTGTTCCCATTTCAGGAAGAGCACCCTGGCCTCCAGCACGAGGCGACTCCATGGAGCCCAAAGCCACATGGTTCACGAATCAAATTGAGCCTTATCTGCCACTCCATCCATCTCCAGCCAGTAAATCACACAGCCTCCCCCCATTACACCTACTTTCCATAATCTACCCTATTTTAACTCAGCCTCGTGGCTCCAGAAATGTGTTCTTAATGAAGGGCTCTGTTAAACCTTGGCAGAAAGCAAGCTTGAGATTATGGTGAGGCATTGCGGCAGGCCAAAGCGTGACGCGTGTGGCTCGTCCGCCAACACGACTGAACACCGCAAGAAGAACAAACCACAATTAAAAAACAGCCTTCGCGAAAATGTCCAGTGTGAGCTGACCAAGTACTAGAAACTCCAGCACCCCCACAGAAGATAAATTCCAAAAAGATATACGTGGTCATTAAAACCCGATTAGATCCAACAATCAGCTTGTGTGTTTTTGCAACCTGAGGAGTATTATATTCTGTCTGACACTGTGCATCTCACTTTTTTTATCCTTACTAGCGAAGTTGTTAGGTCACAAAAAAGACTGTTGTTTGCCAAAGCCCCCAACTGCATATGTGTAATAGAAAATGGACCGGAAAAGACAATTCATTGATTAATAGCCTGGTGACTAAAGAGTGTCAGTAATAAGGCAAGGCAGAATTTGAATTTGGAGAAGTTTTGGCATGAAGCAAATGAGCTTTTATTTGCGAGTGACTAAAAGCTGCCCTCTTTTAATGCTGAAAATAATGGATCTCCACACTCCACCTAACATCACAAAACCAAGTGGACATTCCAGCACAAATCACCGAACCTCATAACCTGTAGATCTCCATGAGATACGCAAGTGCGGCATAGCGACCCATCATGCATCGAGCTGCTATCACTAGTCAGCTGTGCAAAAGCCCATTTTACACAGGCTGACATCACATTTACGGGATACTTGAACAGGTCCGCGGGATTTCCTAACAGGCCTTGAGCAGTTAGCCGGAACTCAGTAGCTGAAACACCAGACGGACAAGCTAATGATGCGTCACCGTTTGACGGCAGACATCAAAGCGGTCCGGATGAAAACGACTGTCTGCAAGGTTGCGAAAAAGCGCTCCAGGGGATGAGGGAAACTGGTTTAGTGGACAGGCGTTTGCATCAGCTGGTTACCCCGGTTTCCACAGAACGGCTGAAGCTGTGGAAAATTCCGGGAAGTGACGACGGTCTCCCGAGAGTCAGCTGGAAGTTGATTAGTCGGTATAACGTTGGGTTTATTTTTCACGCTTGAAGGATGACCGTTTACACAGCCTCAGTCTTTGCCTTGGTCTACCTCAGGGCCCGTTTACCACACTGGGCGAAGTAATACCTGTGTAAAGATTTCTTTGGTCAGGTGCTTTCAGGGTAAATAAACCAGAAACAGCCATGACAACACCCAACTGAAGGCAGGTTAAAGGATAAAGCTGTACACTTCCTGCTTTATTACAAATTTATGGGCCTGCGATCACATTTCATTGTGATTAACATTATGCTTTTACAAGTCACAGCTCGGCGATTGATTAACATGGCTGACTGAATGGACTCCGACCACATGGAGCGAGAAGTCAGTCTCCTGGGGTTCCGTTCACGGCGTCCCTGTCCCGGATCTTTGGGTCCTGGCTGGGTTCAGGATTCCCTTTTCCGCGGATCGGCATACTCTTGGGTCTAGCCAAACCTCAAACGCCCATTCAACAACAGTGCTGGAGGGTAAAGGTGCCCCGGATCGCATGTCCCAGGCAGGACGCAGGGCAGAGCGTGCTTTTTCCCCCCAGACAAGAACCCTGGAGTAAGAGGCTGGTAATGACAAGATGGCAATTCAACCGGGAAACCCACGGGACACGGATTACATGCTGAGCACGCCACCCGCAAATGTGCAGAAGACCAGGGACATTTAATTAAAGCAAGCGGCCCGCTTAATACAGCTGTCCTGTACATCAGCGTAAAAACAGCCTTTGTGCTTTTTACAGAGCTCAGTTGTTTCACTGTAACCAACAGCTCGCATTAACTTAACTGCAACTGGGAGCACAATACAACGTAAACCTGTTATGACCCAGGAGTGTGAGCTAATATCCAGTGTAAACACAGCTGAGATCATGGACTCTGGGTACGTAATGCAGCGCTGTGTAGCCTCACGGCTGACAACACAGCGACAAGCATGACAAGGTCCAGGGCAAGTCTACATAACCGCGTCCAACATCCGCACCACGCTACCACCACTACCGTCTGTGTCAGCTAGCACCCTGATCCCCATTCCACCCAGCAGCCTTGCTGGGTTTCCAGGTAGAGCTTGACTGTATAATTGGAGATGCCAGGAAGCGAGATTTTGAAGTGCACGGGCAACATCACGAATATTTATACTACAAAGACAATGCCCGAAAAGTAGTATCTGGCTCTTTTAGATGTGTACAGAAAGTGGACGGCTGTTTCAGCTATAAACAGACTCGTATGTCGAGTAAACGAGGAATGAGAAGGCAGCATAAAAGTGGAGAGGCACTAATGAGGCTTGTATACGGGTGTGACAGAAAATAAGTTTCCCTCCCTAGAGAGACAAGCACGATCTTATCCTGCGACCTCGGGCTGCACAAAAACATGCGGCGAGGTCATCACTTCCCCTCCCCTCCTCCATACCACGGGCCCCAGGAAGGGCTTCGACACCCCGCTGAGCGCGAGAGCAGGCCGGAACAGCCACCCCCAGCTCCCAGAGCGCAAGGCGCACTCGCAACGCAGAAAGTGCCACGAAACGTACGGGGCCCTTCAAAACCACGAGATGCTAGTTTTTTTTTCTGCCTGTTGTAAAAACATACTTGTCAACGTGGGCGGGTCCTATTACACGTTAGCATCACATTTCGCTTACTGTAGCCAGAGGTAAGCAGACTGCAAACTGTGGGAAAAAAAAAATGAAAAGGGCCCAATGGGATGAGTAAAACAGGCCATACCATAATCATCTTCTAGACTTGCCTGGGCAGAGATCTGACTCTGCTCCCTCCTGTCAGATAAGCACCTTGTGGAAGACAAAAAAAAAAAAGATCTGCAATCTTTTAAATAAGAGGCTTTGCAGAGGTCTGCAGGGCCCGATTTAACTGGAAGGTGCCGACATTTAAGGGGAGACTGTGGTCTAGATACAGGCTGCAAAGCTGCAGGGTGAAACTTACGTGAAATCATTACGTTAACGAAGAGGCCGTGACTGAGAGGGCAAACTTCTCCAGGGCAATTTGCCACAGCTGCGAGGAAACGCCTTCGCATAGATAATCTATCGCCAGTGTACGTCAAAATACGTGCGTGGGGATTCTGAAGTTTGTTGAGAATACATTTCGAATAGGTCACGCGTAAGTGATATTTTCACGCAGCTTAAAGAAAATGCCGGAATAACGAGATACATTTGGAAATCGCACCATGCTCTTTTGCAATCCTGACAGAATTCACGCCTCCTTGGGGCAAAGAGCCACATGTCTCGACTTTAATGGCAGAATGCAGAGTACTTCGCACACCATCTGTGTCAGGTGAAGGCAATAAAACAGTCTCGTCTCAGCTGATCAGATGAGCACTTTAGAAAACACCACATATTCATTGATAAAATGATTCTAGCCTGAACTGCATGTTAAACATTACATTGACATTTACTTATTCAGCAGACACTTTTGTCCAAAGGGCTGTACAAGTAAGGATCGGAGGTTAAGGGCTTTGTTCAAGGGCCCGATGGTGAAATCACTCTGCCACCCATGGGATGTGAACCAGTGACCCTCTGATCAAGAGCACAGCATCTGAACCCATAGAGCCACGTGTTTCCCGTAAGAGCACTGGGTATTGGTTTCCATCTGGAAATCTGTACCCCGTGAAGAACAAACACATATACGACATCAGCAGATACGGCACAGACCGTAACTTATCAGTCCTCCTGTTTCTATAACCTGCCAGATTAAAGTAATCTTGCGTCACTTTCGCAAACCAGATAACACTAAACACGACCACACCCGTCAGGGAGAATTGGGTCGTTTACAGATGGCAAGCAACAGCAAATGAAAACTAATTGTTCACCGCACAAGTCCAGAGCACAGGGGAAAAAATATTCACAGCAGTAAAACGGTTTAATTCTTCTACCAATTCAGAACTGGTGCCCTGGGCTTATGAATAACCCTTTGTATTCAAATATCTGCAGTGTAACATTTTGCATAATGACTCTGTTTTCATATGGAATAATTTTACAAATGGCTTTAGTAAGGAAGAATTATATTAAAAACAGGGGGATTTTGATGGATCCGAGTGACAAGGGTGAAAAGGGTCATGTGATTCAGTACAATTAAACCTTTGAGAGGATGAATTAGTATTCTACTAATAGACAGAGCAAGGAGACATATTAATGGGCATTTCATTTCAAATAGCATCCAATTTTAATATAAAAAATGATACTCAGTAAAACTATCGACGCAGTAATACCTCATTAAACAAGCCTTTAGAAGTAATGGACCAAAATTTCCAAACAGGTATTTTTCCCCAGATATCTCATCCCTGGCAGAAATTTGATTTATCACCCAGCAATGCACCCAGTAACGAAAAACAAAACTCAAAATCTCACGCTCGGCTCCGTTTTCCTCCTGCGGCTGTGGTGACCAGCCACCGCACTGCCTTTTGTTGAAATTTTAAATGGATGCTAACGAGCGGAGATCCCAGTTTGCCCAGTGTATCCCAGTGAACATTACATCATCACACACGCCGGATCCGGCTGACATCCCACAGCCCAAAATAATGCATGAAAAACAACAAGAATGCACGTTACAGCTCTGGATCACTTATTTCAGCTCTAAATCCATTAGCATAGCAGACAGCAATCTCATACAGCCCAGGAAAAGGGGGGACAGTGGGTTAACTGACATGGTGCCCAAGAACCTATCTGCAGGTTAGTTCCTGCTACTACAAACAACTCCGAAAATGGCCTGCAAAACGGAGGCTGGGTTCAATCACATGTACAGTTATTTTTAGCTGATTCAAAGTTGGCCAGCCCTATTTAAAATAAGCGCCATTTAGTAATCCCTGAAACGGAGGGCCCAGATGAATGGCGGGGAGCACATTTTGTGAAAAAATTAAGATAGTCGGTGTGGATCGTGTCTATTGATTGGTGGGACTCTATATGTATAAAAAGGCTGATTTTTACTTAACACTGCTCTGTTGCAACATGTTATTAGGCTTTGACACCAAATGTACATACAATGGCGTTTCACTTATTATATATTAACCTGAAAGTAGTGGGTTAAGAAAATGACTCATTCGTGATGTGCAGGTTTGCTGCTAAGATACAAAAGTACAAAGAAAAATTAACAAACATACATTCATCCGTCAAACTTGTGAATTTTATCACAGATCCATGAACAAAACCGTGAAACTAAAACTGAACTGAGAATCACACAACACAGGTTAAACATAAGCAATACGGGTGTAAAAAACTGTTCTTCCCATATTGCACTGCGGTGCACACGACATCTGGGAACACCAATGACAAATGCAATTTAATTGCAATTATGTATATAGTAGATGAGCCCAGATTTGACATGCATGCCTTCTCTAACTTCCCACATGGACAGCCTTTCTGTAAAGCTCCAGCAGTTGAACAGAGATGCCAGCAGCGGATTCTGGCCGCTTCATTAAAGCATTTGCACTGAGGTTGCCAGGCATGTGACAGGGAGCACAAGACTTGTCATTATGAGACTGCAGGCTGAGAATCCAGGAGACACTATTGATGTGACAGTTCAAGAAAACACTAAATACTTAAATGAAACGTCATTAAGCACAAGGGTAACGTCACTTTCTTAGATGTTTTAATCTACACGGTACCGGTCCTAGCCGACGTGGCGCCCTAGGCGAGCGTCAAAGCCGGCGCCCCCCTTCCGAAACAAAATGAAACTGGCTGGCATATCGGCGCCCCCACATAAGTTGGCGCCCAAGGCGACCGCCCATATAGGTCGCCTGTAGGACTGACCGGCACTGAATCTACTTTAACGGTACACGCCTGTTCAGCTTTGACAAACAGAAGTCAGGATTTCCAGATTAATTTTATAAAAGTAATATAATATTTAATTATCCAAAACTCTTACTTAAACTAGATGCAAAAACAATTACATAGTTCACACCAGCACCAATTCCAGCAAACGAAAGAACTGGACTAAGTTTTATCCAAGTTTTGTTAGCGGCAAAACAAAGGAGAGTGCTGGAAAGTGCTGACGAGGTACAGCGACATCCCAAAGCTGTTAAAAGTGAAAAAGCGGATTAAAGGCGGTGCTGTTTTACAGGGAGCCTTCGTGCAAGGTTCAACCCCGGCCCGGTCCGCTGCGAGGGGGGGCGCACTCACGTTTGGTGGCATTGATGAGGTTCTTGCCGTCCTTGTACAGTTCCTTGATAAACCTGTTGGTTCTATCCAGCTCCGCTTCGTGGGCTCGGATCCGATCCCTGAAGGACGGGCTGTCCAGGTAGCAGTCGCTAAACTCCAGCGGCTGCAGCCCCATGGCTCTAAGGGGGGGGGGCGGAGACCGGTCGGTCCGCGGCACTGCTTCGCCTCGCGCCGCGAATCCCCAACTGGACCCCGCGAGACCGAGCCCTGGGCGCGATCCGACGCGCTTAACAAGTAACTTAGCGGGGCTGTTTCTCTTCCCGAAGCGGTGTTAACTCTGGTTGTGCAGCGCAGCGAACGCTTCCCCAGACCTGCACATCGTTTTTTATCAAGAAAACGTCCTTTGGAAGTTAAATAAGTTTTTTTGTAACCGGACGGCTTGCTGGCCGCGCGTCGCTCTCACTCAGCTCCGCCTGTGAGCTGCAGCGCAGAGCCGATCATGGGCGTACGGGAGCGGCGCACCGGCCGCCCCCCCTGCCCTCCCCTCTCCCCAGACCAGGGCTGGGTCTCCTCCTATTGGCTCCTGGGAGAAACGCCACTGCAACAGAGGTACCGCCTTTACAGCTGATCCATTCGGGCTAGTTTAATTTAGCTGATCTGTGTAACAGCGGTGAGCTGTGACTGAATGTTGAGGTTGATATAAAAAAAAGAGTTCATGGGTTGTTTAAGCCTGAAAAATCGCAAGTTGCACTGCAATACGGTTTTCTTAAAACAAAGATTTTTTTTCCGCAGAAAGGCGTGAGTTCGCGAAGGGTGCGCCGAGATTTACGGGCAGCGGAACCGAGCCTTAGTGGGAACCCCAGCTTTGGCTCTAACGGGATCGCAAAGCATCGGAACCCTAAAGCGATTAGCCTGCGATTCTCGGCGGACGTATTTACGCGACGGACCGGACCAAGCAGAGCGTAAGTTGATGCTGCGCTCCGAGGACGGCATTTTATTATACTAATTTTTATTATTTTAAATAATTTGGCAAAATGCTTTAGTAAAAAAACAGAGCCAAAGAACCATAAGACGGTTTGACTAGCGATCGCATCAGAAAAGCTGAAGTAAGTAACGCTATTTAGAAACTGCTACGTTTTACATATTGAAATTTTGAGCAACTAAATGCAAATGGTAAATTATATTGTATGGCAGAACGTGTTGTTATCCAGGCTGTTTTGATTTCTTGACTACCTGTTGGCGTCTAGATTACTCACTTCAGTTCTGCAATTTGTTATCCCGTTCTTAGTCGCGTCGACCCTTATGACTGATAATAGAAAGGCGATGTATTTAATTTAGTTTTATGGTCAATCCACGTAATGTCGGAGACACCGTTAATGTTTTCATTTTGAATCCAGGGTCGTGCCTTGTTTGGTATCAGTGCTTTTGCGCATTTTGAGTGTTATGCTCCGAACATCACAGGCGATAATTCCAACCAGCAAAAATAAATTTAAACATGGAAAAAACGATTTCTTACGGGCATTCTGAGAGTTTCTTTGCACAGGTATATTGTTGGTTTCAATGTGGTTTATTAATCGGACATCTCACAGATATCTTAGAATTGATTACATAGCATCCAGTGACACAGTGCATTATGACAAGACTATGGCAAGACTTGAGTAATGTCATCCGGTAAATCAGAATCAGGTGTATTTCACCAAGTATGTTTGTACATACAGGGAATTTGTCTCATACATACAACAGACATGTACACAGTTAATAAAAGACAAAACAATGGTCAAATGCAGTCCAGTTGCTATATACAATGTGAATGTGTTGCTGATAAATGTGTAAAAGGTGCAGGAGTGTATGTCAGTACAAGGACTAGACATTAGTTTAGAAAATGATTATTGACATCAAAAACAGACGGATCCTCATTTAAATGTATTTTTCTGTCTTTGTAAAGCACTTTGAAATTCCTTGCGTTGTTTGCTTTGCATTTCCTTGACTGTGTTTACTGCTGTACACCAGGAATGCCGAACGCAACCACACGACCGAAGAGGGTGAGGAGAAGTAGACGGACCCCCAGGGATGACGCAGCTAGAAACGAGCTGGTGTGGAGGTCCCTGGAGAGTGCGCAGCAATGTCTTCTTAACCAGGACTATGGGACCGCGTTTGTCCACTATCTGCTGGCGCTGAATTTGGCGCCGGGTCTGAAGGACTATGCGAGGGTAAGCGCCACGCCAGATGAATGCTAAGATCTACCAAATACTCTGAGAGACCATTTGTCAGCTGTCTGTTAGAGCGGTACCACGGGTATGCAGAGGTGGAAAGTTCAGGTCCAGATAGTACGAATCCACGCCAAGATTTTGTTTCAACCAACCAATTGATTACTCTGTGATTGTGACTCTTTATACTCAGCTGGTTGGTTGAAACAACATCTTGGTCTGGATTTGTACTTTCTGGACCTGAACTTTCCACCTCTGCAGATATGAAGGGAGTGTGTCGGGTCTGACTGTCAGGAACCGTCCCGCTGTGCTTGTGAATGAGGCCCAGACTCCGAAAGGCCTCGGTGGACAGCCAGCTGTGACTCACTATGGTGTCAGCGGTGCTGATAAATAATGCAGAAAGGTGTGCCATTTCCAAAAGTCACGCTGCCTAGGCAGCCTGCACAACATGAAAGGTGGTGCCCCCTGCAGGAGTCCTTCCGGGTCACCCTCTTCAAATGGACAGAAGAGCTGGATTCCCTGGGCCGTGTCCAGGACCTCTTTGACTGCTATGAACAAGCCCTGGAGCTCTTTCCGGTCGATGAGGTCATCGTCAACAGCATGGGGGAGCACCTCTTCAGGTACACTGTACAGTTTGTAACCCAGAACCGCCTATCCAGTGCAGGGACACCTTGAGTCCGGAGCCCTTCCCATGTGATGGGGTTACAGGATGCCAGTGTGTCTCCAGGCATACACTCTAGGCAATTCAGACATGAGTTCAGTTAGCTGTATGATTTTGGTCTGCTGGAAGAAATTGGAGTAAAGCACAGGAAACGTGGGAATTCTGAGGCCACAGTAATACCCACTGAATAACGATGGTGCCCCAGTTTGCCAGTATTACTCGTAATACTTTACCAGTTTCTCACAGAGCAGTATTTCTCAATCCAGTCCTCTGG
This sequence comes from Mormyrus iriodes, assembly GCA_011763525.2. Classification (NCBI taxonomy): domain Eukaryota; kingdom Metazoa; phylum Chordata; class Actinopteri; order Osteoglossiformes; family Mormyridae; genus Mormyrus; species Mormyrus iriodes. The sequence continues at coordinate 125,839 of JAAGVU020000033.1, forward strand.
GACCCCTCAGACATTCCACATTTTTGCTTCCTCTCAGCTCTCCTGTACCAGGAATTCAGTGTTCTTGATTTTTTTTTTCAATTCGAGCATGCTGGGAGCTTGGAGGGAGCAAATATGTAGACTGGGGGGTCCTCAAGGACTGGGTTGAGAAACCGTGTGATAGAGGGTCTGTTTGGTGATCAATGTTCATTTTCATGTTATATATATGAATGCTTAATGTGGTTGTCTTTGAACAATGAAAGACTGGGAATGTGATTGTGATGGGGAAATGAAGCTTCATGAACCATTTGCTGTATTTTCTGACCCCACTAGATGGTGCTCTCTGGTCATAAAAGGGCTCAAAGCATGCTCCAAAACAAACCAAGAGCACCATCTAGTGGAGTCAAAAAAATACAGCAAATGGTTCATGAAGCTTCATTTGCCCATCACTAGAATGTGAGTTGTATGACAATGTGGATGTACGTAATTACAGAATGGGCTTCCGGGATGAGGCGGCAGGCCACTTCCACAAGGCTCTGAAGCTGAGGCCCGACTTCGCAGAGGCCAAGGAGAACTTCTACCGGGCGGCCAACTGGCTGGTAGAGCGCTGGCATTTCCTGATGTTGAACGACCGACGAAGGAACCAGAAATACCGGCAGGCCATCCAGAAGGCAGTAGAGTCCGGCTGCGGCACGGTGCTTGACATTGGCACCGGCACAGGAATCCTCGGGTAATGCCCGCCGTGGCAGCGTGTCCGTTCAGCGGACCGCAGACAGGTGGCATCATGGTTGTTTCGCTAAACTTCCCCACCTGTGTAAGCAAATCAGTGGTACGTTACTGAGACATCAAAATGGAAATGATGATAAGGCTGTATCTGTAGCTAGTAGGAGGAAAAGGTTTCAGTGTGAGCAGTGACTGCGAATTGAACCAGACATTCTCAGGTTCCATTCAAGGGCAGTGAGTGGCTCTGGGGGCAGTCATATTTCCATGGGCCCTTGAGCAGGGCCTTTAACCCCCAGTTCAAGGGGACCCCCAGAATATGAAGAGCAAGATAGGGTAGGCAAAGAGAGGCATTCCAATGTACCTGTACTCATACTTGTGCAAGTGGCAAATGAAGGATTTATCATTTAGGTTGCATTGTAAGATTGGGGACGTAGCAAAGTCAGGTTTGTTATTTTCTAAGACACCCCCAGGCCTGGATGCCCAAGCCCACACCCTGCCATCACACTTTCTGTGACCTGATGTCCATCTTGTCTTTCTGTGTGTTCTCTTTTGTGTTGTTACCATGATGTGTCTTTCCAAAGCTTTTGTTAAACCCATCTTCACTCCCATCTGGATTCGTGCCCCGCGTGGTTCCGCTCGCCGTCCTGCCTGGAGCGCGGCTCGGAAAATCATCTAACCGCCTGTTGCATTTGTTTATTGTGGGCTCCGTCTGACAAAATGCACAAATAAACCCTGTACCCATGTTCGTGTGATTTCAGGATGTGCGCGAAGCAGGCGGGGGCTGCCAGGGTGTACGCCTGCGAGCTGTCCAAGACGATGTATGAGCTGGCGTGTGAGGTGGTCTCTGCCAACGGCATGAATGGGACTATAAAGATTCTGCACAAGAAGTCACTAGAAATGGAAGTCCCTGAAGACATCCCTGAAAGGTACCCCACCTCCTGGTCACTAAGCTCCCTCTGAAAGGGCATCACTGCCACTTGACATGAACGTTGACAAAGCTCCGTGCTGCTTTCATGGGCAGGGTCTCGCTCGTGGTGACGGAGACGGTGGACGCGGGGCTGTTCGGGGAGGGGATTGTGGAGAGTCTGATCCATGCCTGGAAGCATCTGCTGCTGCCCCCCCAGGTAATACACATGTGCCATTTGTACTTTCCATGCCCCCACACAGCCTTTTGTAATGCTGTATTCTTATCTGATAGACTGACACAGACATATCAGTGATGTAATTCATGGGCATTTTGTGGAGGCTGAAAGGTTTACAAAATAAATTTAAAAAAAAATGCGATAGCTTGATATTAAAAAATTTGATATCATATTGCAGTGAAATTTGATTAGTATAGTGATCGCAAAGCATTCTTTCATTTTACTAGACTAAGCAGTAGATTAGGCAGGATTCTTCAAAAACCAATTCCTGATGCATATTTAAGAGTATTCATTTTAAAAAAGAAGGTTTTCAACCCACCTCCTTAAAGTGTGGAAATGGTGGCATCTAGTGGCTGAATATGGCATTGCGCCCCGTGGGCCGCAAACATGATCCGTATCGCTCCCTGCAGAACCCACAGGACCCATCCAGCAGCCCGGCACTGACTGGCCGGGTCATCCCCGCAGGCGCCACAGTTTTTGGGATGGCTCTGGAGTGCCCGGAGATCCGCAGGCACCATCGGTGAGCCAGTTCTCTCATGGGACGATATCAGTATCCTACCACCAAACTGCTTTTCGTAATTCTTGAGCTGCTCAGCTCATGGTACCGGGCCATTTCTGCGCAGGGTGTGTGTGCTGGAGGCAGGGGGGCTGTCCCTGTATACGATGGGAGGTGTCCACAGTCCAGTGAGCTGCTCTCTGGATGCTGATGATTCCACGGAGCCATACACCACCGAACGCCTCAGCCAGGTGCCCAGCGGCTACATGGCCCTGACCGAGCCCTTCCGGGCACTGGACATCGACTTCAACAGCGTGCAGGTAGCCGGCCGTTCCCATGGAAATGTCGCATCACAGTGGGCACGTTTGTGTACAGGCTATACGGACTCAAAGGCGTTACTAATGTATGGTCGGGATGTGTTAATGCCTACTAGGCCTCATGGAGGCCTGGGATAGAAATTCCCACCGGGGAACAGAATCTCCAGAAGGAAAGAAGCATTTCCATAATTAGGGGAAGGAAAAAGGGAAAAGTGGCACAACCAAGGGGCAGACATCAGTGGCTATGTCCCTCACCCCCAGGCCTGGTAAATCATTGGGACTTCTTTGCTTCTCGTTCCCATGCTCGTGTTTGGCCCCAGGAGTTGGAGGGGCTGTGCTCCCGCCAGCTGAGCCGATTCCGCCTGCCAGTCACTCAAGATGGCGTGCTGGATGCCCTGGCCATGTGGTTCCAGCTGCACCTGGACGAGGAGACCAGCCTGTCCACAGGGCCTCAGGACGACACCTGCTGGGAGCAGGCCATCTACCCCGTGCAGCATCCCTGTGGTAAGTCCTGTGCCATCTTCCACGGGCAGGATTCAAACTCCGAACCTTGGATGTGTTCAGTGCTGTCCACCAACCCACCCTCCCATTAGTGTGATTTGTTTTGTTTTTCCCCCAGAATGCTCCCTGAAAGCTGGTGACGAGTTGCTTGTGGAGGTCTCGTGCAAGGACGCCTACCTGAGGGTTCATGCCATAGCCGTGGTGAGAGACGGCCTCATGACCAGCCTGGCTGACTGGGCGTCGGGTCCTGTCCCCGGCCGGACCCCGAGCACGGAGGCTGAGTTGTGCAGCGCCCTGGCCTGCCTCCAGACCGGCCGGGGCGGGTCCCAACACGAGTGCGTGCTGGAGAGCTCGGAGATAGCCCTGATCAACAACATGCAGTACCATGCGGGTTACAGCAGGGCACTGGAGAAGTTACTGCAGGTGCTGAGTGCCAGCCGGGGGCCACAGGGCAGCGAGGGCGCCGAGCTCGACCCACTTCATGTGCTGGATGTCTCCGAAGGTTTTTCGGTGCTGCCGCTGATGGCCAGCCGCCAGGCCTCGGTGAAGGCGTACAGCTCCGTGGAGAAGGAGCGCCACCAGACTTTACTGAGGCGGCTGGCCAAGGAAAATGGGCTACGGCCAGACGCGCTGGAGTTCTGGCTGTGCCGTGCCGGCGAGGACAACCGGGACGCTGCCCCCAGTGACGCCACCACCACCGCGCTGCAGAGGCCGTCCTCGGAGAAGCTCTGGAGTGCCATCGTACTGGACTGTGTGGAAACCTGCGGGCTCCTCCGGCAGAAACTGATGGAAAAAGCCACACTGGCCAGGTATGTGGCCAAACCCATCCAGCGATGAGGCCTTCAATGGTCCTTCAGCACAATTAGGATTAAACATCCTCAGTCATTTCACAACATACACAACCTTCAATCGTCTTCCAGCATCTTAGAAATAAGCACTTATTAGTTCAAGCCACGATGTAGTTCCTGTTTCTCACTCCCCACAGGTCTGTCCTGTTAATTTAGATATTATTAATTATCATATAGAACACTTTTTCAATTGGTGGGTCGCAACCCAACAACATTCACCGTGAATTTGGGACCTTGGTGACTTATCAAGGAATCATGCGGGTCCTGTCACCAAACCGGTGGAAGTCCTCTGATTGATAACAGGTTTTCTGCTTCCGCCACAACAAATCGCATTACAGGTGTCTTCTGGAGGATGGCGGACGGATCTTCCCGGAACGCATTGTTATGTACGGGCAGCTGGTGGAGTCAGATGCGTTGCTGCAGGAGAGTGCTGTCCAGGGCCGTGAGCCGACACTGGGCTTCAACATCGCGCCCTTCATCAACCAGTTCACGGTGTGTGGCCGGGGATCGGTTTGGGCTGTGCCAACGCAAGACAAACCCTTCCTTGCTAAAATTTTCCACACCCCGCAAAAATTTTTGGTATCGCGTTTTTGGTTTTTTTTCGAATTGCTGTTTTCCGGTAAGATTTTGATTCTGCGCGGTTTTCCCCCCCCCCCCCCCCCCCCATAATGGGTGGGTAAATTTCCCTTCATATTACAAACAAAACAAAAAAAGCCCCATTCGTGTTTGGATTCCAGGACAGCGTTCCCATGCGCTCTCTGCAGCATCCCGTGAGACGTGGGCTTGTTTTAGCAGATGTCTTTTCGAGGCATTTCTCAGAATAGGCCGGTTTACCGCCAGAACGGATCACGAATCGCGGCTTAGACCCTGGGGAATTTCACCGGCTATATGAACAACCCAGAAACGCTCAGAAGCTTAAAAAAAAAAGTTCCACACATTCACGCAGCAATGAAATATGCAATAGATTTTCTTTGAATGCTTCTCTGCTTCCTTGACCATGGTCTGAAAACACTGTTGCGCCAGGAATGCATTTAGCCACCTCGGCCTTGAGCTGGCTGAGAAAATCAGACTGACGTCACGCTGTCTGTCCAGGTGCCCGTACACGTATTTCTGGACCTGTCCACTCTCCGCTGCAAACACCTGAGCGAACCCACAGAGCTGTTTGTACTTGACCTCATGAACTCCAGTGCGAACCACACAAGCCAGGAGGTGAAGGTAGGGGGCGACAGAACCAATCATAAGACCTTTAGCTACTGCATTAGCTTTTACTTGCGTCGATTATGGTAATTCGTTTTCTGGCCCATGTTATTAATTCAAATGAATGTGGAACATACAGTTTACACTTCATGTTTTTCGTTAAATATACTTGTGCAATTACCTCATTTAACAGGTCTGTGTTTGTCTCGTTTGTGGGTCCCAGGTACAGACCACCGCCACGGGCAGGCTGACTGCCATCCCGTTCTGGTACCAGCTCCACCTGGATGAGGAGATCAGTGTAAGCACGTTCAGTGCACGCTCTCACTGGAAACAGGCTGCCGTGGTCCTGCAGCAGCCTGTGGAGGTGAGCGCAGGGGAAATGGTGTGCCTGAACGTGCAAGTCCACAAGAACAGCCTGTCCATCACGGTGAGAAAGGGGGAGGAGCCGACCATTGGGCCCACCCACCCCAACAGTTAAAGCACAATTTCAGTATTCAAGGCCAGTAAGATATGTATGTATGCCCTGCTAGTATGTCAAATGGTGCAAGAAACGTCTCTGATACTGTTGGTAAAATGTTTAAAGTTGCCAAATGTATAGTTTGATATGTGCGCATTTCACCAGAGAAATAAAATGGTATATGGAAGGATTTTTCCTGTCGCGTATAGGTCACATCTAAAATGGACTATTAGATTTTATATATATATATATATATATATGTGTGTAAAATATGACTTTTTTTTTGTACTGTTGAGCTGTAGTAACACAAAATGGAAATAGCAAATGTTTAAATTAGTGATGGACAAAATGACGCTGTATTTCAGCCCACTAGATGGTGCTCTCTGTTCAAAAAAGGGCACAAAGCATGCCTAAATGCAAACCAAGAGCACCATCTAATGGGGTCAAAAAACACAGCAAATGGTTCACAAAGCTTCATTTTTTCCATCACTAATTTAAATTGTACTTATGGCTTTTGTTTTTACTTAAAACAAAACAAAACTACCCAGCGGATCTGCTGCAGTCTCCAATCACTTCTACAAGTACTAGACTCTCATTCCTTTTGGCAAACACTAGCAGAGATGGATAACTATGGAAACGACTAATCAGAATCCTTGAACGGAATATTTACATGGGTCATCACATTGTCAGGGAGCATCATCCAATTTCCAAAACATAAACCATGTTCTGAAGTTACGTAAGAGTCAAACAGCTGTACATACAAGACTAAGTCACCCGTTTAGGTTTAAAATGACATGCCCCACATACAGTATGTCCACATCCATACATCTAAAATATGGAGCCGATTTCAAATTGCACTAGCAAATCTTAACCAAAACTCTGGTTTAAACAAAGATTAAGAAAGTTACTGAGACAGACTTTACATAAATTTTATGTTCCTGAGCACAAGAAACCATCCCACTCGAATGGTGGTCAGTTTCAAAGTGTCTTAACGCACAAAATCTTGTGGAAGCTAACCCAGTCAACAGAACACGTTTTCAACTGAAAGACGGAATGTGCTTTGAGTTACCGGCTTACAAGAAAGTGCAATAGACCATTTAAAACAGACGTTTTCTATTTAATCATCAACTTCCATGAACAGGAAGATAATGGTACTTATTTTAGTCAGTTTAGTGGAAAAATAGTAGGTCAAGTTAAACAACATACAGAGAGAGTTAACTGCTCATCAACAAAAACAGCCAGATCTTTGGTGTGAGCAGGAATGACCGTACTGACCTCTTACTTAGAGGAAAAAAAGTTTCCCCTTTAGGCACAAGACTCTTGCCCAGTGTCTCTGATGACTTTTAAAAAGCAGAAATGCAGAAAGAGGCACAAAAATTAAACATGCAGTGAGACTGAACTTGCGTCAATTGACCTTAGTGGGCTCCCAGTTTGGCTGTTCAAATTTTGTTTTCCTAAAAAATGTAGCTTAAAAAGTGAAGAAAAAGTGGAATACAGATGGTAAAAAGCCGTAGGTGATATGCTGGATGGATTTCACACCGCAGTTAAAAATTCAGGATTAACATTCGTAAAGCTGTCAGACAGGCTGTCGCTGCTGTGTGTATCAGCTTATGCAGTCTGTGAGTCTGTGTGACCGCCTACGGGTCAGCATTATAAAGTCATCCGTTTTGATCTCCAGTAGAATTATTAGGATAACACGCAAAGCTGCACTCAGACACCGCACTTGTAGCTAGGAAACAGTGTCCTCAGGCGGCACTTTCGTCTCCGCGTCGTCCTGGCTGAGGCCGTCCACCGTCACCAGGGAGGGGGGCGTCACCGTGTGTCCCAGGCCTCGGTAGCGGCCTGAAGGTGCTGGGGAGATGGCGGCGACCTCAGTTGAAGGTTCCGGGCCGTCGGCCGAAAGCAGTCCAGTCTGCTCACCTTGCTCCTGGTTCCCCTCGAAATACGCCACCCTGGGCCGGCCCAGGACCGTCCTCCCTGTCGAATACGCCGGTATAAACAACAAACTCGACAGCCTGGACACATAAAGCATTGAAACTGAATGTCTACATCTTCTATGTTGACCTGATTCGGTTACATAGTTTAGTTACAAGACTAATATAACGATAATACACACACACACACCTATTAATGATCACTATTATAAACAAAATTAACAGAAGCTTATTTAATAATGTCTATTATGTTAGACCTTTGATTGCTAAGTCAGACTTGCTTTTTTATAACAATTTCAGTCAAGTGATACCCAAAAAAAACGTTGCGTAAAAAGAAAGAATGGTGCTTTGGATAAAAAAATATCGCACTTATAATGATTGAAAGACAGAGGTTAAAGGTCCGTAGCTTGCTTCGGAAGCTCACCGACATTCCGCACTTGCTCTGATATATCGTCCCTGACATCCGAGATGTCCCACATGGCCATGAAGGAGTCCAGGCAGGAGACCTCGCCACCGTCCTGGACATAAGGCTTGTAGCTGAAGGTGAAGTGGTGCGCTATAGCTGCCAGGAACATCTCCACACAGATGATGAAGTCCTGGAAAGAGGGAAAAACACCATCACTCCGAGTTATTCTCCAACTGCGCCAACACTAAAATCTACCATAAGCTGAGCGACTATGACCTTTAGCTACACATGAATCTTTCTGGTGTCTCCATAACCTGTGACATGCTGGCAGGCCATCCGTGTGCTCACCTGGAGACCTGTGGCTACGGCTTCTACGCTGTCCCAGTCCCACGTATGCGATTCTGAGATGATGCCCACCTTCACGAGAAAGGCAATAAACACAGCTTGCCTGGAAAAATGAAGAAAAAAAGACAGACCGAAAAAAAAAGGATTAACAGATAAGTGTGACACGTTATTCGATTGCCAGGATGTAAATAGCCCTTTCACAGGCCACTAGGCAGGGAAGTGTCCTTTGCACACTAAATCACATTCTTGAAATTGTTCATCCAGGACAACACCACTATCCAGAACCCTTCCCCCACAAAAAAAAGGTCTGAGCAGTTCCCATCATGGGACTTACCAGAAAGACACAAACACCACCAGCTTGACGCACAGGAATTTCCCGACGGGGTGAATTGGGCGGAGTTCCTCACGTAGGGCTTTGTAGAACAATACCAGGCAATACATGGCAAACTAGGCAGCGATGGACAGAACAGGCGTTACACGTACACACAAAGACTGCTGGGCATAAGTTCCATGCTGGATATCAACAAAGACGTCTGGAACTGACATAGACGTCCTTCTCCACATTTAGACTTGAGCGTCACACATCAAAATACTCAAAATGGAAGTTACTACATTCGTACTGCTTTCAGAACAAACACATGCGACTTGAATACCACATTAAAGTCATTACAAGTACTGGATATGTATGTGGTTGCTATTTTCAGACAAGTGTAGGCATTAATAGCAAAAATCTTAACCCAAATGGGCACAGATGCTGAATTGGCACGTTTGGCTATGCAGTGAACACTTCATTTCAACATGAAAATGGATAATTCTTGAGGCCCATATTTCCACAAAGAACACCCCGTTGAGCCTTGTACTGAGCCAAGTTGCTACCAATTCCTTCGTGTTCTGAATTCCGAGACACTCATTATATGGACAGTACATTCAAATAACCAATTGAAGTTGCATGTCGCATGACTACTGAGAATCAAGCACAACTAGAGCGAAAGACATACCAGCTGGGACATATTGTTGAAGATGACTAAGTAGGTCCATGCGTTTTTTGAGCTGAAGTTTCCTTCGTCGTACACGCCACACAACTGGCAAATCCTGCCAAGATACAGAGATGCATGGTTACAGACTTCTGTCCAAAACACTATCATTTCCATATTTTCCCATTACACCCCTTTACATCCGGAACGGAAATTCTAAGAATACTGCATTTCCTGCAACTTAGGTATCATGATTGCGGGTTTTCTATTTTACCAGGACCATCCATGCGTCGTCCGTAACCACTGATCCAGTACAGCACGGTGGGGTTAGCCCTTACCAGGATGAACTGGGCACAAGGCAGGGGAAGAGTCTGCATAGGATACCAATCCACCGGAGGCCACTTACACACAAAAATCCCACAACCTGAACAAGCTACAGAAGTTTGCCTTAACTGCATTTTTTCTGTCTTACAGCCTTATATGTGCCTTATAAGTATCTTATATAGCAATATAGCCTTAAATAATGTCTGAATTTTTTTTTTTTTTAATCAGCAATAATAATAATTCAATTCAATTTATTTTCATATAGTGTCTTCACAACAGTCACCCCAAGGTGCTTTACATGAGTCTCTTGCAGGAATTTATCACGTCGTTTACACAGAATAATTCAAGAACAGGGAAAAGGGAAGATAAAGAAATGAAAGAAAGAAAGCCAGATGACAATGGAGGAGAGGAACCAAAAAGTCCCAAGTAGGGAGAAAAAAAAAAACCTCTGGAGGTCAACTGGCTGCTCAACCCCCCATGGACATGCTAATATTATTGAAAGAGTGGGCTTGCTTGCTAAAAGCAAGCTGTTATCTGTGGTCAAGGGCAAAGCCAAAGTGCATCAATGAGTCAGTTCTCCACGCCGGCTTGTGTCGCGTGTCAGATTGAAGGCTGCACCCGCGCACTGAAAAACCAGTTCCCAAAATCATTTTCCACCAATCCTGGATGCACTTACAGAGCTATGATGGTAGTGACGGGCCTCACGACTGTGTACTGCAGAACTCCCAGCTTGCACCTCAACAACAACACCCTGTAGAAATCCACAGTGCAAAAGATTGCATTATCCAATAAAAACCAGGCAAAACGGAGGCGGGACTAAATGAACTCACATTATCCAAATAAATCTAGGCAAAATGGAGGCGGGACTAAATGAACTCACTCTCCCATAGGCCAGGCTGGGCAGCAGCACAGCGGGGGGAGGTGCCTCTGCTGCTCCTGCACTTCCAGCATGAGCACCAGGCTTGGATACTGTTTGCCCAAGTAGTTCAGCAGGAAGGTCATGAAGTTATAGATGACGAAGGCCTCGTAGCATTCCCTGCACGTGTCCACGTAGATGGCAATGTTGGGGTACTTCAAGGCAATCCACTTCAAGCAGAAACACATCAGTCAGTATTCATTCAAACGTTAGCAGGGTCAAACACCAATATAATCATTATTATACAACCAAACCTTTTAATGAATAACTCATTATAAATAGCATGAACACACTTCTGGCCTTTACGGCACCTTCCTTTATTAAATGAAGGTAAAACTACATTTTTAGTAATACTTCGACACATGGCCATCTCAGCTACCCAAGGTTTTTGAAACATCATTTCTGCCATAAGAGTTAACATTTCTATGTTAGACAGGCTCTTCCCATTCACTCTATGCATGTATCCTTGTTATATTGTAATTCATTGAGACATTTGGCAGAACATCTGGTCCAATGCAGATTTATTGTGACCATAAAGTCCATCCTAGGAAGCTTAAACCTTGCACCGATGGCCAGTCCATCTCAGTCTATTATTATACTAAAGTAAATCTGAAACTTGTTTTAACCTCTAAGTTATAGCCGCACTTCAAAAAAAAAGTTAAAAACACAGGCTGGGGAATGTTATATTCTCCAGTATTGGCCCAAATTAAATCAGTGACAGTCTTGTGACTTGAGCTTGTGCTGCCTTTTATAAAAACATCACCATGGAAACAATACTTAAATCCTATATCCTATGCCACTGGAATTCTGGATAAACTACTGAAAAATACTTACCTCCCTTCTGAGTATTTATCACTTAGACAAAACGAAAATATTTAATTAAAATCAAGGCTCAGTCAACAAGAGATGGGAACACGCAGGGGGAAACACTCGACACCAGCAGCTGAAAGTTATAAAATGTTTAAGAGTCACTTACACTGTCTAAACTGTATATTGGAACCATCCATAATATCCTGCAAAAGGAAAAATAAACTTTGTGTTTTTGTGCTGGCAAAAATTCAAAATGTGTTTTTGTGCTGGGACAATGATACATTATAGCAACACAACTGCTACCACTAACAACGCCACACACATATCCGTCATTTAATTTAATTTAATTTAATTTAATTTAAATTTCATTTCATGTCGATTAACTTAATTTAATGTCATGTCATTTCATTATGCCCCATGAACTGAGTCGGTTGATATGGCTTACCGGATGATAGGTTTCTGCAGCTCAGGCTGAGTATAATGCACAAGATGTTGTAGGATCCCCCACAGGGAAATCGGTATGGTCATAAACACAAATATGGCAGCGATGAACCAAGCCTTGTTGTGGACGCCGAGCTGAAAGCAAAGCACCTACGTGACGCGGCTGCCCGAGAAAGTTAAGCCCATGTGTTGTTAAGGGTTTAATGCGATCGTTACCGACTACATGGTTTACCGGGGGGATGCATGCCTGAAACTCACCTCGGATTTCTGCACTTCCCAGATGCACAGAGGCAGGACCGCCAGCAGTAAGAATATGTACAAAAGCACAGCCAGCGGCCGTATCCATCTTCTCCAGTTCCCGCAAGAACAGGGCATCTTCTCCCGGCACTCAGAAGAGCCACGGATCGCAGCTTAACCCACCCAACAAGCAAGTTTACGGCTCCTCTCGAACTGAAGCTGCTCGAAAGTCCCTGTAACGCTAACCATAATTTAAAAGTTAAATATAATACCCACCGACCGCCAGAGTTAGTGCATCGCGATGCCCTAACAGAAGTCCCATATCACTTTACCTAACTTAAAGTTAAAGAACGTATACGTTTTCCAGGGGTCATCCACGATTCGGTGACACACAAAAGTCGCAAACTGTCACGGTAAACATCTGATTACATTATATTATACTTGCAAGCGCTAAAGTAAAACTATCTCCAGGGCTTGATCATGTAGTATATAACTTTTTCCTGTCCTCTTTCCAAAGTGCCTGCCATATCATTCATTTCCTGTTGACGCTGCCCTTGTGACCGAAGAAACGCAAAGCCCCGCCTATCTCAGAATGTGATTGGGTAAATGAAGCCCCTTGTTGGCTGACTCGCACTGTGATTGCACAATGTCCTTGTCAATCACCTTAAATAGCCGTCCAAAATTGTCTCTCTGAATTTGTAATCTAGTTCAATTATTTTCCTCTTCGCCAGGTATTAAAATTTCTGGGGAAAAAAAATCCATGCGTTATTGTTGTTTGCACATACAATATTCAAAAAGAATTACTTGTATGCTATTAGTAAGGGCTTTTCGAAAAGTGATGTGATCCAAACGTTCTTAGTCTAATGGGCAAATCGCATTATGGGAGCTCACTAAGTGTTTTCGGCTGGACTTTCCCTCGCCATGAAAAATAATGCCTCCCTCTATTTACACACATAATTGTACTAAAACCCTATCCACGTCCACATTCCAAGAAGTTACAAACTACAGAGACGAAAAACCTGGTGTCACCGCTAGATGTCCGTATAAATCAATACAGCAGACGAGCCCCATCTCGTCAGTTTGCAGTGGGCAGAAAAGTTCTTACTACTAAACCATCTCTGCCAGACAAATAATGATTGTTGTGTGAATATTATCATTGTATATGTTTTATTTTGGTATTGTTCCACCAAACACCTGAAGTAACAAAGACAATCAACAGGTTTTTGATTTGATGATGGAAATTGAAACTGACGTATAGAACATCACTTATAGAAATACATATTAATGTCAATACATATACATGAATCATATTAATCTTAACTGGAAATAAAAAACATCTTTATATCTATTATTATGCCACATATTGCCTAAATATTAAAACTTTTATTTACAATTCACTCTCAATTTGAAGGCAACACACCCTGACTCAGGCTGTGGATTTAATCGCACCGTATTCAAAAATAATGGACATCCATACGAATCATAGAAGACAAAATGTTCCCTTACTAGAAATGGAAGTTTTGGGCTGTCCTAAGTGCCAGAAAATGACCTAGAGGCCCAACAGCCAAAAATAAAGGCTTTGGGATGACTTGGGGTCAGCGCAGAAAATTCTCTTGAACTTGCTCTTACCACTTCTCGGGCTTGCAACTCAAGAATTCTCATAAACAAGAAATCCATTACCATACTGGTTAGTTTTAGCTTTAAATGCAATTATGAAAGAGGTTATATTTGTGCAAAATAACTGCAGGATGGTGAACACATTCTCTCTAATGTCGTCAGGGACTAAATATATTATGTTGCAAATATGCGATACATATATTTAAGTGTTTCTCCAGGGCTGAATTTAGGAAACCAGCAAGTTAGGGGTATTACTGATAATTTGTTCCACGTTTACCTTCCTTACTTCATTTTTATTTGCCCCCCACCACCACCGTTACGATCTTCCTGTGCATACCGGAGTTTTGGGATGCAGCGGGGAAGATATACCTATCTACAGCCGTAGGTCGAAGCAGGTTTCCGTTGACTTAATTTACTGCCCCTTTAAAGAGAATATCCATTGTTTGCAGTACAGATTGTTCATGAATATTGAATACTTCCTTTTTGGATTTTATAAATAAGAAATGGACGCACCATAGTCATGCAATCACCTGGGCTCTTAGCTACAGCGGGTTGTAGAGCATGAGATCAGGTCTAGTTCTGCTCAAAGACTGAACCAAGTGACACGGGGAATTCGGAAGACATGTGGACGCTCTATAGGGTAGGTGCACTATTCAAGAAAATTAGGAAAACTAAACCTTTCCGTTCTGATAGGCTTATGATGACTGAGCAGAAAATGTCTGGCGCACTGCCGTATATAGCTATCCGGAGACAGCTGCAGGCTGCAGAGAAGGTACAGAAACTGCTGCCACAGATGGTACCCTCCTTTGTTGTAAACTACGACATGCAAAACATTTCTTACATACAAAAATTCTGCATAGCAAGCTTTTATGTTTCAGTGTTTTTATAATTCTTTATGACTTAAGTGCTTGTCTTCCTCTCAGTTAAAATATTTTCTTAATAATCTACTGAAGGATAAGTATTTTATTTTATTCATGTTTCAGAGTGGAAGTAACTGGCCTCTGCATGAATTACAGGATTATTTGATTTACTTACCTTAAATATTGTCCCACTAAGATGACAAATAGTAGCTACGAAAGTTAGACATAGTCCTAAATCAGTCTAAGACTCAGTTGATTAATCAGTCAAGTTAATGAATAATTACTAGGTAATAAAAAAAAATTAAGTGAGAACTTCAATGCAACAATGCAGAACAGAAAAGGTATCTAGGTGTTGTGAGTTACACAGCACCTGATTTATATAATTAATCGCTATGTAATATATATAATCATTTACATTTCGTACCAGATACCTAGTTTTTTTTAAGAAAGCAGGGTCAACTAGTCCCTGGGGCAATTGGGGGTCAAGGGCCTTGCTCAGCGGCCCAATAGTCGAACCACTCAACCAATGCTGGAATTTGACCCATCAACCTTCTGATCACAGGCACAACATTCTAGACCACTGGGCCACACAAGAATAACAAAATCAGTTTTTGATTAGATGTTTAAATCTGAAGTATATCAAGTACGTATCTATATATTATCCCCCCCAGGCCAACAAATAGGGCATTGTGCTAACAGTGCAAAGTTTGTGGGCCCGAATCTCAGGGAGAGCATGTAAATTATAACTTTTCCTTCTATTGTAAATTGCTTTGGAGAGGGGTGACAGATAAATGTGGTGAATATATTGATCTTGATATTATATATGAATCATATTACTCTTAATTAGAAATAAGTCGCTAAACTTAATCGGGTGAACAGAGGCAGCGATCCAGTCTCATTTCTTATTGGTTTAACAGTGTAGCAATGACCCAGTAGCAATGAAAAGAGCTGCGTGTCCACCAGAGAGCAATTACTGTGGTGCCTCACCGTAAAGCAGAGTGGAAAAACAAAGATCGGTTTGCAGATTGTTGTTGCGGAGTCTGGTCATGTGCCCTATATTAGCCACATGCCGTATCATGCCTGTGAAGATTCGTTGACATGGAAGGCGGACTAACATACCACTGGCCTGAAAGGCATCTGAAGCCCCAGTGAGAGTTTGGAAAACATAACTGTAATCTTAGTGCCAGACAAAACCATCACTGAAGGCACTCAAATGCAGCTTGTCCATCTCACTCTGAATCATAGAGTATTAATATGAAGCCAGCTAACCCTCAGTTGCTATAATACCCTCTGCTCTTCTGGGAAGGCTTTCCATTACATGTTGGATCATTGCTGGTGGGATTTGCTACCATTCAGGTTGGGTAGTGATGTTGGATGATCAGGTCTCTTTCTGTGAGCTCGTGCGTCCTCCACTTTGCATCTGAACTCGCTCCCAGATATTTCCACTGTACAATCACTTCACTTGCGGTTGACCAGGGCAGCTCTAGCAGGACAAAATGTGGAGAACTGACTTGTTGGAAAGGTGCCCAATCGGGTCCAATGATGGTGCCAGGTTGACTGACCTTTTCTGTATGACCCCCCATTCTGCTGCCATAGTTTGGTGCTGGAGATTGCATGGCTGTGTGCTTAATTATGCACCTGTACGTCAGCAATGAGCGTGGCTTCCTGTAATTATTACAGCTGTCCCAATACTTTTGCCCATAAAGTGCATATAACCTGCCGATACAGTATCAGACTGAGTGGCAGTTGATCATCGGTTACCCAAGAGGGGCACTTAAAAGGGGGCCACTTTCACTGGTTCAGGGAAAGGGGCAGATGTTCAGCCCCCCCCCATACAAGCCTGGTTTAAGTCACTGGACACCAGAGTTCACGACACACAAAGAACACTGGTAATACACACAGTACTATCCATCTACAGCAGGGGTGGTCAATCTTATCCAGAAAGGGCCGTTGTGCGTGCGGGTTTTCAAAACATCCTGCATACACCCTGGCCCTTTGCAGATAACATTAGCCACCCCTGCTCTACAGAGTGCATTTTCACAATGTTTAATCATCACTAAGAGTCAGATTAGTACTGTATCCTCCACTAAAGTACAAAAATGTATAAAAGCACTAGTGTGGAATGCTGTGGCTAGCTGTACGCCAAAGGTCAACCACAAGCAGACCACAGAGAAACAGGAAAATAGTATTTAATTAGCCTACTTAATCCCACCTCACCCCAAAAAGGCACCTAATCCCTCATCTGCCTCTGTTCTCCTGTTGCCTACCCATATGACCATATTTAAACGAGGATAAGGATGGCCTCCTACAACTGTCAGCTGGGTTTCATTAACTGGGGTCCAGTTGGCTTAGGGCCAATAATCAATCACCATGGAGATGCAACTGATCAGGTTAATTCAGCTTCTTCCAGTCAGCTCACCCTACACAGATGGGAACAATACAAAGATTCATTCCTAGTACAATTATATGAAAATGAGAGCAGGCAATCACGCCGATTACTGGAAATAATCACCAAGCTAATTAGAAACAGCACAGAAGGGAAAATGTCAGCTGTTTTCATCCTGTATTTGCTGTAGGGGTCTGGTCACTATTGCTTCACCCACTGAGCTCGATTGCTTCTTTTTTCTACCTTGCGTTCTTTAAGTCTGAAATGCTGGGGAGTCTCATCTTGGGTTCGCTACCACGATCTGAGGGTTGGGTCCCAAGCGCGGTCACGTGACATGCTAGGTGACACGTAACAGCAGTCTGGCTAAGTGATGATGCAGCCTAATGGGGCTCGTAATCGGCAATCGCGTGCTCAGCCGAAACCATTAATCCTGCTAATCGGCCCATTGACTTACTGTGTGGTGCAAACTGGGTGCACAGGGGGGAGAAGTTATTTTGCGCTGAAGGAGTCCAAAAAACGGGCAAGGTACTGAACCTCTGACCCTGCAGGGTCAGCAAACCTAACTGCAGAGTTTATAGACTGCAGTAGTAGTATGATTAGATCGGTAGATTCCGTTAAGTAGCCGAGATATAATAAAACCAAAATACCTTTTAAACAATACCAATTACATTACTGCTGCTTGCAGCGTAAAACAGGTACATTAAGGCTGGGAAGGATACAGTTTAGCATGTAATGACGGAAAATCCTAATGGAATCTGCTATGGTGCACTTCCATATACTACATAAGCTGCTATAATTTCCCCCTGCGTTAGAGGGATACTTTATCAGTTGCTGTGCTGTATTGATTTGCCACGTTGCTTGCAGTAACAACAAGCTCCCTTCACAGCATGTCAGCGTCTCCCACAAAAATCTCGACGATTATTTTCAAGAACCCTTCCCACTCTTGCCGAAATGAGCTTCTGAATTAACGCAGATTATACGATAGGGGCTGATATTGGAGTTCGCTTAGTGTAGCGGCGGTACAGAGAACACAAATGCGCGTACAGAGATTATTCCGCCGCCTGCACTCTTTCGCACACGTGACTGCTCTGTAAAATATTTCACCGCCAAAAAAGACATTATCTTACAAAACCATTTCTATATAAAGAATTTTGTGGAGTGTCTGTATTAATGCTGCTTGCCCGAGAGTTCGACTTTCTTTAACGCTGGCAAGAAATGCTTTTCCCACTAAATTCCTAAGGATTAAAACCAACCCCGTTCCCCAAAAACAGCATGTCCCGAGCTACGACAAAGATCCGTCACATTTTTCAACAAGACAGAAACTGTTTTCTACTTTTGTCACATGTAATTAGCAGTGGAATTAAAGATTTACACACCAATACTAGTCAGAGAGCTTTACAAATATTATTCTTCGGAACATAATAAAATTACTCTTCCTGAAGCAGGCGGCCTAACCTGTTTTAACTGGCACGCTAATATTAGCCACAATTTATCATCTTCAATGAAATTCTGACAGTGAGTATTTAGGTATGTTAGGTATGGACCTCTAATTGTAGTTTTGCTGAGAAAATAATGTTTTGGTTATCATTACGAACCAATTTCATCTCCTGTAGTATTGTATGTATGTAGTCTTTAATGAAATTGACATTTGCCAAAACCAAATTACATGTACAATATTATTATTAATTATAGAATGTCATGACTGGTAGATGATATATTTCTGTAAATATATCCAACTTTTATAAACAAGCCATTGAGAAGTGATACTTATTTAGATATTAAGGATGTTCCTTGGCTTCCAAATCTACAGAAACATATTTGTAGGTATTTACGTAACCAAGTTACTTGATTTTATTGCGCAGCACTTTGGTTGACAGTTGTTGTCTTTTAGATGTGTTATTTAAATAAAGATGACTTGACTTGAATGTCTCACGCTGTCTTCATGGATGGACAGGGGAGGTCAAAGCATCGTTTTAGTTAAGCATCCAACTAGGCTACTCAAAGGAAGAGGATATCCATTATTTTTGCATTTGGAAAAAAATGGAAAGGAGAACGTTATTTTGGCCCATTTTCAACGTCCCCACGTCACATGGCGTTCACTCTGTGCTTAGCTACGTCAGTTTTTGAGCACAGGGCAAAGACCTTGACATATGTTTTAATGGACAGCAGTTGCTACAGCAGTTAAGGACATTCAAGTTCCATGTCTCCTGCTGCAGGACCCCTGAAGAAGGTACTGCCATGCACTTCCTGCTTATAATACGTTCTCAGATGCCAAGTAAGATGTTCAAGCGTGGATTTCCTGTGTCTGCTGCAGTCATGGATCCCATATGGTCTCCGAAGCTGTAGGCTGCAACTTGATAAAGATGCCTGTCAGTGGCTTCCTGCCTGTAATTCACTCTCAGTTTCCAAGCAAGATGTCTGCCACTGGCCTCTCCCTCACTCAACCTTATAGGGCCATTATCTGTGACGCATGTGTTAATAAACAGCACATTGATTTACTTTCACTTATTTCCTCATTTGTAATTGTATACTACCAGTGCTGTGGAAAAGAAATCTAGAATCCCAAAGACCAAAGACCTGTTCTCTCTTACTGTCCTGCTAGAAGATCTGACCGTCGAGTAAGATAAACTGAATCTTATTGAAACAGTTAACGCACGTATCAGAAATACCTAATTTTATTAAATACATTGTAAATAATACATTTTTTCCAGCCTTGCGGAAAAAAACTAACAATCTATTGTTTGTTTAATTTAATTCACTACCCTTCCTACCAATGAATTATGTTCTTTTATAATTTTCAAGATTTTTTCACACATTACATTATACTATATCCAGTGACCGCGAATTCGCTTACCCACTGAGAGCACTTCCTGGGGGGGCCAAAGTGTTTACAAAGGGTCCAGCTAGCCCTCAGCATATGTCACACAAATGTTTCCCTCCCACGTCTCTGTAAGTAATTCACATCCTCACGGCTGACATGCGTGACCCCGGACGTTGGGCTGCCAAGGTCTCAGTGAGTCTGAAATCGCTCCCACAGAGAGGGGACTTTCTCAGGAAGCCGAATAATCCACCTATCCCACAAGGGGCGTTTCTCAGTGGAGGACAGAAGCTCATTCCGGATATTTCTGAATGGGTTAATTCATACAAATATCGCTTTATTTCAGTGAGGTCATTATGTGGTGTAATTTCCTGAAAGCACAACTGAACTAAACACTATTGTTTGCTATTTGTGTGTGGAACCAATATTTGTCCGTCTGAAAGTGACTTTTGAAACTGAGCTTTATATAAATCTTTGATAACAGCACACAAAATGACACTAATCTCATATATTACAGTCCAAAAATCCAGATACAGAAATTGGGCAATGAAATATTTAGTGCACTAAAAGGAACTGGAATAATTATTTCCAAAACAAATATTCGAAGTATCTTTGTGTATCTCATCAGCCAGTGTATGTATGATCACAGCATGATTCTAAATTAGGTCAAGATAATTCCAAGCCCTTTTGGGAGGATAAGTGTTTCCATTTAAGCGCAAACTGCAAGCCGCAAAGGTCTGAGAAGAAGCAGAACTGTATGGAGTGCAGGAGCAGCATGATTAGATCGGTAGATTCCGTTTGTGGGAACTCAGATTGGATCGTGCGTGATGATCTTCAGCAGGCACACGTGTGTGGAGCTCCTCCAGCAATGAAATACAAACATGCCATGTGCAGACACGAGGCTGTTTACTTACTTTCTGCAGCAGCTGATGGCTGTGGCTATCTACACAACATTATTCCACAATATTAGCTACTCAGCAGCACGGTTAGTTAAGGACTCACAATCCGTAGCACATTGAAAACCAGAAAACAAAGTACTACACAAATAATTTTTAAAACTATTCACATATTCACTTTTTAGCACACATTCACAGCGGTAATAAGGGAAGCTTAACATTCATAAGACTGATCTCTTCCTCCCTACTCCTTATGTCTCTTTGACTTGTTCTTTCCTGTACGTGAGATTAATATATTTCATGTCATATAGTTTTTCCTTACACAGAATATGGCATTTCCATCTGATTATTTATCGGTCCGAGTAACTACGCTGTTTTGAAGTATCTGTAAACATTATAATGTAGATTTGGCTCAACAAGGTTATCAAGGTAAAACTGTCACCTTCTCATTTGAATAAAAAAAGACAAAAAACATGTTACATATTTAAATGTTAATACAAGGTGTTCAGGGCATGTTGACAACATATTACAATATTCATATAAAGCTTTAAATACAATAATATAATCCAAAGAATAATATGGATTAATACATGACACTTACATGTTATCGGCCATCCAAGGATAAGAAAACCTCTGTTAGTGATGCATACATTTGTTTAATGGTACTTACAGGTAAGCACTTAAGATCGGTCTCTTCATACTGATGGCAGGTTATGAGATGAGAGGATAGACTGTGAACCCCACCCTCAGGATGCTCTGTGCGACCTCACAAGTCTCCTCCCCCACTATGGGGGGACACAAGGCTCAGATGTGACCTCACCGCGCCTCGCCCCAGCTGTTCTCTGGTTGTCCCTGCATATGCAACGCCAGTCCTCCAGGGGGCGCTCTGCTGCATTATGTCCCAGAATCGCCCACCCAACGAAAATGAAAGTTACAATTACACCGAGTTTTGTGGGCATTGGGGGGTGAAGCGTCCAGGGGCATGGCACACACCAAACCCACCTTTGGGTGTTGGTACGTTAGGACCTGAGAGAGTCTGCCATTTAAAGGGCCGGCATCGTTTAAAGCGAAGCTCAGCGCCCGCCGCCTGCACGCAGAGTCTGGTCAGATATGCTTGACAGGGGGACGTGGCAGGGATTTTGACGGTGGGGGGGGTGTTTTGGGGGCAGCAGGGAGGGCCAGCCAGCAACTCAGTTGTCACTGTCCTTGCGCAGACTCCGGTCTGTGTTGTGGTTGTTGGGCTCCTGGTTCTTACACTGGATGCTCGTCCCATTCAGAGGCCCCATGCTGTTGGCCAGCATTGGGGAGTGACACCAACAGCACAGGCAGGACTGCCAGAGACAGAGGAAGACAGCGTTAAAAGAAACAGGCGAGGAACCCAGAGCCCTAACATGCGGCACAACTTCAGCTTCGTCCTACTATAAATGGAAGTCAGATCCAGCCATCGACCTCATTAATGCATTTTCCGCAATATCTGTTTACTGTATAAACTGGACTAAGGCCACAATTTTTTCCGCAGGATGAAAATGTCCGGAATCCACGTCCTGTTCTTCACCGGGGACGTTATGTGTTTAAGCATCACTGCCTTTCCCAACGGTGAGAGCGATTCCAGCAAAAATATAAACTACTGCTATAAACAACAGAAGATGGCCTACATGACTGGATGAGTTCACCTCAAACAGGCAGAATAGTAATGATTAAAAAGGCAATCCAGCCTCAAATCACTGACCGTTACACAGCCATACTGACTAAATATTCCACCTGCTACTTCAATCCACAGGATTTCAAAGGTTTTACAGGCAAAAAAAGAAAAAAAAGAATCAAATTAGCAATAAACATAAAATTCAAACGCTGTTATAGAGTCAGAAGGGTGTCGACTGTGGTAAATATGCGCTTGTTTATGTACATGAAGTCTGCAAACAATATTCAGTCATCGATCAGACCCATAAGTGATTAAAAAAATGTACATTTTTTTAAATCACTGTTGAGTGCCATGTTCACAGGAGCAGGGAACAGCTCCTTTTGACAGCACTGTGAAAGTTTGGCAGGCTGCCCCCCCCCCCCCAAAAGAGGCCCGCTTTTCCTCCCACGCGGGTCCTCAGTCGGAACATGCAGGCCGTGACCTCTTCCAAAAACCAGCTCGTAAATCACAGTGCCGGCTTACATTTTCCCGCAGAAATGTCAGCAGTACTAGTCACAATCTTCCAAGCCGTCAGGCTGTGGCTGGGGGGGGGGTTCTTGGATTTTCATTCTTTGCTGTTTTTTTTTTTGCCCTGGATGATTAAAGGGGAAAGCAGTGTTTGTGTTCGGCACAGTTAAAGGGGTGGCCTAACCTTGAAGCAGTTCTTGAATTTCTTGCTGACGAAATACAAGATGATGGGATTGATACAGGAGTTGACGGTGGCCAGATTGATGCCGAAGTAGTCCAGGATTAACAGGAAGCTAAAAGAGAGGTGGAATAAGGTGATGAAACATCTCCAACCATCATCAATAATGGTTAATAATGTAACTGCTCCCATTAATGTACATACAGACCCTATAGTCATATTTTATATTATGGAACATGACCCATGTGATCGGTGATCGGATGAGGAACGGACCATACGTACTTAAGGAGATCGCACCGATCTTTGTCTTCTTGAATGTAGACCATTTTTTTCAGCAACCTGCTGAGATGAAGGGGGAACCAGCAGAGGGCAAAGATAACAACCAGGCAGAACACCGCCTTGGCCACCTCCCTTCGCTGAAAGAAAACAACATCTGGATTAAATGGTGTCCATTGGGAACCAAATATATATATATATATTACATTTATGGGAACAGAAGTGGTCCAGAAGTGGGAAAAGATGCCGGAACCTTGCCTACGTGCACCAGAAATGGCAGTACGTCAAACTACATCAAGGAGAGCAATGATGGAGATATTGTATCTCACCTGCTTGAGATGCTCGCTCAGAGCTATTCGCAGGCTGCCGTTCCTGTGGTGGAGCATCTTGCACGTCATGAGAGTGTAGAAGACGGCCGTGCAGGCCAGGGGCATGCAAAAGTAGAAGCCAAAATACCACCAGTCCTTGGCATCTGTGTAAAACTAGAGAAACAAACAAGTGATGACTGAGAGAGGACACCTACTATTATTCTAACGTCATTTTTTAAAAACTGTGATCCAGTTTTTGGGATCTGGCAGCGAATCGTCTACGTGGCATAGAGCCATAAAATCAACAATCTTTTGTTTCAGACAGATTTCCATAAAACGGGACATTTACAGACAGAACCTCGAATTTGCCACACATCAAAGCGTGTGCAAGAGGCAATGCCATCAGGATGTACGAAAGTCCATTGCAGAGATATGTTATCGTACAGCTGGTTTGGGTGAAGTTTCATGTGCTATCGGGCGTGACGGTCTCCGTGTCAGGCCGGTAACAACACCCTGTCACACTTCCTCCGCACCTGCCCCCACACAAACCGGCCCTTCCTAATAATTCATTCAAAAGCCCCCCACCCCCAACCCTCCCCCCCTTCCCGTTTTCCAAAGAGCCACTATTTCTAGAGCCGGCCAGACCATTTTTCAGCTGCCCGTGACGTGGGAATAATACAACAGGAAGCAGGAGAACAAGGTCCCCTCACTGCAAACGCTCACTTCACAGCTGTGCATTGTGGGAGACCAGAAATCTTTGTCACCAAAGCTCTGGGAGGTTCAGCCCAGAAAAATCCCATCCGGTTTACTGTACACTTATGCAGAACTGAAGTGGTATGTCTAGTTCTGTTGGAAACAGAGCCTATCTGTGCAAAAGGCCAGTGTTAATGGATCAGAACAGCTGAAATATTAATGGAGTGTAAAACCACTGCCTTTATGTTATGGATACACATAAGATGCCTTTAAATATTGCATACTAGAATAAAATATTTAAATAAAATATTACATGGTAAAATATACTGCCTGAGAAGATGGCACAATAGTTAAGGGACTAGATTTCCCTAGACAGAACTAGCTGTTGTACCCTTGAATAAAAAGCTCTGAAATGTAATTGTCTCATATCTGATATATTTTATATTCTTGGGAACAGGGTGCCCGATAAGCTAGCACAGCAGCGTACCTGCATGAACGGAGACTTTGGTTTCAGCATGCAGGTCCTATAGCTGACGTTCCTGTGGTTGAAGCTGACAATGGTGAAGCCAAGAGCCTCGGGCACAGCTAGGATGATGGACAGGACCCAGATGGAGATGATCTTGATGGCCGTCAGCATGGGGATGCCGACGCCTTGTACGCGACTCCAGGAAGCCACGGCTCTGTACCTGTGACCAATTGAAGCGCAGAGACCCCTTAGGACACACCCCCTCACATTTTCACGTGAGCGTCTTGAGGTACATTCTCTCTGCTATCATGCAAGTAGAGTGAGACCCTTCAGTTTCAGAAGTCAACCCAAGCAACATCTTACATGGGTTACCAAATACTTCAGTCTATTTAAATGCGCCCAGGCCACCTCCCACAGCGTGAGGTGTGAGCCGCACCGTGATCAGGAAGCACGTGTGGTCGAGCTCTGGTACCTGTCCACGCTTAGAGCGCAGAGGTTGAGGACGGTGATTCCCACAGACGCCTTCTGCACGAACGGCATCATCTTGCACAGGAAGAGGCCGAACGGCTTGTCGTCGAATGGAAACCTCATAGCCAGTAGCTGGGAGAGAAAACAGGACTGAGGCCCATGAAAGCAGGAGAGCCAGGTCGTGGGACTAGAAGACACTGCAATTCAGACGATTCTGAGGCACAACAGCAGCCCCTTCTGGGGAATGAACACCCACCCCCCCTTCGGGTTATAAACTCATATGCATTTCTATGTTACTTGTTGGCCTGGTAGAGTGAATAAGTAGAAATGTAATAAGTAGGTGGCTCTCGATTGACGTAAACAATCCATTCCACAAACCCTTATGTACGTTAATTTTTACGCGTCAGATTTACCTTCTCATACAAAACACCATATAGCAAAACACACATAATCCAAAAATATACTAGAAACACGTGCTAATTTGCACATTAAAAAAAAACACAAAAGTTAAAGTGTAAATAAACGTACGTCGCATTTTTGCGTTAGCGCTTCCGTAAACTCTACGTATTGCAGATATTTTTTGCGCAAATCCGGATTTACTTAAGTTCGTTTGAGGCAAGTCGAGAGCAGCATGTATTGATTAATAAATCAATGAGGTGTTTGCTTTGCAAATGAACTCTGTAACAGTTAAGAGTTCTGGATAGTGTCTCCCCAGCACGGGCTGTTCTGGGACACTGATTATGAGCACAGTTTAGCTGAACCCTTATCTGTCCTCTTAAGGACCTTCTCTGACTAATGTACATGGCTGTTTCCAAATGTGGCTTGCGAGTGTCTGCTACAGCTGAGAGGTTTATGTTGCTACCATGGCACGAGTTAACAGGCTACAGGAGACAGCCTGGATGGATACACTGGGCCTCTTCCAGCAAGATGTCCTCTGCTGAGTTACAAATGACCCTGAGCCGGTCAAAGGGGCACCCATTCCTCCCTGAGTCTGCTTCGGGAGCCAGCTGGATTTAGGCCACCGGCTTTTCCAGGAGTACGGACTGGCACTCAAGAAGCGAAACAGGCCCGCCCAAGTGGGCCAAAGCTTTAGGGTGGCGTTTCATGGGCGGGTGGGGGGAGGGCAGGGGGGAAGGCTAATCAGGAGCAACACTGGGTGGAGGGCAACAGAAATGGAGACACGCCAACAGGCCTGGTGCTACACTGGCTTGCCTCGAGTGGTGGTGGGGGGGGGGGGGGGGGTTCTGGAAAAAGCATGCTTATAGTTTTTCATTTTATTGTTTGAATGGCATAGTATATTCAACCAGTCAGAATTAAACACCTCTAGCACTTCTAGGAGGGGTACATGAAAAACCGGGGTGGGGGGGTGAGGCGCCACAGCCCCTCTGAGGTCATGTGGCTGAAGTAGGGGCAGTGAAATACTTGACACTAAACATGCCTGTCCATCCCTGTTCCCTCACTGTAGATAATTAAACATATTAAATTTGTAATGCCACAATTTTATCAAGGCAACCAGTTTATCTATTGACTTCTACTAAGACTAATTACAACTCGCGAGTTATCAGTCTCATGACAGGCCCAGTTGTTGTTGTTGAGGCATATTTATAGTACAATCATAGTTGAATTGCTCTGATGCTATACAGCACTCTTTAAAGCCTGAACGCAGGTAAAGCACAACTCAACGATATATGCAATACATTAAAATCGCTTAAATTAATTCAATCTCTCAGCTGTCAGTAAAAATATAAACACTTTCCATTTTTACACGTTTAACCATAAAAGTGCACTGTAATACCGTAAATCTTAGTAGATCAAGCCTGCAGACCCGAGCCAAAGAGTGACGCACGCGCTAATTCCAGCCGCACGTTTCCCGTAAAACTCATCACACTAATAAACTGTAAAGTGCCTGGACCGTGAGCGCGGTATAAGGCACACAGGTAACACTTTATTTGAAAGGGCACAAATACTTAGTAATAATTCGGTTACTACTGATGTACAAATCATGAACAAATATAGTTGCTACTTGAAAGAAAAGATTCGTCATGATTCATTAATGGTGAACAAACATGAGGTCAGTATTTCACTTGTGTTATTCATGACTTGTTCCTTCAGTAGTTCACAAAGGTTTACAGAATTAACAGATATAGTAACAAATATAGTAACTGCTTGTGATAAAAATTGCGTCACTATTCCTTATGGTGTATTAACATGTAATATATGTAACTTAGACTCTCAGTTTGTGGTTAATTAAGACATGAATAATAGTATAATACTATATTATTTGTGGCGCATCAAATAAAGTGTTACAGGCACACGATTGTTAAAATCGAAGATGTATTGCCGAGAAAACGTTAATTAGGTATTAATGGTTTAAAGATTTGTTATACAGTATCGGTCCAAAAATCCCAGACTGGTGTAATTTATATGTGAGAACCAGCGGCGGTGTTTATCACTCAAACCACGCATAGCCCCCCCACCCCCGAAGTTTTTTTTTTTGGGGGGGGGGGCGTATGCCACAAAGAGTCAGTACACTAAATATTAAATAGGAGAATAGGTGTTTTGTTAATCAGCAAGCTATAGCTACGATATTTAGTCTCTTTTCATTATTCATTTAGTCTTTAAGGTGGGGCCCCAAAAACAACAAAATCCGCCTCTGATGAGGAAAGGAAACCAACCTTGTAAACAATAATGGGGATGTCGATTACGATGTAGATGATGTCCCCCAGTGCCAGGCTGGCGATCAGCGCGTTGGGCCCGTTTCTCATGCACTTGTTCTGGTATATAATCCGCAGCAGGGTGGCGTTACCCACCAGGCCGACGACAAAGACGATGCAGGAGAAAAAGGTGTTAATGTACTTTGCATAGCTTTTGATGGACGTGGTGCTGTCGCACGGAGGCGGGGCCAGCGGGCGTATCTTCACCGAGCTGTTCCAGCGCCTGGTCATTTGGGCGTCGGGGCCCGGGATGGGGCGATCCGTGCCGTTCAACTGACACGTCCCGCTGGCGGCCAGGCACAGCACCGCCAGCAAAACGCACAGAGTGAAGGAGGTCATCTCCAAGCGCATTCCGCACCCCACAAAAGGTGAAACGACGGGGCCCTCCGCCGAGCGGGGAGGCTGGAAAAAAGTGCAGAAAGAAGGAATCACGGTTAGGCCACTCAGTCTCGGACCCTTAAATCAATTAACAGAGCAAGATTTGCGATTCTAATGCTATAAAATTATGCAAAATCAGCATCAACCCCCGTCACACACTTTGTACAAGAACTGGATGAAAAGTCAAATGTAATTATCTTAAAGTAACAATTTCCGGAGATTAAAAATCCCAGCATCTGAAGAAAGTAACAGTTAAGAAAGTGCACTCTCTCCTTGTGAGAGTACGTTACTGTCGGCTTCTCTAGACTTCTAACAAACACTTTGTAATGGGGTACAGATGGTGGAGCCAGGCGTCTCCGCACTGGTCTTCCCCCCGCAGCACCGGCCCACAGCGGGTTCGACCGAGCGGGGGATCCAAATGTGAGGTTCTGCCTTTGATTGACAGCTGTTTGTCCTATTTAACCTTCAGCCAACACCTCCAGACGTCTCACATTTAAGATTTGCTTCACTGATTTCGAAATTTTGAAGCGCTTGGACACAAAAGAATTCAATCTGCATCCTAACATTTTGGCCCTTATTATTATTAATAATATTTTTCTTCAATCTATATAAGAAAACAAGCATGACCAAACACACCAGGCTAGTTACAAACAAATCCAATGACCTCTTATGTGTTTTTCTTAAAGTCAATGAATTGTAATCGCGGCCAATATAGGCGGTTGGGAAATGGATGGATGAATTATATATTGAACCGCGTACAATTAATCCGCTACAGTAACTGTAAAGAAAAGTCCACAATTCTCAATAGATACGCGGTAAACGTAAATTATGCCAAACATGTAATCATTTACCAATAATAACAAAAAATCTTTTATATCCACTGTTATAACCGCCATTTTTTTTGGCCAGTCTCTTAACTGACATCTAGGGCACAAACATCTGACAGCCCGTTTCAGTTTCTGATCAGGAGAAAGCTGACGGGAATCGGCGGCAGAACATAAACTGATATATGTATAAATAATAAATGTATCTGGTTTTCACCTACCGCTCCTAAAGTGTTTGTCTCCCTTGGAAGCGTCTAACAAAGTTTCAGACGAAGCCCCCAGACATCTGCATCACATCGCATGAGTAATTAACGGAGTATCAAAGTATAGGAGTATCCCCCTTGGTTTGTGCGTCTGTTGTGCGGTTCTGATCATTCCGTCTCACGGTTTTCCTGTGGAGAGTTTTTTTCCCCCGTCCTGTGTGAGCTGCCGCGGAGCACTTTGACTGGGTGGGATTATAAATCTACACCTCCCCTAAGTTACCACGACTGCCCCCAAAGAAAACAGGCGCTCTGGCTGCACTGCCTTCTGACAGCCGCGCCGGCGCAGCAGCTCGCAGGCATCTGGGACCCGGCGGCTCCCGATCTGCGCCTCTCCCGCACGGTGCCCCCCCATGTACAGCTAGGCTTCCTCCGCTAAAAGCTTCAATAATAACGTAAGGAGAAAAGACGCTTGGAAGCAAACTTTTTTTTTTTGCCCTGTCCTCTTGTCTTCAGCTTCCAACATGAGAGGGAAGACAAAACATCAACTTAGAAGGATCTTGTAAATTTCAAGGGCAGAACAATAAGCTTTCCAGTAAAGCGGAAGCTCAGCCTTTTTACTCCAGTACGTGACACCACCCAGGGAACTTCAATCTGGTCCCATAAGTGCGTTGCAACTCTGTTACAGATAAAGGTTAAACTAAAAATACGTACGAATCAATATGGTTGTATTATGATATATGCGGTTTCAGTATATAAACGGTTTATCTAGACAAATCTAAACAGTGCACAAAACAGCGTTTCATCATTTAGGATTTATCATTATGTTTATTAAATATGATCCTTTCTATGTTAAGTTGTTGATAATAGATAGACAATAAATACATTATATACATGAATATACATGTCAAAGCAACGTAGCGAAATGGATTAGGAAAATACGTCCTGATATCATGACTGTATAAAATAATTTAGCACATGTAAATACATTGCGTACGTTCAGTAAGTCACGTGCGGCGGCCGGGTCATTGACCTCACACTGAAAGCATAACGGATTTCCCAGGAAGAAACACATTTGCCGGCATACATATCGTCATGGCAAGTTATGTGTTCGCATCATTAAAATATTTACCTCAAACCTACTGTGATGCAAATAATGTATGTTTGCAAGAGCTGAAAATCGTGAATGAAAATTTGCATTACGGTCGGATAAACAAACGGGTGACGTCAGTCCGCAATTCCCATTAGACTGCACCCAGGTTTATACTCAGAAAATGGAGTCGTCATCAGTATGTCTACCTGTGAGGAAGAAGAGATTTGTCAGGATGGCGCTGGACTACTCGTGTCATTAATGAGCCGCTGACTCAGCAAAGGAGTTAAGCGTGTTTTTAAAAACTGCTGTTTCCTTACCTGGATTAACTGGACAGTGAGTGGTTTTGAAATACTGGACAACATGCAGGCAAATACAGAAAAGGGCAACTCACAGATGATAACATTTAAACCTCCTTAATGTATTTGGCTTTAACTAAAATGGGAACTTATCTTTCTGAAACCGAATTGTGGAAGTGTGACACCCGTTAACTGGTGAAGAAAGCCAGAACAATGTGGGGGAAATTCACAGAATCAGATCTGGATTTAAGCAGAATCTGTTTTTTTCCCCTCTGTTTCAGCAAACAACACATCCTAAACTAAGTCAAGTTTACCTGGGGTTTGATTATTTTTATTTTTTTTTGAAGGAAGATTGGCCTCGGAGCTGAAATACTCGCGGCTATAGCCCCGAGCGATCGGACCTAACGACGCCCATGTTCCGGTTCCTCTCAGGTAGACTGAGGTACTGGTCCAGAATGACAGAGACTTTTCAGAATTGTTAGCTGACCACTGAAACATGCCATGTGAGTCCAGCATCGGTATGGATGCTACTTGTAGATGGGACCTTCACTAAAACACAGTTTATAGCAGTTATGTTCTTTTGTGGGTGGAGAACACCCATTGCCTGAAATCCTTGGCTGTTTTGCGTTTCTGCCATTTGGAGCCGATACTGTACGCTCTCTGTGGCCAAGTTTCCCAGTGGAAAGGTCCTAATTCAAATCTTAACTGTGCTCCTTTGTCTATAGGTAAAAACTAAATTATCATATTCATATCTTTTCAAATATTTAAAAAATAAATGCATTCGAATATATTCAGTGTCTTATCTGATGCTATATCATTAGCTATGTATATTACAACTAAAAGGTTTATTGCCTTGTTGAAGTATATCATAATGGATCGCTTGTTAACTAAACAATAATAATCATCATCATCATACATGCATACATACAGACATTAAATCTGCATAGTGTTTTTCAAGAATGCAAAGAGGCTCGTGAAGCCTTCAGATACAGCAAATTTAACAAGCTGATTTGGAATCAAACCTCGGTAAGACTGTGTTTATGTATTCATTAGAATCGTATAATCCTGATTTCATGGCATCAAAATTAGATTTTGTAAATATTGCTAAACACTGTTGCATTGCTTATAAAGGCAAAAAGTTAAAGCTCTTCACTGCTGCATAAGACCAACTTTATCAGTTTTATATAATCCATGTAATTAACGACACAAATGTTGTTGTTTATAATCTTAATCCCAACTCAAATCCTACCATTAATTACCGAAGCTTGCAGTTTAAATCTAATACGTTTTACGGTGCCTGTTTTTTCAGTTATAGTTAAATTGCACGGTAACTTTACCTACTTAATAAAAACTATGACCTAATTGGGTAATGCTAATATTTATTGTCATTTAAATTTAAAGGGATTGTGTTTTCTTTAATAGTGGACATAAATATATCATGACTCATGAATTAATCATGGTCAACAGTGGCTTGTATATATTATTAACCATAACGTGACTTGCTGATGGAATCTGATTTCAGATCTGTTTGCAGTTTCCATAGCGGTCTCTTTTTTGAAGGACAGTTATGCTTTGTTAATAAATACATCATATATAAATTATGTAACCTTTACCTGGTCCCAGTTGCTTTGACTTTCATGTTATTGTTGTTGTGTTGTTGTTTTGGTCTTAATAACATATTAATGCCATTCCTTCTGAACTAGAAGATGGCAGACTGCCTGGTAATTCTTTTGCCTGTTCTCTGATGGCGTCTGTTGAAATGTGCTCCCTGCATATTGGTACATACCCTGTGGGAAATTTAAACCGAGTCTGAGTGGGATGTAAGCGATTTCTTAACTGGGACACGAGTAGAAAAAAGACAGTCAGAGGCCAACACAATCTTCACAGAGACTGACACCGTGACTTTTCGCTCAAGTAACCTCGAGTTACTTAGCACGGTTGAGTTTCTCAGCTCTGGATTGAAGAAGTTAACTTCTCAGATTGGTAACAGGGGAACTGAAAATAAAATGGTATGATAATTAAAAATTTAGGCAGTCAAAATACAGTAATACTTTTTTTTTTGCTCTAACAATACATAGAA
This sequence comes from Mormyrus iriodes, assembly GCA_011763525.2. Lineage (NCBI taxonomy): Eukaryota > Metazoa > Chordata > Actinopteri > Osteoglossiformes > Mormyridae > Mormyrus > Mormyrus iriodes. The sequence continues at coordinate 158,586 of JAAGVU020000033.1, forward strand.
AAATTGCAATCTATATTTAGCACTCAATATTGCCTCTAATTTCACACTTAAATGGGAACCTTCAATCAAGGTTTGTTTATGTGAGTAAGAATCATTTGATGAAAAAAGAAATTAAAAAATGCTGTCGCCTTATAATGTGTAAAGTCGCGTGTTTATGAAATTCTTTGGACTATTTAAGTTGGTCAGCTTCATTTGTTTTCTAGGGGGACAAAACAACATAAAACAAACCATAGTTCAATCCTTTCTTTTTCGAGAGTTGTTTATTTGTACTATCTGTAAAGAAATGCTAGAGGCCACGGGAAGAGAAGCGTCTTGGTCCTTCTGGCCAATAGTCGTCCTTGATTGCTGGGGGGAGGAGTCTCAATCGCTGTCTCTTCTGATTGGAGTTCCTAGAATGACTGACGTGTCGTAACACGGATAAAGGACGAGGATGCTTGGTCTATCCACATGCTTGTATAAATGATTGGAGAATAACTTTTATGTTAGCGTTCAGAGCCCGCGTGTGTCATCTGGCTTTGTTTCGTCAGTAATACTTTCCAAATGAGGCTTATACTTATAAACAAGAGGCTGGATCTGGTGTTTTTCACTTTTTTTCCTGTTGAACTGTAGAATAGTTCATAAGACTCAGCAACGTAACAAAAGATTTTGAACAGCGCTAACACGCAACATATTTTCCCTGGCTTCCCATACTGAGCCCTGGTCCACTATCATCCCCAATGCTTTATGAAATATTACATTTCAATAGGGTCATTATATTACGCACTACTGAGATCCCGTTAGTACATTTTATATACTACTTTCAACTACACTTCATAATTCTATATAACAATCCCTTTCTGCTCTCATACATGTCCAGTTATAGGACTGCATGGATACATACTGTGGTATACTACAGTGTAACGTGTACCGTATTATTAGCATTACGTGGCTAACACTGTTAGCTGTTTCGGTGCCAATCTATCCATCGCTGAAGAACACCAGCGGATCTTTCGCGATGGCCGGTCGCCGCATTTCCTGGCAAAAGCTTACGAGGAACGTCTGTCTCATTCCATGAAACGCAGACGATAAAATTACAAGCCGCAATCCTCCGAGACAAACAGTCATCTCAGTCCTCTTCAAACAACATCTGCAGCCGTGCACGGACACACATTTGACTCATTTATAGTAAAAATAAATAAATAAATGAAGGCTTAAGAGTCATAAGACTACAATATTAAACTCATAACGAAGGGTCTCTAATTATGTTCAGTCCTGCCAGCTGTAGGCCCGGCCTTTTTTTTTTTTTGAAGTAGCCATTAGAGTGTTATAGAGGAAATCAGCATATCTTACCATTACTGAGATCAATAATGTTGAAGCGATTTGATGGGCAGGGGGGTGGGAGCAGTCATGGCTGAAGAGGAGGATACACCTATATGTCATGGGGAGTGGTGAGTGACTCAGCAGGCTAAGTCAAGATCAGAAAGTCACTAGTTTGAACCCCAGTCTAGGCAGAACAGTCACATGCCCCTGGACCCTTGAGCATGGCCCTTAACCCCCAGCTCCTGGGGTGCCACACCATAGCTGACTTTGCACTGTGATCCCCAAGCTATGGAGAGCAAGACGGGGTAGGTGAAGAGAAGAATACCAATGGCTCTGTACTCGTACTTATGCAAATGGCCAATAAAGGATTTATTGCCATCATGAGAACTTTAATGACAGAGTAATGATCACCATGGTTGGAATAGAGAGCTCTGATAGGCCAAGCTAAGAATCCCATACAAGTGTATTCACTCTTTTGTGTGTAATCCTAAATACTGGCAGGACAGGGGCGAGTAACTAACATTCAGTTCTTCATGTTTCTAATGGCCACCGGCCGTGGGCAGTCAAACTCAGGGAAGGCTTACATTTTGCAAACACTGCACGTTCCTGATAAGTAGCCAGAACAGATCTCACATTCATTTAAACAACATAATTACTTATAGTTTCTTCCTGAGCTGTATGCAATTTAGCTTTCAGGTGATTATGGCAACCTTATCTTTCCGGTACATCTGCCAAAACAAAAGCAAGTCAAATCTAACTACATTGTCGTTTTATTATACAACTTATATAACATTCGGTTCATGAGGAAACGCTGACGTTTAGCCTTTGATCCCAGAGACAGGAAATGAGATGCGTGTCTGCAGTATGGTAAGCCACTCTCGCAGTAGACCATGAACAGCCGCTCTGTGGTGACCCTGGAGACACCAGCGTTCATTAACGGGAACTTCAGTGAGAGGAGGTAAACAGCTGGATGAGAAGTCAGCAAGGAGGATGTGGTGGGTACAGATGGTTCCACGTGAGATGTACAATGTGCAAAACAACACATAGCTGGTGCTACTTATGGAATCCTAAGAAATCATCTAGCCTTTCATTCCAAGGCAAACTTTGTATTCAAGGTCTTACGTCACAAAGGTCTCACACAGCATCTGCAGTCAGTCTTACCATCCCTCATATGCTGTTAGCACAGGTGTTGGATTTAACAAGAGACCACTTGATCACAAGCGAGCAACCAAATCTCAGTTTTATACTACTGCTATTTCAACGTGTGTAAGATGTCTCTGAAAAGGGGCACGTGACCAGTGACGGCATGCATCTCCCGTGCAGCTGCACTGTCTGCATATGTCAGAGCCTTCAGAACATGAAGGGGAGTGTCGCATGAACTGCACCACGGTTTGGACTTCGTGAAATCAAAAAGTGATGGAGATATCTTGCTTAATGCATGCGACAAAGCTTTGTTTTTAAAACACACACATTCGCACTTTTATATGTGCTGTGCGGTTTCCATGGAACAACAGCAGCAACCATGTTTGTTGGGGGGGAGGCTGGCAAGGGGGGGGAGTTTCCAGGCAAAACAATATGAAAAAAAATACTTCGAAAATACAACCTATATTCAAATTTTATATCTGTATTGTATCTATATTTCTAAATTGTCTATGCATGCTGTTGGATTTGTGTCTCGTTGTTATAGTCTTTTGCTTTTATGTGGGAATTTGATTTAATTACACAATGCATGCCTTCTGTAAGATCTATTATGTCTAATAATCAGATGTCCTTTGCTCCCCCTGGGTGACAGTCCTGATGTTTTCCTGTCCAGCGGTTTCTCATTAGGCGTGTTCTTCTATTCTCCAGCTGTTTCTCACGCACACCCCTGCCCCCTTTCCCTCCCCGGCCCCCCCCCCCCCCCCCCCCCCCACCGCCCTTTGTTCTCCATGCTCTGTCCTCGCATCAGACTGTTTCGTGTTACCACGTGGAAAAGTGTGCAAAAGCCTCCCGATCATCATAAGTCACGGGGAGACAGCTGCCCTCCCTCCAAACCCCCAGCCACGCTTCAATGCAGGATGTGTACCAAACAGTACTCGTCTGAATTGCATGTTTGGAGAAAATCTGCCCCATAGTACCCAATACCCAGAGGTGGAAAATCCAGGTCTAGCAAGTACAAATCTGGACTAAGATTTTGTTTCAACCAGCCAGTTGAGTATAAAGAATCAAAGTCAATGAGTAGTCAACTGATTGGCTGAAAGAAAATCTTGGTCTGGATTTATACTTTTTGGACCTAAACATTCCACCTCTGCCACCATTCCTCCTTTGATGCACGAGTTAAAATACTGATAAATAAAGGAAGATCTTGCTGATGTAGACCAATCATTTTGTTATTCTTTCAGCAGCTGCAGGTCAGGGTATAGTTCCAAAGATACGCAGTCAAATCAAGTTAAACAGAGTGATATTATTTCACCGAACATTTTATCATGCCCTCTGACAAACTCGGCATTGTGTCGTTTCTATTCATTAGCTGAAGTGCACCTTGTTCAAATCCTCCACTACCTCAGGAGATAGACGGGAAACCACTTTGGGACCCTAGAACATTAAGAGTCATATCAGAGCAAGTAATGCCAAGCTGACTGTGTCCTCAAAGATATTAAAGTACCACACACAGTAAAGAATAACTCAACTGTAGTGAAGTCATGTTGCTGGCTAAGGGCATGAATGTAACCCCAGGACTAGGGAGTATGTAAACTAATAGGTACTGCTGAGCTAAACCAGTTGTTTTCTGTTTAAAACCAAAAATAGAGCAGTTTAAGGCAATGAAAATTCACAGTAAGCTAAGTAATTGCTTCAGTGGTATCTGGCACAATGAGAACACCTTTTACTGCCTAGGGTTACTTCGCTCCCTATGAGAGATCACGAATAGGGGGCGAGCGTGCATTTTCGGCTCGTAAAGTACAGCTGCGCCGTACGTGCTTTCCGCCTCCCGGCAAGTTTAACATGCCATCCCAGGCCCCATAACATTGGGAGACGTGCCACGGCACAAATAAGCGCCGTATTGGAGACACATTTCCGAGCTTCTTCCATTGCCCCGCCGCCCAACAAAACGTTTCAATTATTATGCAGCCCCTCGATTTCCACTCCGCCCCCATAACAAAACAATGGGAGAGCAATGCGCTCTAAGCACTTCGACATTCAGCGCTGGTCCGGTTGCTAAAAAGAAGGGAGTGATTGAGGCATCTCTGAGCCCGACTCTCGCTTATATTCGTGCTTTCCCAAAAAGTGAATTAGGCTTCACATGGAGAGTTGTAGGCTATCTGCAAAGTAATTTTTTTTTGCTTTTATTGGGACTATAAAATAGAACAACATGTCCAAATCAAGGACGATTTAATTTTGTTAAGAAAGTCTATTTATTTATCCTTTTCTTGGCCATTTGTCTTGTCTCAGCACGGTCACGGTGACTCTAACCCTTCTCTGGGATCCTGGCTCTAACGGCAGAGCACACTGCGATGTGACACTGATCCAGGATAGGCCTCTGAGAAAGTAAATAAACAAATAGGCCTTTTAGGATTAACATTCACAGTTAAATATTCAATATCATTAAACTTTAGTCTAAATTCTGCAAAGGGGTCACGTACCATTGGCTGACATTATGCAGTTTTGAGCTGACCAGACTTTTCTATTTCGCTGAGGAGCCAGTAAGCTTCCCCAGTCTTATCTGTCTCCTGTCAGGGCTGTAAACTTGGTCACCCCCCCCCCCCACCCCACCTGCGGGGCGGGGCTGATGGTATCTGGGGGTCGAGTACATGACCCTGGCTGTTCATCAGTCCTTCCCTTCACCCCTAAGAAAGTCTCTGGAAAGTGTCTATTGCAACAGTGATAGTAGATTTAAGTTTGTTGAAAGTTCATACTGTATATTTTGGAAATTGTCTCTCAGTGTGCGCGGTACATCAGGCTAATGAGGAAAAAATAATTATGCGAAATCCATATTTACAAGCCCGCTAATGTGACAGATCTTCATACGCAGTGTGTATTCTACAGCATGCAGCTGTTTGTACTGTTTGCAGCTAAGTTGTCACATCTCTTGCATGTCCTCTCTTTTCTGGTCATTTATTGGCATCCCAGTCCAACCAGAGCTTATGCGTAGTCATGGTAGCCGTGTAAACTGCCAGGTCGCAGCACTGGAAGTGACATACGAACCGTCCTTTATGTTATTCCGCAAATAAAGTTTGTTTTCTTTTGGCGATCCAATAAAATATAATTGGGATATTGTACATTGCTCATGTCCGACTTCATTCCGCTGCTTCTGATTGGCTGATTTTAGACACCTTGTTAAACATGTTGCTGGCCGCTGTTTTCGATCCCAGTTTCCTCCGGTCGGCTTTTATGCCGCCTGGGTGTTCAAAGGCATGTTTACAGGTTATAATACAAACTTCTTTGAATTTCTGCTGTGAAACAAAAGTAACTAAACTGCATGAAAACCATAAAAACAAAATACTTCTCGATGCTAAATGAGTGACTAGCTGTTCTGTCTGCACTGGTCTCCATGATGGTCTCTTACGCTCTATTTCTGTATTATTTTTTATGCGCAAATCTCTGCTTCACTGCACTGCATCTGTGAGGACTGGTTCCCTCCCCACCCTGGACTCGTGATGGCAGACAAGCCTCCAATAGCTGCCAAGGTGGCTCTTAATCTTTCTCGACATCTGATAAAATCTCCCTTCATAAGACTTCCCTCAAAACTCAGAATTACGACTTCTCTTTCTGCCCATTATTCTAGATAAGGCAGTGTTTAATCATAAACTGCATTAGAGCCACAATTCTGTCATCATGCACGGCTTATATTTCTCAAGCATTCAGGTAAATACGGGGATGAACGCGCACATGTCGCTAACGGGAATCGTGGCAGAGTTGTTCTTCAAATGTGCGCCCAGCGTATGAACTGCCTTCCTACAAAACCCAACTTTTCTCTGAAGGCACTTAGTGAAAATTACTTTTTATTCTAGGAAAAATGAAAGAAAAAAGCAAAGGAAGCAAAAAAATCAGTGAAGATGCGTCTTGTTCCGAATCTTTTTTTGCATTATTATCGCTCAATTTCAAAATCTAGAGAATTATGCTAAACTAATTTAATAAGAAAATGTTCATACAATGATATTCATATAATGAGCTGTCCTTTGAGGCTTTTAGCTGCACGCAGGAAGTCACACACTTTCACGTTTAAACAGAAGCTGTTGACATGGCTAATGAATAAGGTCTCTTATCAACAGGCCTTGCAACCAAGCCCAGCCCATCAGCTACAGCTGACCCAAACTGCATCCAGATGGGCTCATTTGTAGTTCTGCTGACAGATCACAGGAGAGACCTCCATGGATGCTATTAAACAGAAGAGGATCTTTGGTGGCAGGCAACAAGGCTTAACAAGGGGGAGCCTTAATAGGGAATTTTGGTGGCAGCAAGGACACAGCTGATCAACGTCACCCGTGATCAGCCTCCATTTTATTCCCACTCACCAACTTCCTGTTTCATGATGAAACAATGAAGGGTCTCCAGTTTCCCCTTTCAGCTCCATTTAACAACTCCGTGTTTCTGCAAAAACAGGCTCCACTGAGCCAAACAGGAGAACAAACAGGAGAAATCGGGCGCTGACTTGAGTTTGGGCTGGAACATTTACCAATTACAGTCATACGCTATTGGCACATAAGATACAAATCCCACCCCCTACACCCCCAACCCTAAATGCTATGTAAATAAACCAAATGCTGCAAATGACCTGTCACCCGCCATTTCGTTAGGTGTGTTTGTCCACTGTGTCAGATATCACTGAGCCTCCAGCTCCAATGTATGACGTCTTCTCCAAGCCTTGACCTCTGACCCCTGGGGCAAGCAGGGGAGGGGGGAGAGGTCTGTTCCCTAAAGTCCAGTCTCCCGAGATCTTGCCGGGGTCCCCATCTGGGAGCGATTATGTCACTGATCAGCTTCGCCCTGACACAACAAACCAACCGAGCTCAAGGAAATTCTGGTAAGAACTGGAAAAATGTCCAAAAGGTGTTTTTAATTAATAGCATGCAGCAATGTCTTCAGAATTGAACTTTTCCTTATAAAGTGTAGTTTCGCAAATGCTCTTGGAGTTGGTTGCAGAGTCTCTCCATTCTTGGCTGAGATCTTGTGTGAACCTGTCCGATCAGGACTCCCCCCTGGCGCCTCCCCCTCGTTATGTAAACCCAGAAGGAAACCCTAACTCAAGCAGACAGGCTGAATTGTCTTCCATAAGGGTTTACTGACAGCATTACGATGTAACGCTAATTTAAACATGAATAGCCTTATGAGTTAAGTTCTGCCGAAAGATTCTTAGGTCCACACTCTAAAAATTGAGTTATACACATGTAATGTTTTTGTTACATTTGACATAATCGACCAAGATGTTGGCCAACGTTTTCCGGGTTTCCATTTCGCACGTTTCCACACGAAATCAAGGAGTCACATTAACAAACAAATGAAGCGTCCCGTGTGACGATGGATATTACAGACGAAAGCTCATGTTCCATTATGCCGGCTGTTTGAGCTCCGTGGGAACGTTTGCATCTTGTGAGCCTAATTTTGCAAAATTGTAAGTCTTTACGAGACCCGAAGGATTCAGAGAGACTTGGAAACAATACAGACGGCACATGCCGGCAGTTTTTACATCGTAATGATTGCCGAAAAAGAAGAGAAGACGCTCTAATGACGTTGCCCTGCCTAGATGTACCCGGTCTAAACGGCAAATTTATTGCCCTTAAATCATTCAGCGGCTGCGATTCTCAGGCCGATGCAACATTTCATCCAACAAAACAAAATTTGGATAACTGCATTGCTTTCTCGCAAATCGAACCAGAATTCACCCGTAAGCAATTTTCCAGCCGCCAGCATGACAGTCAATGTGTTCTAAATGGACACAGTGCATTTAAATATTTAAGTGTGGTGTGTTTTCACGTGTGTCCTTATGTTAACATTCGTTTATTTGTCTGACGCTTCTCTCTAAAGTGCTATGTCATATCACCCCGTATGTCATAATAAGCCCTATTTTATTTAATCTCCAAGATCGGCATGACCTCATTTTCGCTGGCAGAACAGGGGTCACTACTGTGGAAAAATCTGTTAAGAGCACTGACTGCCGCACATCAGCCCTGTATGTGTCGGGAATAATACGGATCTAAAGCCCAGTCCCACTACTTAATTAAATAACTCCTGCCATTAATTTATATAGCAGGCAGGCCGACGAAATGCTTGAATCGAAGAAAGGAACTCTGAAATGATCTTGTTCAAACAGAAACAAAATTTATAATCAAGCAATTTAAATATGCAGAGCTAAATTACTTTTAACTAGATAATGTTATATTTTAATAAATATTGACCGGTTTTGCCCCATTGTGGCCATCATTTTGTATGTACCATAATGCATTAACAACCATGCTGACTGCACCTGCAACACAGCATAGCGATACACCGCATAATCCTATGATCACGGCATCCCTCGTATCAAAACAGATGACCTTGCGAGAGGTCTGTTAGACAATGCGCTCAACACACAGTATCTGCACAACCGGGCCCCTTGTGTGTCTGTGATGATGTAGACAGAGATGGTATCTGCCACACCTGCAGCCAGGAAAGCTTGTTTGGCCATGCCCACTTTGGCCAGGCCCCACCCATTGGATTATTATCTCACCTGCAGTCGATGACCTCATTAATCTGGATTATTGTGATAGCACCTAGCTCTCAGTTGCTTCTTTGTGAAGTGGTGTGCTTGTGCCCAATAGAGGTTGTGTAACTTGACTATTCTGTTTCTGACTTTTGCCTAATCTATCAATTTTCTCGTTCTTTGTCTTGCATTTTAGATTTGGTGTTCTCCATGTGTCCCTGCCTGTATTTTGTTTTCTTCCAATTATGATTCGTATTTGGAATTAAGGCTTCTGCACCCGCACATGGATCCGCTCACCATTGCGTATCATTCCTTTGTTTGGGAGTCAAAGTGGCTTCTGGGAGATGGAAATAAGCAGAACCAGTCTCAGAAGAATCAGCGTGACCATCGTTCCTGCCTCTCCACTGATGTCCAGCAGCAGAGGAGTGGTTTTTAAAGGGGCTCACCAGGCCGCTGACGTATGAATTCATAGTGAGTCAAAAGCTGATTCAACAGAACACCCACAGTGGCCCTATTGAGTCTTAATGACCTGTAATTCTAAGTAGAAAAAAAAATCATATGACCTAAAGGAAAAGAGAAAATGGCAGAGTCTAATGAGGTGATATTTGAAATTTGGCACTAGTGAAATGCACTGCTTTTGTACGATGATGAATACCCCATTGGATCTCTTTAAACAAGTTAGAGACGGCAACAGAGAATTAATTCACAACTAATTCCAAGCATGAATGCATTTAGCAGTGTCAAATTCTAGATTAATAAGGTCTGTGTGGTGGGATTTGCATTTAAGCTCAGAATCTTCTGGCCCAGTGGCCTGCGGGGGACATGGGGTCATCAAGAAGGTCGTCAGTGGTAAGCAAGGCCGGGTGCAGCCATGTCGGGGGCACTGTGACGTCACTGGCTTATGAGGTGGGATTCGAGATGCAGACAGGAGAGGTTCTGGAGGGTGTGGGGGCAAGACCCGCTGTTAGATTCTGCGGGGTTGTGCGGGAGGTTTGGAGGGAACTGCAGTTGTCTGTTAACGTGTCGCTCACTGAGGTACGGTTCAGCCAGTTACTACGGAAAAGAGGAATAAAGCATTCACAATGCATAAGGAATGAAGGGATGAGAGTGTCTTCCAGCTGTGCTCATGTTCTGCAGCAGCGGTCACTACGCCTCACTTCATTTCCTGAGCTTGTTAACAGCATGTCCTTTTCAGGAAAACGTTCCTGAACAAATACATAAAACAAAAACAAATAAATCGTCAACTACCAGAGCGTGCAGAACAATTACCCGGATAAATGCAAGCCCTGCTTCACTGCACGCTCCCTTTTACAGATCAAGTCACAAAAGTGCAGGAATTAGTGAGGATTTTATGCTTGATCTCCAGGTCTTTGGCTTGAGACTGGAGAGAATTACTGGGAAAGCTAATTACTTGGGAATACGACCGTATGTTTTTTGAAAATGATGCTCTTTTACACACCCTGATCAAAACCATGTGTCTATATGAAGCCGTGCTTCATAAGCCACGCGAAACAATGTAAACCGTAAATAGAATTTTATTTGTCATAATCTGGATTGCCGTTTCCTTACATGCATTCTTAAAACAAGGACGGCTTATGCTAAATAGGCCCACGTGCGTTTTTTTTTTACCAAATGCGTAATAACCAGTAGCATTTTATTTTAAAAGAACTGTCTATGGGCGGCATTTCTGTACTGAAATACAATTTCTTTAAACAACCCTTTGTATTTATTTTTTATGTGACTGTTTTATAACCTCTATAATTTTCTATAGTCCTTCAGAGAGAGATACTTTTTGACAGAGGCAATTACATCGAGCTCTTATTTCAACGGAGAGCGGTAAACGCCCTACTGTACTGTGTTACAATGGAATCCAGAACAGTTTACAACTGAACCGTCTTACAGCTGCCATTTTGACATGTTTATTCTGACTAGGGAAATCCTATCCAAGAAAAGCCAATGAAATTTAACGTGTGTAATAAGGCGACGTGTTTTATAATAAGTTCAAAAGCACCGCCGTATTTTCACGACGAGCTGTAATGCGAGTATTATAGATACGAAGCGATCGCTGGTCTCTGAGAAAATTGGTTTCCTTTTTGGTCGGTGTCAGAGAGAGAGACAAAAAAGAAAATAAACTAATTTGATCACTTATCCATCTGTGCGTAAAGGGAGCCCAGCAGGGAAGCAGCCTGCATAAGTACTAATAGCGAGGAAAGGATCACCCGCTTTTTGGAAGGTACAGGACTTTTGCTGCGAAGCAATTGTCCCGAATGCACGCAGTGTTCCAGAAAGTTCCTCGGCGGAGATCGAGGTTCGACATGTGGTTCTGCAAACAGTGTTACTCGCACCCGTGTCCCCATGATACAAAAGCAAGGATAGCGGTACTCGCATGACAGTCATCGTAAGCCATGGCTTATGGACCCAGGCGATTCGAAATCCGAATCCTAAACTATCGATTTACTACGGCTAGTAAATTAATTATTCTTATAAGATTATGATGGTGAAATAGCAGATGGTAATTGCATAAATGCAGGACACCTGTTCAGTGAGCTAATGAGTTAATTTGGTGGGTGTAGTATTGGCATCTGTCCTCCGATTTTAAAGGCAGCCTCGCAACATACCTTTTTTTCAATTTAGGAGATGAAGGTCCTTTTTTAAATATGCAGCACATTGAGGGTAGGGGACTACATGAGAGCAGGGACTGTGTATCCTTAAATAACGGAGCTGGGGTTAGTTGGCGTATGCAGGGAAAGCAAGCGAGCAACGACCCAGAGGTCCATCTCGCCAGAGAGGCCCCGGCTCATATCCTGTGCCCCTGGAGGGTCCGAGATTTCTGGAGAGGGGGGGGCGTGATCGCGCTGTTTTCCTAAAGCCCGATTCCCAGCAAGGAAATGCATGAAAACCATCCAAGAAAAACAGCCGCCCTTCTGACCTGTAGGGGATTGTCAGCCCAGCGATCCAAATCCACAGAAGATTCCCCAAGGGGTGTGGGAGAGGGCTGCGTAATTTAATAACACAGAAACATAAGGACGCGGCCCCAAGGTTGTGTCCCCATTCTGAAAGGAAAGGTCGCTGCTCGGCCCCGCCCACCTTGCGTGGCGGGTGAACTACGTCAGGGCCCCGCCCTTTCACCTTCTCCTTAATTACGAGAAACCCGTCACGTATCAGATTATAGAAACAGGGATCATAGTGGATCATTCTAGAGGTCCCCCCACACACACACATCTAATGTTTTACTCTGTTTTCTTTCCTTCATTTTTTTCTTCTCCTTCTTCTACAAGTGTTTTCTGGCACTTGGCAGGATGGCATTTTAAATATGAAACAGTTCTTCATGTCTTAAATATATTTGGTCACTGTGCTGAAATGAACGGCCGCATTCGTAACGTGCATGTGAGCAACGTGACAAGAATGACAAATATCGACATATTGCTACGATCAAAAGTAACGAAAGAAAGCATGGGCGACAATGCAGTGCGGTCCAGCAATGTGGTTTCCATTTGCAGTAAGGACCAGTCAAATGGCTCTGTGTAAATGGTCGACTTAATGGATATTTTATTCACGTTAAAACAACTTAATTGTGGTGTACGTTTAACACCATCTGCAGCAGACAGAGAGAGGAACAGACGTCTTTCACGGTTACACAGAGTATCTCAGATATTCTCACCGCTAACAGGTCCGTACATTAATGTTCTTAAAGGCCCTTACAGAAGCCTTCGATATACATCGACTGGATGCCCAAATGTTGTCACTTTAATGCAAAGTCCTCAGCCCCAGTCCCTTCATACTTTACCTTTAGTTACTAGTAATAAACCCAAAAAGTACTCGCCAAAAAATACGAGGCCTTTATCACTCCAATGTGTGTCATTACACTCAGGAATGCAGAGGACATGAAATGTGCAAGTTCAAGGTTCAACACTCTGTTTTCATTTCTCCCTCTTTTCAGCCTGGTTCTTCGTAATGGGTTTCGTGCACATGCATCCAACAAAGGTTTCTTCTACAAACTGTTCTCAGTGACAGTTACTTCAGGACAATATGGTTATGCTGCATTACATTAAGGTGTACTGTTTCCTCTGTCAATATTTTCATGTTACATTTTGATGGACTGCCATGTGCCCCTGTGCGGCCTGAGATAGGCAGGATAAGTGGTTAGAAGACGGATGGATTGTGACATCATTTATGTCAGTATAAGTGCAGGTGAAATTGTATAGAATGACTTGGGCAAAAGACCAGAGTCGACTTTGCTACAGTGTGTTGTTACAAATGACAAAATCTGTTTATAGTTGTTGATGGAAAAATGATGCCTGGCTCACAGTTGAGGAAGACGCTCAGATACAGCAAATGGCTTCCTGCCCTCTGACGTAAAAGGACATCTACGTGAAGTAGCCCCTGGAAGTTCAGCAGAGTTCACTGATACTGGGCTGTTAAGGTATATGTGCAGTAGTAGGGAGGTCAATATTTTCTGTGCCATAATGCTATAACTCACTTTTAACATATTAGGCCTGATGCAATGTTACACTTGCTTCTAATCAAATTGTCAATTTGCAGGCATCAAAAATGGCAGATCAAATGTGCTAAATTATATTTGTTAAACAAATTAACATAAATTAGAAACTCAGACTTTATAGCGGAATTACTTACAGATCGATAACAATGAATTGTAACAATTGTTACAATGTAATAGCTGAATTCAGTAAGACTTAATATAGTTAAAGATTTATTAGGCCTATAATTTGTTTTTTATGACAGCAATAATTTAAGGAATAAATCCACTTGATTGTCTTTGATACGGAATCTTTCTCAGTCTTGTTCTCGAAACCGCTTTGCTTACAAGCAGACAGGAGACCGTCTCCTAATTTTTTAGGAGCGTAGCGTAGCCACAGGCACCAGGGCGGAGCTTTGGGACCTAACCGGTTAACACAGGGACCCGGCGTTCAGCGATGTAGCTGGTGACACCCATTCCTCTGATGGAATCACAACAGTGTAGAGCCTCCCTTCCTTATCTGGGGGGTGGGGGTTAAAACCAGCTTAGCTCCGCTCCGCTGCAATCATCCCACAATCCTCAGGGGCTTCTACTCTCCGATTGCTGTTTATATTCCTCCCGGTAGCACGCCTTTCGTGCACTTTAGGAAAAGAGGTTGTTAACCAGCGTGCACAGTGAGCTGCCAACAAACGGAATATAAACCTTCAAACTCAAAATAAGACGGTTACTCGTCGTAGTAGTTGTTAATTTATAGGCATTGAGTAAAAAAAGTTATTGGGAATCATCCGTTAATACAACCCGAATGCTTTTGGAAACTGGTATTGGTTTGTTTTCTAACATGGGAATCTCAAACTCTAAGCAGTGAAATAATTGCATAGTAAATATAGTGTATAGTAGTCAAAGTAAATTGTAAAATTAAACACACGTATTTTCTGGTGAATTACGAGGCTCCTATTCCTAATTGACTTGATTAGTCTTTGAACTAAATACTTCCGTTGTTGACTTAACTTGGTTTACTTCATTATGTCTAACTCTGCTGTTGTTTACGCCGATGTGATCATAAAAGCGATTGATTCTTTGCCAGCATAAGGTTATGATCAGAAGTTAAATTAATAAAATGACTTACGGGGCTAAAGCTGCTCGATCAGAAAATAGCTGAAGACAAACGTTGCATGATTACAGGAAACACAAAACAGACCGAGGCGTTTTTTAATAATAGGAGGGAAAAGGAAATTAATAGTGACGCCGTCCGTCCTGTAGCGACCAGGCGAAAGAGCTGCTGCTTCCACATGCTGGCGTGTGGTGAAATTTGTTAAGTTTAAGAGGATGAGTGGATAGATTCAAATGTAAAAATACAGCAGGGGCTGTCCTCCCGCAGATGTTCATAGCCGCGCTGTATGCATTTTGCATAATTCACTGGCAGAATAGACTCGTCAGATATGACGTCACAAACAGTGCGTTTCCATGACAACAGAACGCACGGAAACAGCTGGGCTTAAGACGCGTGAGAGCCGTAGACAGCGTTCTGATGGTACCTAGACAGCGTCCTGATTGGCAGTAATTCCATACCGCGCAAACATTTTTCGGGGTACAGGTGCTCCACCGGGGGAGGTCTAGGAAAATGAACGTCGGTGATCAGCATTTAACCACCAGGGGTCACTTTTGCTTGAGGGCCACTCAGAATAAGTCGCATTTACAGGTGCAGTGGCCTTCTAGGAAAAATCAAGCTGTCTTTCAGCACCTCGTTCTGCCTTTCCTCCTTTCTACAGCTTTGTTAAAAAATGACAGCTATATAACAGTATCCTATCTCATTGTCCAAATTTAAATACCAAATTTAAATAGTTCATTTCCTGAAAAATATACCCTGAACTTGTAATATTTCTTCAGCTATACTTCAAGCCAGCTAGCCATCGTTCCCATCCTGTTCACATCTAAATATCGAGTCCTAAAGAAATACCAGTAAATACACGTAAAAAAAAAAATCAAAACAAAACGAAAACCCATAAGAACAACATGAACTGTGGTGTTTACATGGGAAAGTTCCTCAGTAGTAAATATTTGACTCCTTCGGTGCCTTTGCTGTAGCTTCAGGTTTCAGGCAGCCTTTACACATACACCCCAAAACGTTTCCAGACCCAGCTGGCTTCCGCCTTGCGTGTTCCAGAATAATCTGACCCTGCCGTTGCGTGATGTTGACCACAGGCACATTATTGCGACCATTACATGCGAGCTGGGCTGTGAAGCCAAAAGAAACACATTTTCCTACTTCAGGAACACGGGGCAACCTTATCGTCTGCACTGGAATGTAGACGGAGGGAAAAAATGAAGTGACATTGATCATGTAAAATCACACTTATTCTCGGCAGAATGTTAAGATGGTACATTGCAGAGGGAAAGTGTGTTTTCTGTGGTTTTGTTTTCAGATGGATTAAGGCTTAGACTTCCAGCAAAGGCGTACATATTACAACATCAATTTGTCAAAATGACATTTTGTCAGTATGGGACTGACAGCAGGGGCGTAGTTAGAGATGAATAGATAGGGGGGCTGAGTCTTGACTGGGGGGACTGATGGCAAACTATTCATGACTTAAGCCAATAAATACACATTTGGAGGGGGGGCTAAAGCCCCCCTAAAATAGGCCTAACAACGGCCCTGACTGACAGTTTCCCCCTAACATTAAAAAAACAAGTCTTTAATACTGACCTTAAGAAATATACACAAATCAGAAAAGTGTTATGTAACACAATGAGAATGTTATAACAAATGTATTACCTGGATTGTGTCAAACTCTTGACCTGAAGGATGTTTACATTACATTGCATAACATTTGTGAATCACACCCTTGGATTCTCTGATATTGCTTGCAGTCTATTGTTTAACCAATAAAATGTTGACTTCTTCAAAGCCCAGAAGTATGCCACAAATAATTTTGTTTGCAAATAGTCTCTTCATTACGTCTGACGTTTGAACTCCTGCTAATATCCAAACTGACTCCGAAAAAAGAAAATATTATCTTTCCTATGTTTGACGGCATTTCAAATCATGGCTGGGAGCCTCCAGGGAGAGATTTTTAGTGTATGGTGCTCAATGAGAACCTCTTAAGGGAAATGACAGGTCAAAGGTCAGAAGTCTTTTTGCGGGAGAGCAGAAAATGTGGGAGATGAGCAGTGGACACACAGTTGGAGTAACATCATAAATTAGCCCGGAATTGGTGGGGAGAAGCATTAATATCAGTCACTTGAGAAAATCATCTTATCTTTGTCTCTCACCTCTCGTTCCAATAAATTGCAAACAAAATATAATTTGATTATGTAGGCCTAAAGATGTTCAGCTCTCCCGTGGTGAGAAAATGCGTTGTGCACTCTCTCAGCATTCGCTAAAAAAACTGTTTCGTATCGTTTTCATCTCATGTTTACTTTTGAAACTGATAGTCTGAGAAAAGTCGGTGTGGAGCCTTTCAAGGATAAGTGCTCATCATTGGTTTATTTTTGATTGTTAGAAAATGAATCTCGCATAAAATCCAAGCAAATAGCGCAGTTAACCCACTACATGAACTTGTGGATTCTTTGGGGTGTTAATATGCGCAATCAAAAGTCATGTAGCTTAACTTAACAATGACTACACCCGGTTTCCCTCTTTGGAAACAAGCTATTAGGGTGGCTGTATTTTAATTTCGTTAAAGGCAGAACAAGCTATTGGTCTGAAGAAGATACTGCAAAATACTTAGTTTTAAAGTATTTTGTATTTCTGAGCGTAGACCGTTATTGCTTTGACATTATTATTATTATTATTATTATAATATCATCATGAAAATATATGCTCATCATTACCGTCACAGTACATATTTTCCTGAATATAAAACACGCCAGTCATCGTGCGTCTCTGACTTGGTTTTCCTAGGGCAGTGACCTGCTGATTGTTACATGTCGTGTTGATAAACAGGCTGCAAAGTCAAACAAACGCCTAAACCGGAGCCACTGCAAACCGGTCCCCGTTCTCGCGCGCCGCTTCTCAGACAGCAAAGCAGTAACCGAATTTCGGTAAATGCTGGTATATTAATCTTTTAAATATACTGGGTGTTTGTGACATAAGCTACTCAACGGGAACATATGCAATATACAATGCAAACTCGACACTTATCTAGATATATTAATTTCATGCCATTTTGTCCCGCTTAAATTAGGCCCATCTTGATAAACAGACGTCAGCCTCATTAGTGTTCATGTCTTCAAAACCGACTGCAAGCATGAAATACATTCTGAGTACTAAACCCAAAAGGAGACGAGTAAAGCAGAAGTTTCTAAAACAAAAACAACGGAAAGTAAAATTTAAAACAAACTTTGCAACGTCTACACAGCAATCCAAATGCTGCACAGCGTCTCTCACTTAACGCCAGATGGGGCCCACTGGTTTGTGCTGCATAACATTTCTGACAAAAACAAAATAAAACTTTAGCGTTCCTTTACACGCAATACAATGCTTTTCAAATGTAAAAAACCTGAAACATTACATAACCAAGAATGTGGGGAACATCTAACCACTGTCAAGCCAGGGGTTCATGTCATGGGCGTCGTTAGGTCCGATCACTCAGGGCTGCAACCCCGAATATTTTAGCCCCGATACCAATCTTCCTTCAAAAAAGAAAAAAAATCTATCCCCAGGTAAACTTGACTTACCCATGATCTTTTCAATAGCGTGAAACTCCCCTGTAATATTTAATATAGGCCTAGCTGATCATTTTTTTTCGGATTTACAAGTAAAGGGTGCTTATCAAGGCCACTGGCACACCAAGCGGCTGTAGAGTTAGATGTAAGATGTGTTATAATTGTTTTGTTTTTTTTTTACAGGAGTTATGTTCGTCAGATAAGCCTTTTTAGGAGGTGAAGAGTTTTCTGCGCCCGTCTAGGGACACAGAAAACGCAGGACGATGAGTTTCCGTTTCGCAGCTGGCGTCGCGGCAGCGCGCATACTGCGCTCGCGGGCGGGCAGACAAGCCGGACCCAGCGCGGGATCGCGGTGTACCTGGAGCACATCCAGGGAAACACATGGTACCGCCCAGATGACATTCCGGGCCAGGACAGAACATACACAACTGCATTTTAGCAACGAGTCTGAGTGCCCGGAGGAAACGCGAACACGGGCAGGACACGCAGCCCACATACGGAGCTGGGGGCGGGCATCAAACCGGTAACATATGAAGAACTTCCCAGAAGACCAATCATCCTAGAGGACCAGCAGCTACGACTGATCTGCTTATCTGACTGACACCAATCGCAGCTGTAAAGTGAAGAAAAATGTCTGAGGATCTGAGCGGAGCTTTGAACTCCAAACACTGAATGACCTGTATCTCTAAACAAACAAACAAATCAATGAATAAATCTAGGAATTCGCATTTTTCAACAAGTAATTATATAGTACGTTTAAAGGCAAAATACATTTACAATGAAAGGTTTGCATTTTTTAGTTTGCTACAGGCCTAGTCACACGGGCCAATTTGAAGACACAAACGAAAGTTTTCTTAAGGAAATTCTTTGAAAACAAAAGTACTCCGTCAAAGGTTTCATGAAAGTGGTAAAAACGGAGAAACGCACACATTTATCTGCTCTTAATACACTGATTTTTAAAATGTAACTAAATGTAACCATAGAGTGTCTGTGCACTAAAAACGGAGCTTTATTTAAAAAAAAACATTTAAATATAAGTGGAAAATTTCTGCACAGATGTGTATAATTTCTTACCATGAGAACAGAAAATATATTCGATTATTTACCTGTCTATCTGTATTCCTGTTTCATAAGTCTCGTGTTCTCCCTGAGCCGCAAGATTTCGGGGTATTTTGCATTTACACCACTAGGTGTCATAGTTGTTCATCTTTTTGGATTTTACATAAACATTTGTAAAGTAGTTGGCATGCGAGCTTTTTATTACTATTGTCTTGAAATATGCATCCATATTTATTTGATGAGTTAATTTTCAGACACAATACTCTGTTTTGAAAAAAATCTTTAGGGAAAAGAACTGGATGACAACTATCTTGCAGATTTGCTCCCTTCCAAATTCCAAATATAATATCTGTCGTATTTCCAGTTCATTATACACGAGAATATTGTATCTATTAATTGCACTTAAATCAATATCTCACACACAAATTCCATAATTTAATGACTAGTTAAATGATAAATGTAATCTTCAAACTACATTTATTTTTAAATAACAGAATTATATTTATGTTGTATGTGTGTGTGTAGTACTATTTTTATAATACATCAAATCATTTTCCATAGCAGTTTATCTGTTACAGGGATGTAGTGGTTATTATAATCTTATATATATAGTGTGACACTGTAACATGTAAATAAAAACAAAATGCAATGATGTACAAATCAAATAAACCCATATTTAATTGAAAATAGAACAAAGACAGTATATCAAATTTTGAAACTCAGAAATGTTATTGTTTTATGTCAAACATACGCTCAATTTGAATTTTATGCCAGCAACACGTTTCAGAAAAGTTGGGACAGGGCCTGTTTACCACTGTGTTGCATCACCTCTTCTTTTAACAACACTCTGTAAACGTTTGCGAAATAAGGAGACCAATTGCTGGAGTTTTGAAAGTGAAATGTTGTCCCATTCTTGCCAGATGTAGGATTTCAGCTGCTCAACAGTTCGAGGTCTCCTTTGTCGTATTTTTCATGCCATGATGTGCCAAATGTTTTCAGTGGGTGACAGGTCTGGACTGCAGGCAGGCCAGACTAGCACCCTGACGCTTCTACTACGGAGCCATGCTTCTGTAATACGCACAGAATGCAGATTGGCATAGTCTTGCTCAAATATACAAGGCCTTCTCTGAAAAAGACGTCGTCTGGATGGCAGCATACGTTGCTCCAAAACCTGTATATATCGTTCAGCATTAATGGTGTCTTCCCAGATGTGCAAACTACCCAAGCCATGGGCACTAATGCACCCCCATACCATCACAGATGCTGGCATTTTTAACAGCACACTGATAACAAGCCAGATGGTCCCTCTCCTCCTTATCCTGGAGGACACAACATTCATGATTTCCAAGAAGAATTTGAAATTTTGATTCGTCAGACCACAGGACGGTTTTCCATTTTGCCTCAGTCCACTTTACATGAGCTTGGGCCTAGAGAAGTCGGCTGCGTTTCTGTATCATGTTTAGACGTGGTTACTTCTTGCATGGGAGAGTTTCATCCCAGAATTGTGGATGCAGCAGTGACTGTGTTCACAGACAATGGTTT
>JAAGVU020000033.1:181446-204274 GCA_011763525.2 Mormyrus iriodes
GGGATATATATATATATATATATATATATATATATATATATATATATATATACACACACACACACACACACCAAATGAATGTGGGGGTGAAAAAAGCAGAGGGAAGAGGGTATGGATTGGGGAAGGGGTGAAGTGTGGGGGGTTTCGAGGACTGGATGCTGAGATTCTGCCTTGGTGATCCTTACGGTCTTTGAGATATAAGCATTGCAAAGCTTCATGAGTGAAGAGGGGGACTGTTAGTTGGCAATAGATAAAATGAGATGTTTTGGTATAATTGTTAATATTTATCATTTGATTTAATTGCACTGAAAGGATTGAAAAATAGATTAAACTATGAATCTTCAGATGAATTTCCTCCAAAACGTTTTATGATTCATTCATATATCCTTCCTGATCATAGCTCTTACAACTTGAGACCAGTCGACATCACAAAGTTGACAAGGATCAAAAAAGCAGCACAAGACGTATTTAATAATTCTTCATAAATCCCCATTTCGCAGGCATCCTCGTGATGGGGCGGAATTCCCCCGCTTAGCTCCCGGGTTGTCCGTTATAAACCCCCGCTATTCCAAAGAGCTTGTGGTCCCCAGTTTGAGCTGAAAGCCGTACGTCACCCCAGCTGGTGGTCTGATGTCATCTGACTCCCCTGAGCCACGTGCAAACGCTGATAAAAGACTATAGTAGCACTGGGGTTCTGACAAAGTACCTGTTGCTATGAAGAAAGGATATTTCCAAACAGCCTACTATATATATAGATATTTATAAACAAAAGTCCTATTTGTTTAATTAACACGTATAGTCTAACAAATCGTACATATCGTCAGACTGCATTTGTACTGTAATGTCGTGTTTTCATTTTAATTCTACCCAAGAAAACCTCGCGTCTAGGAAGTATAAGTTTCATGTCCCAATGCTGTATTTCATACCAAATGCACATATTGCGCATGTTAAGGAAATCAGCTTAGAAACGGTTAATTGGGCGAATAGGTGATGCATGAACTTATCGATGCGTAATTATTGTTTCGCGCAATTACAGCCGAGGCACACACCAAAGGTAGTAAAAAAATCCCTAAGAAAGTTTAGCCAAATATGGCCGTTTTTATTAGAACTGGCTGTTAAGAAGCTATTAAGAGACTCAAACGTTAATTCTTTACATGTTACATGCCAGTGAATGCCAGACAGATTTGCGCATAAGCTTCTAAAAACTGTTATTAAAGACTGTGGAAATGCTTGAAATCCTTTTATTGCTATTAGATTACATCATTGGTGTTATATTAATGTTATATGAATGTAATCTTAGCACTTGGCTTGACCGATATTAAAAAGTTAAATTAAAAAGTTTCCTTTGAAGGCACCATCGTAAGTTTGTCAAGATGTCTCCCAGCTTACCGCTATATACCGAATTCTGTCATTGTAGGGGGAAAAAGGGCAAAGTAATGAAAATTCAAGTTATTGCTCAGGGCACGGCTCAATCTGGCATCAAAAATGAATCCCACAATTTACAGGAAAAGACTAAAGGAAGGAAGAAGGCGCGCCGCAGAGATCGGAGCGCACGGCCGGTGACCCGGTGGCAGGCGCGCAACACGGGTTTGCGCGTTTGCCAAAAGAGCGGTGAAGACCTAAACTGTTTCAAATCAAACGTTATCAGACAGTCTTCTTTGCAGGTGTAAATTAATAATTAAAAAAAAAAGAAATGAAAAACGCACATACAGGGCGTTTGGGATCTTTGTCGGTATTTTCCCCTGGATGGACCCTGGCTACACGCCTGTCCGTCCACTTCTAGGCTATAGTTCCTTGGATCAGCATCTACTGTAAATCAAAATGAATCCTGGGGGACAAGTAGGGATCCCGGCATCTTGAAACAAACAAGGATCGGCAGCCACCAGCCGCCTTCCCAACGGGGGGGCAGAAAGGCGAGCAGATGCCGGAGCGCAGCGCAGCGGCCGAGGCGCAGACGCCACCTGCCAGAGGCAGCCGACGACAGGCGCAAGGGCCACTGCTTATGGGCACTGAATAATTGAAGGTCGCTTACCGGCTTCTTTGGGTCGACAGGCAGCGCCCCGCCCCTCCATTTGTTCCCAGTCACAGGTACAAGCTGGGATGAACGAATGGGAAATGAACCTGTAAGGCTTCAGGTGAGAGCGGATTCTTCAAACGCGCGGCGCGCACGATTCCTACCGCCGGCCGTCATCTTGAATATCGGCCTCAACTCTGATACCGCGATGGTCGTGTTAAGACTTGCTATTGATTAAATAAATATTTCATGGTTCCTTTCTGCACTGATATGCGGTACAACTCGATTTAACAGTTTTGCACCTTCTGTGTTCCCCTTAGCTTTAAGTCATATCCAGCTAACTTGGTATATTTTTATTCAAACCAGGAACTGGCTAATTATCCTACATTATTAGAAAGACATTTCATTCGAAAGATATAAATACATTAATCACATACAGTATAAGCACTGAATTATCTGTACTTGTCATGTTTTCACTACATTTTTTTTACAGTTGAAATACAGTAAAGATCAGTTAAACAAGTTCATTTTACCATGGATTCATTCTAAAAATAAACTTTTGGAGCCTGTAATTTTCTTGGAACCAGGCTGTGTGATGCATAACCTTAGTCACAGGGAAACTCACATCTAGCTGACTGAAATGGTGAATGATGGCATGGCAACAGGGATGACATGAACGACAGTGTGGGTTTTTAAAGTTTAGCTTAATCAGGTCCCTGGCCTTCATGCTGAAGGCTGGAGCCAGTTTCTTAAACTATCAATTAAGTTTCTGGCCAGAAGCACACAGTTTGGATTCTAACTCAGATCCGAGCCTCAAGTCGGCGACTTTGAACGTTCTGCCTGCCCTGATTGCAGCGACGTCCCACTGCTGTGTGTTTTCAACTCGGAGCGATAGTCAGCGGAGAATTCCTTATTAATGGGCGGCTCTGTGACTTTGGCTGGAGCTAATGCTCTTCCTGACACCCAGCCCAGGACTGTCGGTTTCTTCTGAGTTCAACATTTCAGCCATTTCAGCTGATTCTCAAAGGCCATTCCTATTCTTCCCAGCAGTATCACCAATCTCAATATTTTGTATTGCTAAAACAATGCATTGTTTTAAAGTTATTATATTCCATATTATGTGCATGCGAATGTTTCCTCTCCACATGCGAGTCCATATATACACTTATAAGCCTGTCGAATTAGATGTTTTCATTAAGGACACGTGCAGAAGCTGCATTGATTTGCATACCCTACACTACAAGCATTGCATATTTATATTTTAAGGGAAAAACCAGGCAGTTCTGTGGACACCTTCAGCTGTTTGTGTAAAAAGAAACATGGAGAAATCCACCTCTTGATCTGGCCTCTGTCTGCCTACCACTCGTCACATATTTACTCAAAGAAACATTGTATTTCGATTGCAATAAACTCAATTTTAAATGAATAAACAGCATAAAATTTGTGTTATTTTGTAAAAGTGCTTATTGAGAGGGAGTGATGTAAAAATGATCAGTACGAATGTCACTGAAACACTGACGAGCCTGTAGCAGGGCTGGAAGTCGTTTATAGGCTTGTCTATTTTAGTGTTCTTTAACGTCTTCTGCATTTTCAGATAATCCCTGACCTTGTGTATGGAATTTTAAATCACTTACAATTGCATACATCTCCCGTTTGACTCCTCGCCTGCTCATAACGAGACTGCGTTTAAGCCTCATGCAAAAAATTAAAAAAATCTCCCTTATCCCAAAAGTGATAATTATTAAGCTCAGTATTGATCGAGGTATTGATGCATCACTATTTGTTTGGGGGTGTATCTATTAATCTTCCAACCGAACATTATTAACCTTGAGCTGGTGCAATGAGGCCGGGTGGGAAAAGGCTGCCTCAAGATTGAATTTAAAATAAAAGATTTTGCACATATTGTACTCTTGAGCATGACATAATGTCATAATGTCTATAAACCTAGAGCTCACAAACAGAACAAGCAATTTGTGCCAAGCAAAATAATATTTAATGCCTCTTTATTTTTCAATGAATTGTTATTGAGCAGTGAGAATTTTATTTGCACGTTCATAATGGTCTCAATGGTACACATTGCAAAAACATGATGCAAGTGCATTGATCAGTTACTAAAATGCGTTATGCATGATTCGGAATGGTATGGAGAATTTTCTTTAAAACAGGAATGCCTATTAAAAAATACATTTCAAAGCAGATTATATTTGTTTTGTTGACATATTGGACTTCACAGAATCCAAGGTCACCATCACATGAATTCTTGAAAGGGGCACAGCCAGACAAGGCAGACGCAAGTTTCTCGGCAAACTTTGCTGTAAGCGTTATTAATCATTGTAGTTTTCTCATGCAGACACTTGTCTGTGTTACATAATATGGTAAAATATGAACTACAGAGCTGCTTTAGCATTCAGGACTTTCCCAGTCTTATCAAATCTTAACATTTTAAATTGCTTAATTTCATAAATTGCTGATTATTCATAAATCTTAATTAATGCACCACAATGTTATTTTCTAGCTTAAGTAATTGTGTCACATTCTTGCGGAATCATTGCTACAGAATTCACATTTTGACTGCAAGGCATTTCTCAAAATGTAGGTGGTGTTTACAGCTCGATACAAACACATGACAAAGTCATAGACACTTAGGCAGAGCAGGCCAGCTTGTGGACTGTTGTCTCTGCTTCACGCCCCAGCTAGCTGGGGAAAGTCGTCACTGGTGTAGATGCAGCTATAGGGCCCATAGAGATGCTTGGTGCTGGCACAGCGGCTGGGTCAGGTGAGAGCAGCATCCCTCATCCCAGACATAAACATACAATGGGTCTTATTGCGGCATCGATTCGCTCGTAATTAGGGTTTATTTGTTTTCCTTGAGCCCGCTCCCCTTTAGATTGCAGGACTGGCCTCTGGTGCTTGAGAGCTGAAGGTGTGTTTGTGCTGTTATGCCCTCTGGCTTGGCTGCCAGCTTATTCCCCCTGATCTGAGCCTTAAGGCGGACTGGCTGAGAATACCGATCACCTTAGCCAGACCTGGTCCTTTGAGCTCCCTCTGGCATCTTCCCTTTCTGCTGCCTTCGTCTTCTGCTTCTCTCTTCTCTTCTGAAGTTGACAACAAAGACATCCTCGGGGTCCTTCTTGATGTAAGACCCACTCTTGATCTTTCTCCCTATTTTTTTGTACCTTAGAGTTGCACGACTTTCATATTCGGCGAGCACAATATTTACACACCACATACACAAAGGAGAAGTGACTCCCTTATGTGGCTCCGGGCGCAATAATGACCCAGCTCTTCATTGATCACCTGATCATTTAAAACTGAAAAGCATTAGGAAAGGCAGAGATTGAAGATGTCCCCCACCCACCCCGCACCTGCCCCTAGCCCCTTCCATCCTCGTATCTGGCGAGAAGTTGCGATAGAACTTCCATGTCTTAGCTAATGTGAGCCACGCATCTCTACTGCAAAATTTCCCAACTTGTAACCTCATTACTAAATCATAGTGCCTGCCGCGCCAGGTAAGAGACGACTTCCCCCATCAAGCCCGAAACTTTTCGATGGTTCCCTTCTCTCACTGTAGCTAACGGTGCCCCCCCCCCCACTGCTTTATAAAGAGAAATCTCCAAAGAGCTAATTAGTGCCGGGTCGGAGTCCAGGAAGCCGCAGAGATGGAGCATGAGATTGGCACGGTGAACGCGGCACGGGTAAGACCTGACGGAAGGTGACAGAGTGCCGTCGTTACCGTAGGCTGCTAACTGACAGGGACAATAAAGGCATGTGGGTAGCTGGGAGGCGACTGACAGGCAGCTCTGAGGGCCGTCCGACGGCTTCCAAAACATCACGTCCAACAGGCATACCTGCGGTACGGCCCCTCGGATTGGCTGGCGCCCCCTCCGTCAAGTCCCCCGGGCTCCACCCCACGCACGGCGTGTTCCAGTGGCACCGTGACAAGATTAAAGCCAGGAGCTTCAGTGGAGACATATGTCTAGCATGAGAACAGCCTGGCCCACCGTTTTTCATCTTCCATGCCCGGAAAACGGGAAAGTTTAGTATCCAATGCAAAATTAATCCCTTAACCAGCACCCTGCAAGCATCTTGCTACCCTCCAAAAAAAGAGCGCACACCAAAGTTTATGGCAAGAACAGGCGTGCTTCTTGCAGTTTGTGTGGCTGCGAAAGGAAGTACCCATAATGCTTAGGGATTCGGCACACACTGAATACTGTGCCCAGGATTTGTGACCTTGAGTGATGTTTGCACAAGCACAGGTACACTGGAATGTGTTTTCTGCATATCCTATCTTCGATTCTCCTTTATAAAGACACATATGCACGTTTAAAGATGAGAGGGAAGCTTGGGGTCTGAGCGCAGGGTTGGCCATTCATCTAGCAACCCTGGGGGGGAGTTAAGGGCCTTTTATCAAAGGTCCAATGGAGGTGTAGCTAATCTGACAAGCATGTGCTTCAAACTGGAAACTTTCCAGTCACAAGCACAAAGGCCAAACTGGAAGAGCCACGCACCGGTCCCAACTGTAAGTGTTTAACGTGCATGATACAAAAAACGTAAAGGGAAAATAGAGCTGCTGTTCAGTACGTTTCACCTTTCACCCACAAGAGACATCTTAGATTGGACGATTAATTTTTTAAGCCTATCCAATATTCTTCAGTTGTTTTTAAAATTGATTAGAGGGTTACAGTAGAAGAAATGAGGCCCTTTCAGCCCAAGCAGAAAGAAATGAAATCGCCAACAGGACACATTTAGCAATATTTATGAAAACACAGTGTTTCGTGGAAGACACTAATGGGGTGAAATACGAGACTTCAGCTGTGCTTGGAAAAGTCTGGAACAAATGGGATGTGGGAAGTTTTTTTTATATACAACCCCGCCAAGTAGCCCCCCCTAACATATACCCCCTACTGACGGAGGAATTCCTGAAGTGGGAAGAGCCTGGAAAAGTTGGTGAAGCTAGTAATGTATTAACTAAACTAAATAAAGGTTAGAAAGGTGGATATTATATTTTCATGAGGATGATTTATTTATCTGTCAAAAAATTCCAATCACAATGCCGTGGAGCTGGATGGAGAGTGAGCCCCAGTAATTAATAACACT
Organism: Mormyrus iriodes; assembly: GCA_011763525.2. Taxonomy (NCBI): domain Eukaryota; kingdom Metazoa; phylum Chordata; class Actinopteri; order Osteoglossiformes; family Mormyridae; genus Mormyrus; species Mormyrus iriodes. The sequence goes on from JAAGVU020000033.1 coordinate 188,558, forward strand.
GGGATTGTGGCATGTTCTCTCAGTATACCCCAACCCTTTCATGTAGGGGGAGGTAGGCCGCTAAATATTAATGGTGTTGTTGGTGCTTCTTTAAACCCAATCGCAGTGAACTCCATGGTACTGGCTACAGGTTTGACTTCTCACTAGTCATTTTCAGTGTGTGTGTGCGTGTGTGTGTGTGTGTTGTTTTTCCAGATCCTCCGTTGAAGACACGTGTCGATTATTGTGCAAAGTTCAGGAGACTCGCTAAACGCAAAAACTGCGCAAATTAAAAAGCACCTTTCAAGGAACTGCCCATTTCACAATCTAATGATGACATCACAGCTTTAAGGACTTTGAACGGACCGTGTCCATCCACCCAACTTCTAATCACTTATTCAGTGCAGGGTCATGGAAGCGGGGGGCCTGGAGCCTATCCCAGGGAGGCCAGGGCACACGGCTGGGGACGCCCTGGAAGGGATGGCAAAAAAACGGTATTCTTCTTTTCCTTAGTATTACTGCATCAACATGGAATAAAAAGGTACCTTACATATTAGCGGTTTTTGCTAATTAGCTTCTCTGGTTATAAAAAAAATAGCTTGTATTCCTCAATGTGTCTTAATTTTTTGTCAATACACGGTTTATGCGGTAGGCCTACATTTGGCTGAGAAAATCCATCACGCACACTTAGGACATCTTTGTGTTGCGGGCCTTCGGATAAGCATGACGGTAATATCGCCGACCTAAAACTCTTCCTTAGAAATGAACAGATGACCGACAGACATCGAAACGCTGAAGGACAACAGGACACAAGCGCCTTGTTGGGAACAAGCCACATTATTTTATTGTATATTTTAATTTTTGTTGTCAGCATCACTTGAAAGAAATACAGACATCATCAGACGGTCATTTTTGTCAGTGGTTGCCACAAAAAGCAAAGTATGAGAAGTTCATATCCTGCTGTTTAGGTTTATGCACTATGATCAGATGAGGAAGTTAGGCTCCTTAATGATTCTTAGAAGACCTCCAAAGCACCACTTGTAAGTCTTGCCTCTTAAATTTTTCTGTTCCAGCTATTACACGTTGACGTTATTTTCCAAGGACACCCCAGGAATGCCTGATAAAATCATGATCTGGTAAACATTGATTTTCTTGGGCAACTAATAAACTTTCATTCGCGTCACTTTTGATGCTGTTAAGTACGGGCGATATTTATTCCGACCGGTGATATTTATTGAGCGCGTGCCTATTGCGTTTCTCAGCGAGCCCGTGTCTATAACAACCCCCCGCTGAAGATGCACGAGACGAAGTCTCCCGGTACTACTGAGAGCATATTACTGAGGATCCCCAATGCAGAGAATGTGTTTTATTAAGCCTTGTGCTGTTTTAATATAACAAAAACACAGGGACCATCATGAATGCAGTGGATGTCCCTTCGATCATCCTTTAAAATACCTCTAGGTGCGTGCACACAGGGGTACATAAGTCAAAGAGGCTGCACCCAGATGCGCAGAGCGATTGCGAGCTGGGCTAATTTTAATGAGCAGCGAGTCCATACAATGTCAGGTACTGCTTTCCCGGCTAAGTGGAGTTGACAGGGTTCTTACCGGTGACCTTCTACCCTGGAGACAGACGAGCCACCGTGTGACTGAAGGAAACATTCCTGGAGGCACCCTGCAAGGCTAATCTCACCCAGAGGCCTGTCACCCTGCGATGGGCGCTGCGATAACCGGGCTGACGCGCTTCCTCGCACTGCCGCGATGGCGCGCGCCGCTCCGCTTTTCGGGGGAACCGATCCCGGTTTTTAACCCGCTCGCTTCCGTGACAAAGCCCGTCTTTTCAAAGGCTTAAAAAGTTGCTGTACAACTAACGACTCTCAGTCTTTCGGCATCTATTTGATTCTCAATTCAATAAATTACCATTAACAATTTATTTAACGATTTTAAAAAATAAATAGTAATTAATGAAATATCAGTTGTTGTCAACTTTGCTGTTGCCGGTCCACAATTATGCAATCAAATATTAAACAGATATGTTCTAACCTTAAAAACATAGTTGCTTTAACAAAAAACTAATTTTAGTTGTCGTTTAAGCACATAACAGAAGAAAGTACTTCAAGAGAATGAATGAGTTTAAGGTCAAAATATTCATATGGATGTTTTGACATGTGATTATGGACATCTTTAGGACATGAATGTCTTCCTAGCCATGATTATTTATAACTTATTGAGTTCGTAAAAAATTGTATGTTTTCTGAAATGTAATAGGGGGGCAACTCCCGCGGACTGTCAAGGTTTTTAAAGGTCTAGTTAGCAGAGGTAATAGATGAGAGATGTCAGTTCTGCAGTTTGTTAGCCCTGTGGGTCTCAAGGGCTCCTGCCGTAGCCTCTGGCCATTTTCCGCTTACCATCGGCATCACGGAGAAAAACCTGATGCTTCTAGTCATTCTCCATCCCTGCATCTCTCCAAAAATAATTGGAGAGGCATCCTTTCCGAAAAAAAAAGACACATAAAAAAAGTCATGGCAGGCGGATAAAATATTGTGTTTGGCAGAATGCCATTCTAACAAAAAAGTCTGCATGTGTGTAAATAAAATTAATACTTTCTTAAAGTTTTTTGTCTGTGGCTCAGTAAAACGGTGCGCCTTGTCCCCGATTTCCCCCCAATGAAGCCGTCACTTGTCCAGGTCGCTTTCCGCAAATAATTTGCCGCTACAGACAGTTTAAACAAAGAAAGATTTGGAGTCAGGCTGTCATATCTTCAGTCAGGGGCCTAGAAACTGGAGAGTCGGGTGGGGTGGGGACGAGAGACAGGGAGATATGTACCCCCCAATATACTCTTGACTACAGTACAGCAACGGCAGTTCTTCCTGATTCAGTCACATGACCCAACGGGTGTTTCGTAGACATAACCATGTGACCAAAAAAAATCGATGCCGTCATGACACCTATTGTTGTTTCTCTGTCTTTGTTAATGTTGAGTTAATGGCCTCATTATACCCAAGTCAGCCTTGAAATGTGATTATGAAGATCAATATCCTTATAGTCATGATAATCCATAATTTATGGAGTTGCTAAAAATCTGCTTTGTCTGTAAAATGTGAAAAAAATGATAGAGGTCCGTCATTAGTATTATTGATAAGCATTGTGCTGTGAGGCTGTTTTTACTGTGTGATCATATTTAGGGGAACAGAATCATCCGGCTGTAGGTCAACGTCGTTTTATTCTCTCAGCTTTTATGTCTGTAACAGTAATGACTTAATCATAGCCTTAGGACCACAGGATATAAGCCTAATCAAATGACAAGTATTTTTGTTACAAGACACAAAAAAAGACAAAAATTCAATTACAATGGCCGTTTCAGTTTAGGATAAACTAAAGATGATGCTGATGTGATTATCAACAACGTTAATAATAATACTCAAAACTTCGTTTTTTATCATTTCAGTTTACACAGATGCGGGATCCACATATATACCTTTCCCCACATAGATGAAACAATAATGTCTACCCTTTCATTTTCATAAAACATAGAGGCATTTTATATTGACTTGCCCTTTCTCTGACAATCCTTCCAGCATTTAATGACTTTCTTCATGGGCGGTTGATCTTTTTTTTCCCCGTTCCTACCAAAGGAGGCCGGAACGCCTGGAAACAACAGTAGCAGCAGGCCCCAGTATACCTGTGAACCGGCGGTTTAAAGGAGGTATGGGGAAATTAAGGAATCATCATTATTCTGGGAATGCGACGGCACCAGTTTGATCAGAGCGTGAATCAAAGCGTGATTTCGTAGGCTGCTTACGCATTCACTTTAAAACGAGAACTTGATTGTACTTTTATGGTAATCCAACCGCATCAACGAGTCCATCTGCTGCCATCTCTGGGTCCTCGGCTCTCCCGGCTGAACGCACACTCCCGCCTTCATTAGAATTCTCCGGGCGAGGCAGCAGGAAAGGCGCGCGAGAGGGGGAGATGTAAATTCGGTTGAAGAGGAAAAGGTTCTGATCTTTTTCTGGATGGGGGGGAGGTGGGTGAAAGCACACAGATATACAGCGGTTTCATTCGACTTGCGACAATGGAAAGATGAACGTCAGTGTGGATGTCGTTAGAGAGGTCAAGAGGAGTCGAATCTCGATAAATAGACGAAAGCTGTTGATTTTCCTTCTTGGCTAATTATTTGTTTCAAACAACCGTTTGGCTCGTTTTTTTGTGATCTCAAAACTAAAACTAATGTGGCTACAAACATGATTCATTTCTTTACATGTTATCATCGTTTCAATTTGAAATATATATATTTGAGTAATTAAGTATATATATTTATGGGTCATTCATTGGAAGCTCAGTTTTGATGGAAGCGCTGCTGGTAAATCACTGCCTGGCTTGTACGCCACTTTGGATACTATCTTCTGCTAAATAAATGAAAGTTGATGTAAATTAAATTCCATTTTTAATTTAATTTTTATCACTATTTAAACAGAAATAATAACTTCACTTGAACTACTCATCATAACATATAGCTTAAATATGTATTTTTTTAAGAACAAACTTGATGTCAAGGTATTAACGGGAGTTCAGTTTTGCTTGGTGTAGTCAAATCGTGACATGGGACTGCGGTCTGATTCAGGGCACCACTGAATTACTGGTGTTAATTCAACCATGTAGACGTCTGTACAATAACTGGTAATTTCTTATGTGGTTGATGGTCTGCCCTGCCGTGGACCTGATTATTACAAGTTGGGTGACTTTGCACCTGCTATACAGTGATGCCAGACAGATGATGGGAAGTTCAGGTCCAGAAAGTAGAAATCCAGACCAAGGTTTTGTTTCAACCAACCAGCTGAGTACTCTGTGACTGTCACTCTTTATGCGTAACTGGTTGGTTGGAACAAAACCTTGGTCTGGATTTTTACTTTCTGGATCTGAACTTGGTAGGAAGGGCTGACATAAGCCCAAAAAGGTGTTTAGGGGGCTGTTTGTGTTCTCAGTTTGACAAGGTTTCTTCGGTAACATGGAAGGGGGGGGGGGGGGCGGGGGTTAAGAACATCTATAAACATCCAAAATCCAGCAAAATCTATAGTTTTTAATATATATAACCAGTCAATAGATTCAGCTGGCACGCCATAACCTTTGCATCACTCATGGAAATCAAATTTTAATAAGAACAGCTTATTTTTATATACTTTTTCATTTCATTCATTGCTAGTGAAATGAGTGATGTTCCTAAATAATCATTTGCTTGTTTTTTAGGGTCACCTTAGGAGGCTCCCACCTCACAAAAGCCTGTTGACTTGATTGGATGTGAATATCCACCTCGTAGCTGTGCATTTCAGAGGCTCTTGTCGCCGTGGCGACACAGAGCGCGAGACCTCAGACCGCTGAAACGTGGCGGCTTCCCGAGGCAAATTGAAATAGTCACACTGACATTTCGCAGCCGATTTCCAGGGCGGAGGTGAAAGAATGCCAGCTAATGCGAGTCGCATATATTTATCGGGGGTGGGGAATCGGTGATGTCTGTTTATGCGGAAAAGCTCTTTCCGACGCAATGCACGGTTTTGCTATCGTGTTGTTTCCGATTTACTCAGAGGCGCAGAATCGGCTCGGAGACACGTGGTGGCCCAACATCAACATCAAGCCTCCTTCTGAAGTGCCGTTTATATATTTATCTTAAAAAAAATTCTGAGTGAAGTATGAGAACAAATATAGTCAGTTAAAAATAAAGGAATTATTAAAGCTGTGCATTCATAGCATTTTTTAACGGATTGTGGTGCTGGCTAAATAATAAAAAAGGAAACTGTGCCCCCACATTGTAAAAAACCAACAGTCATGTTTTAATTAAACAGCTAAGTACTGTTCACGTCATACAAACCGTACTTATAAGAAAGCGTGCTTTGATGAAAACAGCAACGTCGCATACAAAATTAATGCACTGTTTAAGAAATTATATGAATAAGTGATTATGTATTTTCTGGCATTATCCTAAATCATTTTACATAGATCCATTCATCTTCCAATCTCTTATCGGTTCGGGTTAGAGTTAGTATCTATATAGCAAAACCTATCCCAGAATGCACAGTGACACTCTGGGCGGGATGATATGCCAGCACAGGAAATGGTTATATAATATGTTTAAATCTTTGGAATTATTACTAAAACTCTGATGGAAATGTAAATACACGGCATCACAGGGGTCAACGTCCCCTGCACATTTGTCTCACCGCGTCCTGTCTCTCCATCTCACCGCCTCAGCAGGCGTGTTGTTGGTACCACGGTCACTTTACTCCCAACTTAGGCTCCTTGCATCTGGGGTTCCAGCTCGAAGTCACGCAACTGTACGCAGCTATGTGACGAGTCCAGCCATATGACGAGATTGAAGGAAATTAGCGGACCTTTCATCCACGAACGTTTCCACTGGCTGAAGGCAGCGAATGTGGAGATATGTGGGCCGTAATAATCGCCACTTGCCCTGGGAACCAGCATCAAGGCTAAAGCAGGCATGGCGGTAAAGCTACACATCCCCTAATTACCGAGAACCCCGAACAGTGTCTGGATGTTAATCAGTCTCTGAGAGACCCCAGCTCTGTGTGGTTAGGACGGATTTATGGCATTTTCTATCACACTTTTTATTAAAGATGATATTTCACACCGAAGGAAGCGGATCTCCAGACAACTGTTAAAATGCAAAGTTTCTATCATGAAAGTGAAGTGCGAGATTATTCCGAGGCTATTCCGCAGAGGCTGGGAGAGGAAGAATGTGGAACAAAACATCAAAGAGGCATAAAGGCGAGAAAAACAGAAAGAAAAAAGCTGTGAAAAATTTAGCGTGAGCTCAACAGGTGGTCAAGAGTGCAACGCAGGCCCGCAGTTTAATTAAGATGAATAATACATGCCTTTTATACTTATGTAAATATATGTTTCAGCTCCTAATTGAGAGAGAAGGGAGATCCACATTTAAACGAAATAATTTTGTACGCATGGGTGTAATTAAATGACAATTATGTTCAATTTAAATGGGGTAACATTATTGCAGTTAAGTGGTTACTATTATCGCCTTTAATTTTACTGTATGGTACTGGTAGCTAGCCGATACTGTATATCCGTACTATAGTGATGAATGTAACCAGTGTAATTTGCTCGTGGCTAAGCGCCCGCCTGGCCATTTTGTGTCAGGCATGCTGAGAGGAACGACCCAACTTAATTTTGGGGAAGAAGAAGATGTGTTTATCACTAATCCCTGTGAAATGTACAAACATTCAGAAATGCTCATCTCAGTGCCTATAGCTCTGCAGGTAATATTTTCCATGAAGGGCTTGAATCATAAATATATTATAGTAGTTTTGTTTTGTTTTCTACAGAAACGTTCTTCTATTGAAAATTTGCCTCATTGGGGTGAATTTAGATCTAGTAGACTTAGTGAAAGGGAAATGGCCCATGTTCCAAACTCAAGAACTATTTCCCTTTTAACACCGTCTTTGTTTATTTTGTGTAGCTGAAGCTGAAGCAATGTCACGCCTACAGGTCTCGACAACACGATGTGAAGTGACGAAGACCCGCGCAGGAGCTTGTTATGACCCCACTGATGGCTTGGCCATTATTACCGCCGTGACAATGCGGGGACATTGCGCGTCTGCAGGACATCAGCTCTGGCGCCTTAACACCTTGGCCTCTCGCTGTTGCCGCGGTGTCCCGCTAGGCTCTCAAAGCGGGAAGGAGCTTCTTGATGTGCCACGGAAACAAACAGACTCTTCCGACAGCTAGCTGCACGGATCGGGGCAGCGAGCCCAAAGATTAGTAATAATTGATCTGCATTAGGGACTGTGATTACCAAAAGCACAACCCCCCAATACTATCTTAAATATAGTGGAACGCTAATGCATCTTTTAACACAGTATGCATCCTTTCATCTGCATTTCTTCTTTTTCTCCTCCTTGCTAAATGTCTTCTTCGACCCTTCCCAGTAATCCAGATACAATAGAGGAAAACATTCTCATGCTGTCAAGTGCCTTTGCTCCAAGCCCCTACTGGAGAACCGAGGACAATGGCTGACTGTTGCCATTGCTGCTTCTGGGCCCAGTGTTGTTCTTTTGCAGCAATGGCTTTTTTCTCATCATTCTTCCATAAAGCTGGACCTTGTTTTGGTTTCCAGGTTATAGTTAATCCCATGGGCAGATGCTCTCATCTCAGCTGTGGATCTCGCCAGCTCCAGCTCTTTCCAAGTTACCACTGGGCTCCTGCTTGCTTCTCTCACTAATTCCCTCCATACCAGGTCGCTGAGATTTGGTGGACTGTCCTCTTCTGGCAGAATTTCAGCTGTGCCATATTGTTTTTCGTTTTTTATTTTTAGTAATATATTCAACGGTGCTCCATAGGAAGGTCAAAGTTTGGGTTTTGTGTTTTTTGTGTTTCATCATCAGTTTATCACACACTAGTTTTGGTAGCTTTTCGGTCTTCGTGATCAGGTCCACTTGGTTATATATTCTAACACAATAAAGGGCCTTCCATTAACGGGTTTACTTATTTTCAGTTTATGTGACACTTTAGCTGCACACAGTCTTATTCCATTGAACTACTTATGCAGTCAAGAATGTGTATTTGCATTTTATAATTAAAATATTAGGCTGATTTAAGGTGGGTGCAGGATCAGTTCTGTCATGTTGCTTCCTGGTGAGTTTGTTCATGCGAATGACATCACTGGGACTTATCTTGCTAGCTTCGAAGGCAGGAGCACTCACTGACGAATGACCACAATTTGGTTTACTGGGAAAATGTTAAATGTAATACATTAAAGGCTGTAGCATATATTCAATATGAGGCATAATAAGAGAAAAACAAACCAACAAAATATCAATTTATATGTATAGTTGTGGCACCAGAGTTTCCAGATAAGTACATGTAAGTTAACTCCTCCAAATCAATGCTCAAGGCATTTAACAAAGGTGGCCAGAAGAGGGAGCTGTAGGGCTAGACTGAGAGAGCAGTGGGCAGTCCCTAGAGTCTTGGATCGGAGGTGGAGCCTGAGGAATTCAGTGAGCACCGGTGTGACAGTCAGCTCCCAATGATCTGTCAAGATGCCCCTTGAGACTCTGTGAAGAAATGATAGAGCTGGATGATGAGTTACACTCATGCGCAATGGCAGCAAAGTGCATTAGCTACATAAGACGTCTGAATGGTCACCAAGGAGAAAAAATGAGGATCACCACACGGAGGAAGTACTAAGAATCTATAGAATTTAAACTCATTTTGAAAATTGACTGAGGTCACTTCGACCCCAAAAATATCACAGGAGTTAAATTGTCTAAGTACGCTAAGCTACAGCCACAAAGCATTGCACTTATATTCAATGTCCATCAATCAGAAATGACCCTGTTTCCTGTCAGATTTCAGTTATATAACTGTTGTCAGTGACTACATACACATTTTATATTATTTTATTGCAGTGTTTTATGTCAGATGTGTGCTCATTGACATGCATCCTGCAGAAAAATGAAGACATTCTGCTGGCCAGGTTGTTACTGAGACTCCTGCTTATGTTTCTGTTTTAATGATAATTTTATAAATGTGTCCTGGATCATGTTTCTTAGCTTGTATATTTACTAATTGCTTCCTCAGCTAATCTGTTCAGCAGCCATCTAGCGCTCCTCCTGACCTTCTCTCTTGCGTTCATGATTTTGTTTTGAGGCCGTCAACTGTGTAAGTGCTTTGTGTTTTACCAGGTCTGCAATCGTACTCTTATAAAAGGCTGAAGATTAAAGATTCAGCACAAGAAAACTCTAGTCTTTTGGTGTCCTGCTTCTCCAGTCACTGTTCCTGGAAATGGAAAACGCTGCATTAAATTCCCCATCATCAACATTCTGAACCTTGTGCATGATTTTGCTGACCTTTACTAAAGTTATCACACGCCATCCTGTTATGCTCTGGGCCACAGGTGACCCATTTCAAAGTTGCATTGGAAGCTAATGGCTAGTAAATTTCCTCACTTCTTAGCAAAATTCAACGACTTCCTCACTTTAGGTGCTGAACTCGTTTGGACTCCATTACTGCTTTGTGGAATTTACTGTGTTTTTACAAATATAATATTACAGGCCATTTGATTGGTAGCCATTTACAACTGAAGTAATCATCGCTAATCCAAAATATGCATATGTCCAAGGCATCTTTTTTTGCCATTGGCATCATTGGTCATTTGGCCAGTTCTAGTCGCTCGTTTGTAGAATATGTGTACTCTATGTGAAGGTATGTAAGGAGATTTCTCTCATTCGTTGTTGCATCAGCATATAGCTGGAACAGGAGCTCGAAGATACGCTACAGAAGACTGACAGTGAATGGAGGGCCATTGTGACATACAGAAGAAGAAACCAAAAACAAAGGACATCTCAGAGTCAGAAGAGATGCATGCTCCCGGAGATCCCAAATGTGGTGTTATCTCCTGAGGCTTCGGTGGGGCGCTACCTTCATCCAACAAAGGAAATAGGCCAACATAACCATCTCTGTGATGAGTGATATGGGAATTTAAATATGGAAATACATATCAGACTGCATTACCTCAACAAAGCCTGGCGTGACTGTTAGCTTCCAGTGAGAATAAAGATCCGACATAATCTGGAGTCATTCTGGCCCATTTCTGACCTCTTTATACCTCAGGCCATAATTATGCTGGACGTGACCAACTAGATGTGGAATATGTTTCATTTTCTTCACCAGACCAATCAATATGAAGCTTGTGGGAATTTTACTTACACAAAAATGTTCTGAGGGCAGCAGGGAAAATGATTGGTTCAGAGGGATAACCAATTAGATTGTTGAGGAGATGGGACCAAGACATCTGATTGGTTGGTCCCGCCTGCTATAGTTACTTGGATTCACCTCATGTACAATCTTATTGGTTATCTCTCTGAACTAATAATTTTTGCTTTTGCCTTCAGAAAATTTTTGTGTAAGTATAAGTCCCATGAGCCAACATGAATACTTAAGTTTATTTATATTAGTTAGTGTTCTCAAAGGTAATGCAGCAGTAGTCTATGAATTCAAAACACTACTGGGGTATTTTATCCAGTAATGACTTCACTGAGATTATTTCATATTATCTCAAGGGTTATTCATGGCAGTCTAATGTGAAAGAAATAAGTTGCCTGCAATCAAAGGTAGAATAAATGGAGCTACTGCCTTTCAGTCTTGCCCCACATGTGTACGATCACCTTCTTCATTGAGAGGATACTCTTGCTTCAGGCCACACAACCTTGAAGAGTGTCAAATTAAAAATGTAAAACTTACCCACACTAGTCTACCACCTGGATGTGTGGCCAAGAAAACTGAGGGCTGCTGGGCAATCGAGTACCATTCCACCAAAGGAGAGGTCGACAGCCTCGACAAGCTAACAGCAAGGTACCACTGCTGGCTCATTAATCCCAAGACCCTGAGGCCAGTATTGCTGCCTTGATCCCCTACTGTTGCTTCCATTGCTCACAGACTTCAGACTAAGGGACACAGACATTCCTCCAGATCAGCGACAGTGCATACAGGTGCCACCAAAAACCAGGCATGATTTTGAACCTGCCACGATAGTATGACAAACGTATGAATACCATGCAAAGGCGCTTCATTTGCAGAAAGCAAGCTGCACGAAATATACAGCAACTACACATTTCTGATTATGGGACTGTTTTGAGTAGACTGAAGCTGTGCAGGTCAATTTAGCATAATCATTTTTAGCTGAACAATGTTTAAGCAAGGACTAAATAAATGAACGTTGAGTGTGCAAAACGGAGAGGAGGAACAGGAAGAGGAACAGGAAGAAGGACAAGAAGCATGCTGAGAACAGGATAATAGCTTAGCATGTGTGATGATAGCTTAGCATGCACGATGATAGTTTAGCATGCGTGATGATAGCTTAGCATACACGATGATAGTTTAGCATGCGTGATGATAGCTTAGTAGGCACGATGATAGCTTAGCATGCACAGTGATAGCTTAGGATGTACAGTGATAGCTCAATACGCATGATGATAGCTTAGCATGTGCAATGATAGCTTAGCATGTGCAATGATAGCTTAGCATGCTATCTGAAACTGGATGAGGAATGGCAGAGGTAGCACCCTAAATCTACTTGATTAAGTATATTCATTATATTTTACTTATCTGAACATTTTTGTGTGGTAGATCCTCCCCTTTATCACCCTCCTCTCTTCTGACATTACCTTTCACATCATTTGAGTGTGTAGCTGAGCAGTTTTGCCAGAAACATCTGCCCTGTCCCCCCACCCTTGGCCACCCACATATGACTTTAGGCCATCAGAGCTGTTAGGCAACATAGCTTATGGTAAAAATGTGATTTTAGCACAGAACTAACAATAAATTATAAAAGATGTGTAACTGCACTAATTCTGCAATGCTTTAGAAAATGCCTTTAAAGATCTACAGGACTTCAGAAGGGCAAAATTCCAAATATGAACCTTGCGCCTCTAAAATTATTAATATACAGGCCTTAGGGAGGACAAACTGCAAGACTTGCAACTGCCTCATTAAGTGCTGCTTGAATTTGTGAACAGAGCACGGCATTTTATCTTAGATGGTTTGCTTTTGCACTTAGATTATAGTTACTAACTACCTACAGGTTCATATCTGCTAATTTGTCCTTTGGCAATTGCTAAACCTAGTTAAGGCTGTGGCCACAATAGGAATAACTGAATATGCATAAAAATATACTGTAGGGGCATATATTTTTTATTTTCCCTAATATTCGAGGCCAGGGTTGTCTACTTCTTTAGTAGGTTTGACTTTAGGTGTACAGCAGCTGAAGAGTGAATTAAGCTAAATTAATACATAAATTAATATATTTCTACAAATTCAAAGTAATTTCGCTGCTATGAAATGATTCTAATTTGCAGAAGGATGAGATTGTTAAAATGTATGAAATTTGTTTTATGGCTTACAGTGTTGTAAGCGTCGGAATGATTTGCATATCTTTCCGGTGCCATGGCAGAATGTGGCCTCATCTAAATAACGTTGCAAATGTTCAGAGCTGAATAATCAGGCTTTGGGGTTAATGTGTAGGAGATGAAGTATATGTCAAATCAGGTGAATGAAGGTCACAATCAGCTCTGTTGGAAGTATTTTCAATGATAGTGATGCATTCAGCGCAGCGAGTTGGACTCATTGTCAACTGGATGTCACAGGACGAGGGAGGGGGTGTGAAGATGTCCTGCAAGCTTCTTTAGCTCCAGAGAAGTCATCTTAATAAAAAGGGAATCCCTCCTCCCCCCTCTGAAAATTGGTCAACCATCTGCCATATAATTATACTTCTGAATCTCATCATTGATTCAGCTTCATTGTGGGCAGCTGACAGTAGCAATAAAAGCTACTTACGGTTTATGAATTATTGTATTTTCCTCAGAATCTCCCACCTGTTTATCGATTCGGGTGTATTAGCTAGCTTTGTATTCTATAAATGCTCGGATGAAAATGGATTGTTGACAAAATTCCGACGTACATCTGCAAATTCCCTTTGGTGTTTTTTTTTCTTTGATTGTATTTTATAAAAGAATCAAGCAGAATTCTCACGCAGTCACCAGTCTAGAAGCCGCAAAAGCCAACAAACGGACTAGAGTACATCTACATTATTGCATCAAAAAGGGCGATACTGTGTAAATTGTGAAGACCCTTAAGCTGCTTAGCTTCAGCATAGATTTCACAGTATATATCTTTTTGTAACTTAGGGACACGCCTCTCATTTTTATTGCAAATTAGGTTAGGTAAGGTTTGGGGGCATGCACTGGTACAGGGTGTTGCCACGCCCACCACATGACGAAACACCTTGGGATCCCGGCTGGCGACCCCCCAGGCTGATATGTGGTCCAATCCCACCCTTTGGAAATGGCTATCTATCTGTCAGAGCCAGGTGTTATGTGGGCGTCCCCTTGGCCTTGTCCAGCCGCTCAGGTCCTCAGCAATGAGGATCCTGCGAGCCGGATCACCCTCAGGGAAACGCGCCACATGGCCATAGTGCCGTAACTGACGCTCCCTCACAATGCAGGTAATGTGCCTCATTCGGAACTCCTTAAGCAACTGTTCGTTCGACACAAAGTCAAACCAGCAGTACCTAAGGTTCCTCCAAAGAGAGACAGCACCGAAGGAGTCCAGTCTTCATCTCAGCTCACTGGATAGTGCACTGCATATTATAAGGAATTCAAATAGCTGGTATTCGGAGAGGTTTGAAAAGTGCACCCTGCTGTTTACAGGTGTGAAATCCTGTTTGAAGTTCCCTATATCCTTGGCAGAACCCATGGGCCTGTACAATTATGTTGGCAATTGAATCCTTGATCCCTTCATTAATTGACATGTCCTCATTATGTAAGAGCTTTTGTCACCTGGCGTCTCCAAGCCGCAATACCGATTGGTTAGCTCGTGGCCAGAGTGAGGTCCCGCCTCAGCAGCAGATCGAAGGTGTCGCTTTGGAGAAAGCCAACATTATGGGGGCAGGGAGTTTGGTCCAAAGGCCCCGTGCTTCATGAAGAAAAAGTACTGCTGCATCAAATTTCAACTTTGCTTGTAAGAGATCGAGAGGGAAGAGGATTTTAGTTTTACGGGGTGGTCCGGGAAAACTCATTTATATTCATGAGAGAAGCGTTACCTGATTGGCCAGTGACCATCAGCCAAACTTTTGACAGCAAAAAAACAGGTAGCACATGTCGATGGGAGCATGTTCACCGGCCAATCAGGTAGCACTTCTCTCATGAATATTAATGAGTGGGCCAATCAGGTAGCACTTTGCTCATGAATATAAATTAGTTTTCCCAAACCACCCTGTAAAACGAAAATTCGTAAGAGGGAATGGACCAGTGCAAAAGTCCATTTCTCTGTGGGGAGCCACAAAACCCCTTAAAAGTATTTATTTAAAAATATAAATAAGAATGAGTAAAGTCCCAAAGAAATATGCATATTCAGCTATAAAAAGAATATAGTATGACATCACTGTTAAAGTGATGATTTTAAATATATGTCAGACAGTATAATTTCTATTAAGCCACATCCCATTTATTTAAAGATCGGTTTGTATGAAAGCACCAGTGCGTAATGGTGATTTGCGTCTCTAAACTCTGTCAGAATGAAACTCTACCGGCTTTAATCTACAGTCTGAATGAAAATATCTCAAAATATCTTTTTAGCGTGTATTTTCATCTGTGTCAGCTGCTACTTAAAACGTGCGAACGCATTAAACTACACTGCATCTTTTACGTATTTAGTCACATAAGTAGCATAATTTCACCTAATATGAAAGTTTAAACTGCTGGACACTTGTTTTTAGCACAGATCATTCTAAGAGGCCATATCGTTTTATTCACCAAGGTGACATTGAAATATCCTTCTCGCCAAACTGTCCCTACATGGCGTAAGGTTAAGCATCGAGAATGAATTCAAGATTCAAGTTTCAAAGATTTATTGTCATATGTACAAAGCACAGTGTACAAAGTACAATGAAACTCTCACTTGTTTGCCTGCTCCACAGTCTACAGACAACCGACAGGACACTGCAACGTTACATTATATAATAATACTAAAATATGAAATACTAACTACTACAAGACAGCTAACAACATGTAATATCTAACAACATATAATAGAACATTCAACATGAGGTAGTAAAGTAATATGCAGAGGTGGAAAGTCCAGGTCCAGAAAGTACAAATCCAGACCAAGGTTTTGTTTCAACCAACCAGCTGAGTACTCTGTCACTGTGACTCTTTAT
>JAAGVU020000033.1:204374-233586 GCA_011763525.2 Mormyrus iriodes
AACCAGCTGAGTACTCTGTCACTGTGACTCTTTATACTCAACTGGTTGGTTGAAACAAAACCTTGGTCTGGATTTGTACTTTCTGGACCTGGACTTTCCACCACTGGTGATATATGGCAGAGTATGTAAAGTAGAGTACCACTATGAAGTACCGGTTAGGGTCACGATGGTTGGAATACAGCAGTACTACAGACGGAGGTGGTTCAGAGGATTTGCAAGATGGTTTGGCTGTTGTAACTTCACTGCTGTTTGTTCTTTGCTCGCTTTCTTTGACCAAACTTTTCATTTTTGTTATTATCTTGGTCTTTTCGGACAGACCCTTTAACCCGAATCTTCTGGATAAAGCTGCCTGCACCATATGTTGCAATGATGCTCTTCAGAACATACCGAGAGACAACCAGTATTTTAAAAAGGCAGTATTTTCATATTATGGACTTTTGAATTTTATTTATTTAGCAAAAGCAAAGTGACATACTTTTTATGAGAGAAAGCAGGGTCAAACATTCTCTGGAGCAATTGGGGTTTATGGGCCATGCTCAAGGGTCCAATGGTGACATCACTCAGCTGATTCTGGGATTTGAACCAATGACCTAATGATCACAGGCATTGTGTCCTTAGCCACAAACCACCCTCATTTCCTGCTATCGCCAGACATTTGTTCTTGGAAATGTGGCTTTTTCCTTTCCATCCCAGGTCACTGGAGCTCGACAAATCCCGTCCGAGGGCAATGCCATGTACACATCGCTGCGTCTGATTAATTTAATAATAGACTTGTCTGCTCCTAACAAGAAGTCACAGCTAAGCAAGAAGGAGAGCCCTGCAGACAGTGAACCGTAGGTCAGTTAGTGTAAGCTTACAGTCGAAACGCTTATATTTTATGTCAGCCCTTGTCTTGATGTCACAGTGTTAACAGCAAAAGAAGAAGCCGACCTCTGCAAATTAATCAATTATAATATTTAATATACTATAAATAAAATAAGAAGACATTAAAGAAATTACGCTCAACTGGCCCCAGAACGTAACCTCCAAGGAGGGAATCTTCACCGCCCCAAAATATTGGAAAAAAAACTATTTTGTGAAACAAAAGAGTCTATGTGTTATCATATTATTATCAGTCTGAACCTACCACTTAGTTGCCCTTTGATGCACAGAAAAAAAATGACTAAGTTACCTGGCATGTAGTTTAATCTTCTCCAGAGACCACTAAAACTTCTGGGAAGACTTACTGTATCGGCCACAAGATGGGAAGGTGCAACCCTTGCGTTACCGTGGCGACACGGTCAGATGTCATAGCAATACAATGCCAATTTTCTGGTTTGCAGGGAGTCGGTCAGCACCACCACAAAATTCCACGAGAGCCAAAATTAAGATTTCCTTAGAGTGATCGACAGCAGCACCTCTTGGTGGAATCACAGGGGTCATGCTCAGGGACTGGCTGACCACTGGGGACGGGTAACTAAACCATAAACCAGTATGATCCGGTGATATACCTACCAACTGCTAGAAAGCATGTGTGTAGTTTTTATCACATATTTTATCATATGGCCCTTTTTTCCTCATTTGTTTACTCTTCTCCACCTCAGTCTTAATCCGGATTGGGAAGGTGCACAGTGTGTAACGAGTGTGTAACCTTGTTATCTGGGGGTGAGGGGTGGAGCAGGACCCTTTGCAGGCCACTGGTAGATGCAGGAAAAGCTCACAGCGTCTTGGTCCATTATGTATCATTTTGAAATATTTCCCAAGTCTGGGGGAGAATCTTTCATTTTTAACGATTAGTCATGAATTATTCTATTTATTGTGTACAGTGTGTTCTTTCAAAGGCGCGACACTCGGCGAAAGGTGAAGATGAATCGTACTGGGATATTTTTTTCCCTGTTAAATAGGCCTTATGGCACAAATGTCACTTGTTGAACATTCTGGAACATTTTAAAAAAAAGAATTTTAAATGGTGGCCTTAAATGTGTGGGACACATATCTGGGTTTTTTTAAAACTTTTTTTTAACCTTTTCTCTTGTTTCTGATTTATGTTTTTCTTTTTCTTCTTTTTCCCCCTAGTGGGGATCTGCAAGGTAGCATTTGAAAAAAAATTTGAATAGATTTGAAAAAATCAAAACCACAGGCCCTGGTTTAATCCCAGAATCCACAGCAAACCGGTGAACAAAAACTTTACATTTCCCTTATATAAAACGAAAAAGAACAGAAGCCTGAGTTGCAGCCTGTTTTGATGCACAATGTAGCCAACTACAGATAAAAGCAAACGCTGTAATTCATGCTAAAGCGAAAAGGGTTACATTGTGTCTTAAGCTAAGCAGAGCTCTTAGCTGAGCTGTGGTGAAACGGCACAGCTTGGCGTAAAATTTACCTTAACGTTCAGAATAATTGCACATACATAATTCTGGAGGATTTCACTGTGGAAATTTGATCAGGCTCCCTGTCCAGACCGCATTGTTAAAGCTGATGCCCCATTTAGCCTGATAACTGTAGCGAAAATTCTAAGCCACTACTTATCACAAATTAAATGGCCGTCATGCATATTTAACCATTATTATGTTCTCATGTGGCTTCATACTCCCCAGACAAACGTCTTTTTTACAAAGGTTAGTGCAGAAAAGCACAGGGCCGGGTAAAGTCCTGCAGGCCTGTGGCCAGAGAGGCCATGCAGAATAAGGCTCTTGGGGGGTCTATGGCGGGGGGGGAATTCATAAAATAAAAGTATGTAAGTACGCAACATACTTTAAATCCAATTCAATAAACATATTAGGGGCGTTTTATCTTTTTCATTGCGAAACCGTTTGCTTTAGACGAGATCCATGCAATATGTGCGCTTTTTAGAAACATAGGGTTTTTTTGGCTTTTAATTACTATTGTGTTTCAAGTAAATTTTGCATGTCCTGGGGATTAGCTGAACAACAGGGAACTTTTGAAAAGCTGTATCTTACAAACTAAGAAAAAGTGATTAACTTTTAAACATCTTTAATTGGTATTTCCTGAGGTGGTGCGCGAGTCTCTTTGCCATTCTTCGCAGGGAAGAAAAGTTGCAATTCAGAGACATCAAATCGAGTTTGTTTTACATTTATTTATTTATTTTTCATCTTATTTTTCCTATAAATGCTTACTATGCTGGCTGAGGAGAGAATGAAAAATTACTTGCATGTAGCTATAATTTGTTGATTTCAGAAATATATCTTAGTGTTTCAGTCATATGTCCTGTACTAGAAAGTATTCAAAATAATTTCCAAGTACTCTATGCGAAATATTTTGAAATAGTTGTTAGAATAAATTTAGTTTTTTCTAATTATTATAGTAATTGTATTCCGAAAGAGTTTAATCATGTTAAATTTCCCATGATTGTCAGAAGTTATAACAAAGGTTTCACACATCAGAGGTTCTGACTGGTCTGTCTTGCAGTTTGCATGTCCAACCCATAGGGGTCCCCAGAAACCATACAAAAAGCTCACGATCACCATTTGTCTTGCACGGCTTTGAAGTCCTTGTATTGGCATGATAATTGAGAATTTTAACGTTTGAGCAAATGCTAGCATGCCATATAAAGTGACGAATGAAACTGACAGATGACTGTCGACTGGTGTCATGACCCTCTCCTAAATAAGCTATATAGGAAAAAAAAACACAAATTAGTGGACGCATGGACTGGCAACCACTGCACAGATATGTAAGGATTCCTGACTGTGACAGCTTGGTGGTGGGGCACATCCGGTATGATCTGGATCTGTGCTGAGTGGCTTTCATCCTGATATTCTGTTTAACTGCCCACAATTTGAAGACAAGTGGTTAGATTAACTGGAGTCTCATTGATGCGATTGTTTGTATGACTGTGTGCAAGCATGTGGCCTGTGATGAACTGGCATGCTGGCCAGGCTGTACCTCTGCCCTGTGCCCTATGCTACCTGGAAACCCCGCCCCCCCCATTGACCCAAACTGGATAAACAGTTAAAAGACACATGGATGGCTTATTCCTATAAATCACATGCAGTTTCATTGTGAAAACGCTATTTCTATAATGTTTGGCTTGTAGTGAGATCAAAAAGAAGTTCCTCTCTTTTCTGATGTCTGGAATTCCGTTGCATGGCATCATGGGAACAAATGAGCTGGAAAGGTCAAGCCCGGTCGTGGAAAAAAAAGGCATCTAGGAGAATTGGGAGGTGGGGGGTGAAGATGCACCATGCGAGTTCGTCTTTCAGAGAGCGGATACGAGCTTCCAGTGTTCCTCTCGGGAACAGTTATGTTTCGGATCCCGGGGCAGCGGTCCCTGTGGAGGTGGAGGTCTCCGTGGAGAAGCTGTCCTTGCACATTGCCAGTTGCTGTCCCGAGCCACATCCATGTCACTTGTGTAACGATCACGTTCTCCTCGCACGGGTGACTGTGGTGACTCTGCAGAGCCTGGAGGGCACAGAGCGGGCCTGTGTTCTGTGTCGTGTCTGCAATGGACCCAGTAAAACAAAATCATGAATCCAGAGGATGCATAATAATTACGTTCTTAGTATTTATTCCATTGTTTTCATCCCCAATTTGTCCACTACACACTTACATGCATATAATATCTTCCCTGTCTGAGAAATGTCTTTGTCGACAAACTGCCTAAATTCTGTGTGTGCGTGTGGGGTGGGGAGGGGGGGGTGGATTGTGCTCTGCTGTGGTACCGCCACACTCTGATCCGGCTGCAGGCTGCCTCTGGGGGAGCTGCAGGGCCTGGGTCAGCCATATGGCAGCAGGAGCTTGCCTCCCCCTTTCCTGGGGGGGGGAGACACATGTTAGGATGGATGCGGGGCCTGCTACAGCGCCATCCTGTCCACAGGCCAAGAGTGCCCCGAAGAGCGAGCAGGTGAGCTGGGGAATTACAGTGCCTGTGCAGCGCGACATGCCTGGCCAACAGGAAAAGCCGGGGGGGGGGTTCAAAATCAGCACTTAGAGGCTCTAAGCTGTCTCCTAAGCTAGCCCAGCGACAGACCACACTCACACACCAGTTCTGCTGCATTGCCAGACATGTGGCCCGTTATCCTGGCTGCTAATAACAGACATAAACATGCAGAGGGGTCATCCTGAGGAAGCCAGTAGGGAATCCCCCACAGACCTTATTCATGAGATATCTGGCCTGTGGTTAATGTATGCCTTACATAAAAAAGCACACAGCAATAGTTGCCTGAACTCTGCACCTTTGTAAGCAGAAATATATTAGAGGGGCTATGAAAACAGTGTTATTGGATGTCAGTGAGGGCTTTGATTTTGTGTGACAAATGTAATTACATGCGGAATGGAAGTCTTTGCAGTGGACCTTGGACTTACTGGTGTTGGACATGCATGGGAAAAATATTGCATTATGCATGCATTTTTCAGACGGAGCATTGACTGCTAAGACTGTGATGCATTGATTTTGTTATTTCCTTAATGAACGTACATATATTTGTGCTGACTATCTGTTCAACTTTAAAGAAACTGCAGTGTTAATAGCTGATAGTGAGTGCAGAAAATTGCAGGTCATTACTGACCAATGAACAGGGCCCCATGGAGTTTTCTTCCAATCATGCTAAGAGGTAGAAGAGTACAGAAAAAAATTAGGCTTTGTTCCTATGAATGTAACAGTGTTTCAGAGAGCTGACTACAAAAGAGAATCAATATAGGATAACAAAACATTTAAGTTTGCTACCAGCAATGTGCGCTTATGATTTAAAAGGACACATCCCTGCTGGCCAACCAGTGATGATACAGCAGGTGTCATGGGAATCGTCAAACAGCAACAGAGCAAACCAAAAGCGAGTGACGTCACATCAGATTACGTCATAATATACAAAGCGTCAGCCTAGGGTTTTTGCGGGCGCCCGTTCGCGCGATACCATAACGGGATCGCCGCGTTTATCACTTGTCCCCTCGACCAAACTATACGTTACCGAGGCACTATTAAAACACATTAAAACCAGGCGGAAAACCACGCACCAAAACAGGAATCATTTCTTCTGACCTCATCGTTAGCAATTTGAAGACGCTTGTCTCGAATAAGCTCTTATTGGAAATCTCCTTCAGCAGCCCGAAACGCAGCATCTCTAAAAGGAGACGTCCTAGAAACCAAAAGCTGTTAATCCAGTGCCGGCTGATAGCGTGCCTGGAGCCTGTCCCAGCAAGCACATGGCGCTTGGAGATGGCCGGCCAGCGCGGGCCACACGCTCACACGCCACGGACAATTTGGATGCTCCGGTTAACCTAAACACATGTCCTAACTGGACTGCAGAAAGGGAGCCGGGGTAACTGGAGAAAAGCCACACTTACACGGGGAAAATATGCTTGGGGCGGAACTGGGAATCGAACCCGCAACCCTGACTGTGTTCACACTGCTGCCCACTGAGCCTATAAATAATAATAATACAACGAGTACGATAATAATAACAATGATGATGAAAGTAGATTGAATTGCTTGTGTGATACAGTTGCTTTTGCACACAAAATGTAGCGGTCTATGATCTCCGTTTATGTAAACAGATTGGGGTATCAGAATAAAACTACGAGGCAGGTATACCTCGTAGTTGTCTTTTCCCGTCGACGCGGGGGAAGAGGTTAATTGTAATTCACAGAGAAAAACGGAGAGTAAAAACAAAAAAACTATATACTCCCCGGGGATCGTGTTTCCAGAAGCAAAGTTTTAACGTTTTTTTTATTTTCAGTGTTGAAAAATCTTTCTGTCATTTTAATTCATTTTGTTTTCTCATAAGTGAGTGAAGGATGTGAAACCTGTACGACAGGAGACTGACATTTCAGCTGCCTGAACGTTTAGATTCATTACGTCTTGGTTTAATGTTAATGCAACGTGTTTTCGTAATGACTTGTGCGCGTGGTGAGGCGCTACAGCCAGGGCAGATAGGGCGGAAATGCTCTGACGGTTTAAAAACATTCCAGCATTTTAAAATGATGCCTAATTAATGAAATACATTTATGCAAACTATTACCATAGATTTTCTTTGTCTCCGTATGAATTGCATGTGTCCTTTGTGGCCAATGATTAGACCAGATACACGGCTCAGCTCTGACTTGAAACCCAGAAACGTGCTATTTGATAAGCCCACATGACTCTAACAGCAAAATGTCTCCAGACATAACATATTCAAATGAGATGTTAAGCAACCAGTATTGTGTGTCATGTGCTAATGAGCCAATTAGAAATGTTACATGTCTGTGCAATATGTTTCAGAGGCCGAACCATAAAGTCCTTTGAACAGACACTCTACATGCTCGGCTAATGATGGAGAAGTTGCAGCTTCTGATCAGGGGCCATTCTCGGATTTTCTTAAAGGTTGGGGGCACAAGAGGGACCAAAATTCACACAGAGGGGCCAACCTTAACATTAGCCAATAATCTGTTTTGAATTGTTGAGTGACAGGGGAGGGATACTCTGCGAGCCAATCAGCTTTCAACTGGGACCAGTGCCCCTGTATAGGCCTCTAATCTGATCAGGTGGGTGATGATAATGCTATTTGTGACACGTGTGACACTGGAGCCTAAGACAGCTTAGACAATATCTATCAGGTAAAATTAAATACACACCATCATTCAGTGTATCAAATTGTTTGGCCATGCAGACTAATAATCTGCATTCCCTTCAATTAACATTAAGCAACCAGAGCCATTAATTATGCCCAATAATCACTTCTACAGCGTAAAGTTTGATAGCGATTCATCTAAACCCAGGCTACGGCATGTCGTTGAAATGTAGAACATAATTTAACTTTGTTAAACTTAACCGACCAAATAGGGTAGAAAATCAATTATAACCCATGGATACAAAAATTTTTAACAGTGTTTTATTACTCACACTGTACAGAGCTTGTTTGAAGAAATCCAATCAATTACGTAAAATAATTCATGCTTTGCGGCTGTAGGTGTGCCTGTTCTTAACAAGCTCATATAATCAAATGCAAATTGAAAATGTATAATTTAAGAAAAATCTCTGCTAAAGAATTGATAGGTAGGTTAATTACACAATACTGACAGAATGTAATGAAAACAATATATATTTCATTTAAAAATATATACATATATAAATAATGTGAAATGTGTGTATACATAAATATACGTTTATATATCTACGTCTATAGGTTCACACACAAATTTAATTTGAATATGTTTCTGTACCTTTCTGTTCTCCTACTGATTCATTCATTTATATTCGCCGATAAAACACATCGGACGGACTCTTCATGATTTCTCAAGCCATGTTCATAATTTCAGTTCACAAAGCTAGACATTATAAAAACACGACCATAGGGTTCTATGGATGTTTTGCTCACCTCACTGCGGTATTCAAGACATTATATTATAGCTGTAACCTTCACCCGAACTTCAAAATTATATTATCCTCATTTCCCATCAATGTACACTTTTAAACCAGTTTTCACCTGACCACCCTGTACACGAACGTATATATTATAACAGCATTTCTAATGAGAAATGAATACCTTATTATTTGTGCTTTCTGGTGGCGCACAGTCCTTTTGTGTCTAACAGGGTCTCTCATTAATTTCATCAGTTATTATTGCCTTTTTTTCTACCGGCAAAACTCCGACTAGACGAAGTGAAATAATTAGTCGATATCGCGGAGGAGCGGGTCACTCGGTCCATCCAGCGGATTCCGACATTTCAAATTACCTGAACAACACCCGGAGCGATCTTCGGACCTAATTAATATCCTACCAGGGATAAATGCACACATCATTTAAAAAGACAGATAGGGAAGAACCAAAAACCCCACAAAACCCACACACGGTATTTCATTCCCTCCCGACGCGCGAGAATATAGAATCTTCCGGTGTTCTGTTTTAGAGAAGCCAACCGTTTCCCATCAAGTAATCAATGCACTGTTGAATGAGTTCATTTTAATACACTCAATCACGCCTCTAATGTTCATAGCTCAGGGGTGTGGGCATCAGTAATGCAGGAATGTTATATGCTCGCGGTTTGGGCCATTTCATAAAATATTCATGGCATCAAAAATGTGCATCACAATAGGAGAAGTGAGAATTACATTTATGTTCCCTGCCCAGATTCGCTGGCGCTTATTTGTGTTTAAATATATTTTAAAGGCACGTTTCGCCTGTTGTTTTATCCGGAGTGCAGGGAGAGAGTCGGTGCATGCCTTTCGCTTTTATTGGATAATATTAAAAAAAAGACCTTTTGTGTTTTTTTTTCCTAAGATCTCAGGAGCTGCCCTATGGCTACATGTGTGACCCACGCAACGAGCAAACACGCGCACTCACACCCGTAAGTGATGCAAAAAGGTGAAATACAGCCGTCCCTCAAATGCGATTCCGTCTGACACCCCGCCTAAGCATTCCCAGCTCTATTGACTGACCGCCCCTCCCTCTAGGGCCGACCACATCAAGGGCCCGCTTCACCTAAACGCGGCCGGGAGCCAGTGAGCCTTCCCACTGGACCTGAGGACTGCCTGAACCCAAATGGCTGCTGTGTTTGGCTCCCCGTTTTCATTTGCCACCCATTCACCTTTGGGGAATGACGTCCTCATATAAAATAAATAAACATAAATAATTATTATGTTTATTTACTTAGTGACTCGTTTACAAAAGAGATTTACAAAGAGAGAGCAGAGTCAGATTGTCCCTGGAGCTGTTGGGGTTAAGGGTCTTGCTCAAAGGCTCATTGGTGATATTACGATTCCACCCGGCAAAGGGATCTGAACCCACAACCTGCCGGACATGGAGACAGATCCCTAACCCCCTCTGCTAACTCTCCCAGAGCCTAATTAACATCCACTGGTTCTCTGTCTTTGTTTTACCAGGTCACGACCATCCCTAAACAGGAGTCAGTCATCTTCTAAATGTCACGATGGGGCTTCCTTCATGTCCACTTGCCATGTAATCAAATTTATAAACATTCTCATTTGTGTAGCAGTTATTGGTGATGGTTTTTAGACTAACCTCTTTCGTAAGATGTGATTACCGTGTTTCTGCATCCTGATAAGCATCCTGCCTTGTTAGTGAGCACATCTCACAAAGTTTGGGCATCCTGATCTTACGTTCCATTTTAAGGTATCTGATATAGTCTTCTGACTTAAAGGAATCTAGACAAAATGGGGGCCTTCAATATTAATGGACTTTGCTTCCTGTAAAACGTTCTGTTTGTTCTTGTCAGTTTCAAAAGGGGGAACGTTTTTGACTTATCTCATTGAATTCTCCCTTTGTACTTCAATTCTCCACACCAGATATCTGATGTGGCAGAAGGGGCTTCCAAAGGTTGTCAGAGCCCGCGCTTGCCAACAGGCTCGTCCTATTCCCACTGTGACCAGGGGAGTCGGCGAGGGCAAGGGCCAAGATCTCCCGAAAATGTGTTCTGCTCGTTCTCCTGTCAGTAAACATCTGCCGTTAAAATGTGATGGTCCAATCTGCGTATAGATACCAGGATCTCCTTCTCCGTAGTTAATTGTCCGGCCGGACCACAGCCTCCATGAGGCAAGAAAACCAAAATTCTTATCCTTTGTTTTGGCTGTGTACCTTTTTCAGTGTGTCAACCCATTGAACAATATATGCTATTGCCAAGGGCTCGGACAGGAGGCGCCGAAGGCAGCACTTGCCTAGGGTACAAAGTGGGCTTGGACCAGAATGATCGCCTCCCAAAAAGCGAAATGGGCTGAGTACAACTAGATCTCGCCTCGTCCCCATGGTGTGAACACAACTCATCTAATATATCTGCTGTTTCTGCTCCATACTGCACTTTGAAGTAATAATCATACCAAAGAACATACACGCAATAATACTTTCGGTCGCAACAACAATTCCGATGAATTTAAAACTTCATATTAAAGATTATCGTATTGTAAGAAAATTGTTGAACATCCTCTCGAAAGCCTGTATATATATGTTTATCTGTGTGCGGTTGCAAACCTTGTACCAATGCCAGAAATGACACAAAATAACATTACAGTCAGATAATCCAATTAAAGTGCACAGTATTGTCTTTGCCCGGCATATTCTCCGGACTGAAACTTCATTCATTCCTGTAGTAAAGTGGATTTTTGTGACTCTTTGGTACCTCAGGTTGAATAGATAAAATCTGGCTAGAAGTAGCGTTTTTCTCAGTTTTAAGCTCATCGTTAACTGGGCCGTCAGATCTCATGGCCTTACTCCTCCATCCATAAGGTAAATCCGTAATGCCCGGTACCAAATCCTATTCAGCTTTTATGGGCCCCATAGCATTTTTACACACAGCTGAAGCATGGCTCTAATGGAGAACCGGCTTGGTCTTGTCCTAAAATATAAATCCAAATGTAGGAATCGACTGATAAAGACACGGCAGATGTATGTCGGTGATGGCCAACAAAAGGCCGGTAGCTGTGAATGACAAACCGAGTGTGTAGTTCAGGTCAGTCCGAGACGGCCCCCGGTCCTTATGAAGACTTTCCATCATGTGACACGGTGGGGGTGGGGGGGGGGGCGGTCCCAAGAGCACCTGTGTTCAGACCCTCCGATGAAACACTCTGTCCGGGGGGCTGTAAAACCTCTAGAGCGACAAAGGAGGGGGGGGGCAGACTGGGAGCCCTGGGTCAGCTGTAAGCCCGTCTCAGTTTCCTGGGCTTGAGAATCGCTATGTGCTTCTACAAGCGATCCCTTCCCCATGACCCAACAGCAGGTACCAGAGAACACACCGGAAGGTTTGGCCACAGGACACAGTCGTTTGTTGTATGCGCTTCTGGCTTACTGGAAGTTTTTGGGAAAGTTTTACTGCTCGCTTTTTGGGGAAACTGAACAAAAGGCTGTCTCTAGATCGGATTGGGTGTGCTGCTCACAGAGAGCTACATGTTTCGTAACAGATCGTGGAACCGCAGAAAGCAGGTGTTTAAAAAAACTGGAAAAACACTGAGATTCCCAATACATACACACAGACACACACACACACAGGGCAAGGATCACACACACACACAAAAAACAATTTTACCCTTAAAATGTTCTTATAACCAAGAATATTTTATGGCTGAGAAGTCTTTCCTAATAGTCCTTAACAGGCACACCTAACCTTTATAGGGAACATGTTGCTGTGAAATGTGTTACTGTGTTTTCTTTAAGGCTGCAATACTAGGCAGCAGAAACAGCAGACCAGCTGTCTTAAGTAGGGTATTTATGGATGCCATTCTCCATCAGGGTCTACGCTCCGAAGCACATGAACCTGTGCCTCAAATCTCTTTGGTCGTCCAGCTAAAGTAAGTCTTCACTGTCACCTAGGATGCAGCTGATATCTGCCTGCGAAGGTACGTACTCAGGAGGGATCACTGTATAGCAAAAGCATCATTAGCGGCCATTTAGACTGTCACATGGGACCCATCAACCCAGCAGAAATGCCGATTTTTGCATTTATTACGGTGTGACGATTCTCTGTATCTTCTCAGAATAAACCAATTAGGGAAAATTCAGTACAGAGCTTAACCGAAACAACGGACTTAATGCTTCCATGGTCTGAATTCAAAACGAAACAGGAGGACGCTAGATATTATCTGAAAGCAAAGTTTTAACACCGACTTTCTCAAACTTTCAGAGCCACTCCCGGCTCGACGCCTCGACTGCTTCTCAAGCTGTGGCCTCGTCACAAGGCGAGACGAGGAATCCTCACAAATGAAACTATGACTCTTTAAAAAGTTAAGAAGTAACAATAAATAAAACACAACCCCAGAATTAGCTGTCTTTCCTCTTGAGGTTTTAATTTCCATCACATTCACCGCCCTCCCCGCTCACGGCGCCTGCAAACGTTGCAGAAGTTCTCTGCGACGGCGTGACATAAACTGCAATGGACATCTGTCAGACCTGCTCTATTTCCGGAAAGCATACCGCGACGACAACGAATAAACGAGCGTGTTTTTACAGCGGAATCCTCACACGGTTTCGTGGGATCCTCCAGTGCTGATCTGTACGAACTGAAGCGAGCTTTCATTTTCATAGACCGATTCACGGGCTCTTATCTCGGATTAAAAAATATACCTTGGTTTGATTTAAGGTTTGGCTATAGCCCCGGGGCAAGTTATTCTAAGAGCCCCCTGATGTCTGTGGGACTGCCGTGCAGAATAAAAGGCAATAAACTAGAAGCAGGCCTGCATCCATGCATTGTACAAGGACTCCCTGAGGCTTGCCCCACTGCCCTCTGGGTAAATTTCCCACTCAAAGTGTAATAATCCAACCACAGTGATAAAAAGCGAGGCGATGATTCCAGCAGCCTAGAATCAAAATATACATTTAATTGCTCTTTTGTCCTTAATCTTGATGGTAGCCTTTCGGCGCTGCCACAGATACAAAGGATTAGTTAGGTAGCTGAGTACGTGAATGAAGAGCATCTGTAAAACGTAAAAAAAAGCCTGTTACAATTGTCCTACATCTGTCACCTGACTTCACTAAATCACAACACGCCTACACATCTTGTGGCTGTAAGAAGTTCCTTATTGCTCTTTGTGGGGTACTGAGGGATTTAGGGTTGAAATGTTAAAAGCATTCAGATTTTGTGTGTGTGTGTGTGTGCAGGTGTGTGTGTGTGCTGTGAGAATACTGTATCTTTGTGTGTTGCCTATCAGTGATGTGCAATGATGTTTTACACAGTCAGATTTTGTAATTGAGTACAACCTGATTCTATTTTAAAGTGCAATGCAAAACAATATGGGGAGATGTTTAGCACGTCATAAGAAGGAGATATTAAACTCTCCATTATACTGAAATTAAGCCTGGTTCGCATTTACTTAATCCTACTTTCCAGATTTAAAAAAAAATTATTACATTTATTATTCAAGGATCATGATGATTTTAGAAGGGTACTATTTGGATTTTTTCTGTTCTGTTCATATTTCAATATTGATAAAAGAGGCTTTATTTGTGCGCCTGACTGCTATCTCAGCGCTCTCTTTGATTTCAGCTTCTTATTTGAGGGATGAATGATAGGACTGTGATATGTCCTAATATCAGCCAACAGATCTGATCATGCTTCATAACAGTATCAACCTAAGTACTGAGAAGAGCTTCTGGCAGCAATAAGTGGTCTAATTATAGCAGGAAAGGTCAAACTAATTAGCCCTCACTTCAAACCAATCTGTTTAGTCACCTTGTTAATGTGCAAATCTCATCTTACGACCAGACGGGTTTCTGAAGGATGTGGGTAACATATCAAGCTAACTGTAAATTTTATACAGAACGCAATACAAAATACAAACCTGCTGCTTTTAAATCTTGCAGCTTACATGAACAGTTTTACAATCCTAATAATCTGCCTTTGAAAGGGTGACATTTTTTTCTAGTAGTCTTTAAACAAATAAAGGTTTTATACTCTGAAAAACTAATCTTTTCAATATATAATATGCTTTATTATGCATTATACTTTAGATATTTATTGTTGCACCGTGCTCATAAAACCATCGACTGCTCGAGTGAAAAATCGCAAGAATTCTAAAGTTTGTCCTGTTATGACGATGAAAGGGTCACCCATTGAACTCCAGCTACATTTGTTTGGATATGCTAAATAAAGCACCTAATTATCCAATACCTAGCTTTAAGTGGTAGCTTTGAGGTCCATAAATTCAATTACAAACAATTTACGCTAAGCGTGCGTGATGTAATTCTCCCGCACGCGACAAGGAGGCCCCCTGACTAAGCCATATTTAACAGCTACTGCCGCGGATTTACATTTATAGTGTGGCTCTAATGGCCCTGCTGACCGCGCGGGCCCCAGATGGGTGCCGGGCCGCAATCAGGGCTTCCCCTCCCCCAGGACGCCGGCCCGTCATTACGCGCGCCCAGCCGGGCCTCGTCGGCCATTAGGAGGCGGTCCTGCACGCGCGGCTGCTAATGCGCAGTTTAGCGGGCGCCTCCGAGGATGCTAAAGAGGTCTTGACATGAGGCGGGGGCCCCTTGGGGGACTGAGGAGGGGGGCAGAGGCGGCGGGGGGAGGGAGGAGAAGCTCGAGGGGGTCTCAGCGGTTGTTCCCCCGCTCCCCCATCAGGGTCTTCATCTCCCTTTATCCCTTTGTGTGGGGGGCCCCTCCTCGGGGCAGACCCCCTCCCCCCCGAGGGGGCGGTAAGAGGAGCAGCTGCAGAGAAGCTGTGCCATTTCCTCCCGCTGTCACCACGCCGGCATTCCCGCCATTAATATGCAAAAGAACTTGTTCCGCTCACTTCTCCACTCCAGTGACATAGCAGGAAAGCACATGCTTGAAAAATTTATGATCTTATACAGTAATTAAGAGGTAAAAGAAGGTGGGGAGGGGCAGATTTGCTGGGCAATACGAGTATGAGGATGATAAAGGCGCCCTTGTGTAGACGCATCCCGCCCCTTTTTCTGCCATAGCGTCTACCCGCACAAGCCACCGCTCAATGCCTTTGTTATTCAGAGGGAGAAATATGTCGCGCAGGTGTAAAAGGCCTAATGGGAGGTGAGACGGCCAAAGCAGCGGCGGGTCGTTTTCCGCGTGAGGTCAGAAGCCGGCTGCCTGGCTGGACTCAGAAAATGGCGACGGAGTTTCTATAACCCCGGTGTTCTCTGAAAGCTCTCGGATGCGGGTCGCGGCCAGTGGAACGACAGATACACCAGATGTAAGGATCACATAAATTCTGTTGGGGGAGGGGGGCTCAAAATCATAAGATAAAGCTGGAATCCAAATTTATGATTAAATTCCAAGCGAACGACGTGCGGCACAGAAGAACAGAATACATATTTAATGTCCACGAATTTATATTATGTATTCTTAAAACGGGAGATGCTATTTTCTGCATTTTTAATAATTACATACCGAGATGTGATTCACGAGAAATTTAAAAATATATAAGATACACGGCAAACATCAAGCAATAAATGATGTAATTACTTTTTTGGTCTCCCTGACTGTAATGTTTCAAGGCCTCAAGATCATTCTTTCAAAATAAATCTAGCCCAGTTCTAAATACTCATTTAGACACAATGTAGCTCGTACAGCTGATTAAGACACCGAGAGGTCTGCGGTGTCACTAGCCACGTGCATCTGGAATTTTCCGAGGCAGCCTCTGCAGTTAGCTGGCGATCTCCGGCGTCTCTCTATCACTCTCCACATCCCGGCCGCTCTCGCGAATTTCCGGTACTACTGGGGACCTCACTCTCCCCAGGCGGGAGGCAATATGGAGGCTTTGATGTTTCTGAAGGAGAGACCGGGTGGGGGGCGGAGACGGTGTGGCGCCCCAGCCCCGGTGCTGGGAAAGTGGGGTCGTTTCGGGGAAGAAGGCGAGGATACCGGAGGACTGACAAGCATACTTCCCCCGACACATAAAACGGGAGATTAAAGCAAAGCAGCTGGCGGACAGACACCCACCCTGGACCCCCAGCAACCTCTCTAACCCACCCCCCAGGGTCTCGCTCACCTCCGGTTCGACACAGTCTTCTCCTCTTGTATTTAGGCTTCCCATCCTCCAGCGAGCGGGTCCATACGCTCCACAGGGGGTCCAGGAAGGAGATCCAGGCCGAATCTCCCGGTTCCCCTCCACCGTCCCGTCTCTCGGCCCCGGCTCCTGCTCCGTGAGCTTGTCACCCTGCTCCTTCCCAACATCGCTCTGGCTTGTTTTGTCAATAACCATTTATTCTTTGTAGGAATAGCAGCAGCCATTACATCTGACCTCCCTGTTTCATCAATTATGGATAGATTATTGGATGTGAACATCTGCAAAGGCTTGCTGTTGGACTCACCTCGTGGCTGGGATTAGATAAAGTATTAAACTGTTGTTTATTGTCAAGCCAAAACTCTACTGGGAAGCCAGGGGGAATTCCTCCAACCAGCAATCTCCCATCAGCAGGTACCTTAAATTGTTTAGCAGCCCACACCGGGCCCCATAAGAGGTTACCCATTTATTATTTACACTTATTACCAGTTGTTATAACGTACATGATAAAAGCCTCTGGCAGACATGATATTTAGTCATTGTTTGCCGCTTTTGACAATGCTGGGCTGGGCAACTGGGCTCGCTGTACTCACAGGGTGGTTAAGGGTAACAGATGGAGAGGTGACACTTTGCCAAAAGCGGCTCGCTACTGG
Source organism: Mormyrus iriodes (assembly GCA_011763525.2). Lineage (NCBI taxonomy): Eukaryota > Metazoa > Chordata > Actinopteri > Osteoglossiformes > Mormyridae > Mormyrus > Mormyrus iriodes. Next base: position 221,415 of record JAAGVU020000033.1, read on the forward strand.
GAAAATAAGCGCCCCCCTCCACCCCACCCTCCAAAAAACAGATACACAAAAGAAACTGTTAAATATAGCTGACCACCTGCGAGGCTGGACTTTTAAGATATAGGGGACTCACCCCAGCTGAGGAAATAAGGATTTTTGTGTCATCATCATTGCCGCTGATTTATCTAATTTCAGAGGTTTGTTTGTCATGTGTATGGACCACAATCTGGCTCATATCTCCAGATACGGTTCACAGTACGATGCAAGGTCTGAAAAAGAGGTGTTTTCTTACGCTTACATCTGTCATAACACTTTTTTTTAAATTATAATGCATACAGTTTAGGTTAGAGGTAGATCTGGGCATACTGTATAACTGTCTGAGTTTCTTTCGGCTACACTGTATGTGTGTGTGTATACCAGTGTATCATATTCTGGTATGTCTGATTTATTCATATTTGGTGTAATCATTACACTCAAACTCTCCTAAATAGAAAACAGAATTTTTAGCAGCATTTAAACCTCCTTTGCAGTGTGCCGCTCGCATATTTATTTAAGCGACTGAGCTTCACATTAAATAAAATCCAGTCTCTTATATTAGCGATTAAAATTGATGTTGCGATATCAAAGTCCCCATGTGCTTGCAGGATTTAGTGGTATTAAGGCATGAACATCATTCTGCGTCTGGACCAGTGAAATAGCCTCGGCGTGAAGAGTGATCCTTAATTAGAGTTTATTACTTAAGATACATTAAATACAATATAATAATAACCAGCTACTTATTTCCCACTTGATTGTCACAGCCTTTACAGTGCCTTCACCTTACCTTTATTTATTAACATCGCAAACATTGCTGTGTATGAAAAGAGTTCATTTTGATATTGTCTTCATAATTATAATGCACTAATTAAAATGCAGCATAATAATAATCTATTCAAAGAATTCGGCGCTTTACATATCTCAGTGCAACCGGCTCCCGTGTGTTACGGCTTGTTGTATTATTAAGCAGAACTAATCAGCAAATAACCCGCTACGTTTTTTCATCTTCCCCGTAGTACGTTACAAAACTTGCATTATCATAATTTCCTGACTGATTGCACTTGTCAAAGGGGGAGAGCGAGTCTTTGACGGCGTAGTTTCAATATTATCTCACGCTTTCATGGCAACGAAATATTTGCTCCTTAAGTAATAATAATAATAATAATAATAATAATAATAATACGTTTATGTGTACCTGTTGATTTTGATCATGCTTGAATATCAACCCCATCGTTGAAGAGTTTTATTCCTTTGTTTTATATATTAATGGCCGGGGAGGGACTGACACCGAGACACGTGTAACACCAGCCTTATCAATACCTTACTAAAATACCGACGTAAACAGTCTGCGGCAATATAAATAAAATATTTTCGACACGTCCTCGGCAATGTTTACAGATTATCTTATAAAATGACATAATCCCTGCCAGACACGGAGGGCTTTTGTCTCGCTGCTTTGAACCGGCGTGATTAAAAGCACCGAGGGCGGCGAGAAAGCCGCCCGGAGCGTCTGAAATACCGGCGCAGGTTGAAAGGGGCAAAATAAGGTCAGTGTCACTACAGTGCATTATTAATACATGACTGTTTATCTGTTTGTCCTAAGCGCCTTTTCTTCTCCTCCTCCTTAGATTAAATATGAATGCGGCTTTGCGCCCACGTACGGCGGTGACGGGAAACGGCGTCTTTACACGGGCGCGCCGCCGCAGCACCTGTCCCTGCCTGCGAACAGCCCGCAACAAGTTTCCCACCAAAGGGAGCGCAGCAGCCCAGCTAAACTACACGGCATAAAATACCCAGAGCGACAAACACAGCTGTTTACTCGGCCCATCCAGCGCAGGGACGGTTTCTCATGTACCGCCCGCCTGCTGAAATGCAAACAAATATATAACTAAACTAGATACATGAAATGGAACTGAAATAAATGTACACACTCTTATTACAATTCCCGGGGGATCGGTGCTGTCTTTGATGCATGCACATGAATGAAGCATGCTTTTTTTGCTACTCGAAGGAGTTTGTGTGTGTGTTTGTTTTATAACCCTCTGTAGCATTCTCCATTAAAAATAAAAATCCAGCTGGAGTGAAATGAGAAATCAGACTTGGGTTGGGGCCTAAGCACCGTGACACAAATCCCTCGGGCCCAAAGCACTGGAAAAAAGGCATCGCGTGTGTGTCACAAGGGCAGCAAGGAAACTGCGTGTGTGAATGAGGGTGCGCGTTTCCCAGCACGTGTGTGCGTGCGCGCGCATGCACCGCAAACTGCATTTAAGCGGAACCGTCTTAACGTGTTAATTATATGAACGCGTACTCGAGCACATTCCTAAATACCGGCACGCGAGCCTTCTCGCCTTTTCCTGCGCGGGTGCGCCACGTCCATGCGGTGCCCGCAGTCTGCCCCCCGGGGCCCCGCTCCCCGGCCGTGCTCTTTCGGCTGAAAACCAAAATCACCTGCTTACGAAGAAGCGGACGATCCGGCGTATTAATTTACGGTGAGCGCGGACGCCCTCATTGCAGGGAGGCGGCGCAGCTCCTGCGAACGTAAATCGTACGGCATCGTGTCCCCCCCTCGCCCCCCCTCCCCGAATTTGCATACTGTCAAAAAGCTTTCTGCTTGCTGCAGGAGGCGAGGCCTGCTAAGTGCCCGGCGCGCGCCGCTGCCGCATTAACGGATGGCGCGATGGGGCGGCATTAGCGGGCGCGTGGGGCCCCGCTCGGGGCCCATTACCGCGCTCCCTGTCAGAAACCATTTGCGAGCAGGTTTTTGATTAATGCCGGCGAGAGTGGCGTCGGGCCGGGGAGAGGGCCATCCTGGGAGATTATCTCCTCGCCGACGGCACGCCGAGCCGCGTCGACATGTCATGGGGAATAACGGATACGGCCCTTCGTTGCCAGCACGCCTGACAGAGGCGCCCGCGTCCGCGCATCCCCGTCCCGCAAACGCTTTTCCCGGTTCTTTCTCGCGGCTCAGCCCGAGGTGAAGCCCCGTCAATTATTCATCGGCTTTGATAACGGAAATGCTGCAGCTTCTGTCGTGCCCCCGTTCCGTTACCCCGAAAAATTTCACTTACGTGGTGCAATTAGACCGCGACCACGGTTCAGGCTTGGCGTCCTCTCTGTGGGTGGCCACTGTGCCCAAAATCAGCCTTTAATCTTTTTTTCACTGCCTCAGAAAAAGTGAGAGATGGTGCCGGCATATTTACCCGGAACGTCCCGTTCAAGGCCATATTCAGCCTGCGGTCACACTTCCCTCCATCTCGACTCCAGGCGCAATAACCGTTTTAATGTTTATACCTGATATAAATATGCCCGCGATATTCTAATGGTGCTACTTTCAATTCCTGCCACTGGATACTGGATGCTCCTATATATGCATATATGGATGCAGGGTTACTACGGCAATAAAACATTTTATAAAACGTGCCGTTAAACTGGAGGCACGTTTCCTCTGGCCTCTGTGACGGGGACTTTCCTTGCCTTGGCTCGTGGAAGAGGAGGAGGATGAGGAGGCTTTCCCCATGGCAGACGCTGATTATAATCTGCTCTCCCTGCTCTTGGATTTTATTGCATATAGTGTAATAAATTAATTGTGCAAAGTGACGGATAAAGAGGCCGCCTGGGCACGCAGATGTTTTTCGTTAGCGCCTACGTTAGCAGCGCGTGGTGCTCAGTCCTGCAGTCCCGCGTGAGCACTGAGCGTGTGCTCTGCCTGTCCCGCAAGTAATTTAATTCCCTCCATATTTTGGGGGCGTTTTTTTTGTAAGTTCCGCTCCCAACAGCAGGGTGATGGCTATAATGTAAACAAGTGCGCAGGATACCGGGTGCGGGTGGCTCTCAACTTACTTAACGCCGACTTACATTATTAGGGAAAAAAAAAATAGCCGAGATACGTAGAGTTTGCGGAAGCGTTAACGCAAAAAGGCGACATACCCCTGTAAGTGAATTTACACTTGACTTTTCGTTGTTTAATGTATTCTTTAGTACGTATTACTACTTTATTTGTAGCTTATTTGTTTTTTGGTGTAAGGTGCACATGCACATAAACTAAATATGTGGGATGGTGAATGGCTCAGTGGGCTAATCCTTTGTACCTGTGATGAGAAGGTTGCTGATTCAAGCCTCCTTTGAATAGTCACATGGTTATGGGCCCATTAGTATAGCCCTTAACCCCCCAGCTTCAGGGGTGCCATAGATTGGCTGACCCTGCGCTCTGACCCCCCCCCCCCCAAACTATGCAGAACGAGATGGGGTCGGCAAAGAGAAGCATTCCAGTGTACTTGTATAAATAAAGGATCATTTCATCATAAGTAGGACCGGTAAGAAGTAAAGTTCAGGGTTTGCCGTACTTGACCCCAGAGTCAATGAACGTCACTGCGATGCTTAAACTCAGGATTGCTACTTTCGATGTCAGGGTCCAGTACAATCCTTGAGTTTTTGACTCAAACCTATACTGGAATCTAGAGCCAGGGGTGTCAGAAAGGCATGGATACCCTGACTGTTACAGGGGCCCTTGAATACGGAAAATTATTATGTGATGTGAAGGGGATGGGTGATTTTTGTCAGGGGGCCCAGAATGTCTAGCTACTCCTCTGTTCAGAGCAGTGCACTCTGCCCCACCCCCAAAATGAGCAGAGCTGCCCATCCCTTACTCTGCCTGTCACCGGCCTTCCCGCGATGGATCAATAAACAGAAATGCTATGTTTAAGCTGAATGAAATTTTCCACTTGTCGGATGGCACCCTCGCGTCTGCCCAACCCCCCATCCCTGTGTTGTCCTTCACACTTTTAAGTTCCCCGTATATATACAATTAAACGCCCCAGTAACCGGAGCATTTTCATCAAATTGGACCTGTGGTTCCCCCCCCACACACACTCCCTCACCCCCGCCTAAAAAAATGACCACAGAAAAATAATTGCATGGGTTGTGTTTACATTAATTCATGAAACTGAGGTGGATTTTTTATATCCCCCCCACCTGCCACCAATTTCATTTGCCAGGCCGGGAAAGGGGGGGGTACAAAAAGGCTGGTGGTCACAGTCATCAGGCCCCAGCCTTGCCGCCTCAGACCTGCTCTATTTGATGTTTCCACTCTGAGCAGATGATTACGTTTTCATGCATTGGTTCTGCCAAAATCTATGTTCAGTCAACCACATCCGTTATTGATTACTTCTAGTGCAAACAGTAGGCCAAGTGTGATATACATAATTGGACAGTTGTCAGGAATAGGAGGTGTTAACCACCACACCCCCCCGGCCCCCCAGTACTCAGTGGAAATTGGAAAGTCCTTGACATAGGAATCATCTGCCCCATCCTGGCCACGAGGCCCCATTTTCGTTCTGATTTCGGGGCTAAAAGCCCCCCCCTCCGAACAACCCCCACAATTTTCAGTGTCCTTCGTCACATGGTTGTCGTAGAGGTCAGCTGACCAAGTTCACCAGCATCAACAGTTAGCTCTTGGTGTTATTAATTCTGCTCTGAAATAGTCAGGGGCATATGCAATTAAAATTTAACAAAGGGAAAAAAAAAAGAAAAATATCCTCCAGCTCCCCGAAACCTTGTTTACTTAGTCCTGTATTTTTTGTAAGCGTAACAGAAACATAAACATAAACATTCATTACTTCACACTACCATGACATGCCCCTCCCGATGAAAAAGCTAACAGCCATTTTTCGTTTGCATTCCAGTAATGAAAAGTAAACTGGAAGAGAAACCAGTGCAGAAAAGGGCTGACCTTTTGCCGTCCTTTGATGAGATATTCTAACAGAACCTAATGCTGGTTCCATCTCACCCTTCTGCCTTATGGATTCATACAAATATATTATGGGGCAACTGGAGAGGAAACCCCTAATCTCCCTGTGCTCACGCTCCATTGTTGACACAATGTTATACAAACACGGGGACCTGACGCAGAATTTCCACGCCCGCCCCCCCCCCTTTGCCGCTTCTTTGTTTTCCCGTGCCAGGGAGAATTCCCCAGACACAGAAGGTGACACTCCTGTTTTTGTTAGCCAAGCTGCCGCTCGCTGCCTATTCTGCCACCCTCAAATTACCCATGGGCTTTTGCATCACAAACACACAGGAAAGGCCCCCACCGTTCAATGTAAACAATGCGCCGTGAGGTAAGTGACTTCATTCCAGCAGGCCCTGACCTCGATTCTCTCTCTACTCTGGCCTTTGCCCCATTTAGTGTCAGGGGTCAGTGCTACACAGACTTTGGGTGTTTTTGGTAGCCCTTATTGCCAGATGAGGGCATAAATTTTGGTGGATACTAGGGATATATCCCTACCAATATTGTGGGCGTACTGTGTGTGTGTAGGGGGGCAGGAGTTTTGAGGCCAGTTTGGTCCCTAACAATGTTAAAACCAGGGGTGGATTGTTCAGGTTCAGAAAGCAAAAATCCAAACCACGATTTTGCTTCAACTGGCCAGTTGAGCATAAAGAGTCACAGTCACAGAGCATTCAACTGTTGGTTTGAAACAAAATCTTGGTCTGGATTTTTACTTTCTGGATTTGAACTATCCACCTCTGGTTAAAACCAAACCTACGCCCTTGTTGCCGAGCACACAGTTGGCATGGTGGAGAGCTGGTGAGGAGGACCGTGCAGTACCAGACAGAGAGGCAGGTATGTGGACACACGGGGAGGCCCCAACAAGGAAGGAGGATGAAGAGGATGTGATCTTCATCATCAGATGGGAGGGAGTCTACTCACATATTTTAGATGTGTGATTTAATGAACAGTCACCACCAAAGCTTAGAGTCATTAGACTTGTAATATGGCACTTCATTACCAGGCTTGGTTACAAATTCTCTCAGTTATTTGAACACACAAATCTCTTGTACCTCTGTTGAAACTTCCCATTGTAAGAACAATACTAGACAGTGTAGCAGCATCTGCCAAAAAAAGTTTCAAGTTTCAAGGAACAATCATTTTCTTTTTTATTGTTTTAGATGCCTTGGAGTGTGATGATGACGGGACATTTATCCAGTACTGCAGAGTCAGTCATGCCTAATCAGTCTATTAAGTGATTGACCACCGTGCTCGTATTTAATTCACCAGCTGAATTTCCTGAGATTCACGGAATCCCCATCTTCTGCCTTTTGAGACAGAAACATTAGTTCTGTTGTACCAATATAAGTTCTGCTTGATATTACTTTTCCTTCCTGCTATATCGTGTTCATCATGTGCAAATGCTGTCTGTTTGTCTGTGCAGTTGTACCATAAGCAATTTTCTTATGGGATCAATGAAGTTATTTCTGATTCCGATTCTGCTTCATATGCATCAGTTGGTGTGTACTATCTGTGTTCGTGTAGGCTTGGGACGCACGGCATCTAATACAACCAAAGCCTACTGATTAAAACTGTCACGCAACTGTGAATCTGAAAGGAAAGAGTTAAGATTTACTTTGTGTTGCAGTGGGACTCAGCGAGGCTTCTCCTCAAATCTGCGCACGGGGCCAGCTCTCAGATCCCGGGGACTTTGGGGCGGTTTTTCCTCAGCGGCGGGTTCCACGTCATCGATGAAACGTCGCGGACGAAAACCAGCTGACAGTTGGGACTGGTGGCGGATACCTGGAGCCTTTGCTTTCTGTCACCTTCTTTATTTTCTGTGAGGAGGAGTTCGGCACCGTCAGCTGTGATTTGTAAACACGGGGCTGCCCACCAGCTGGCGGCCATAGCTGGGGGTTGCTGGAGAAAGGAAGGCGGGCGGGTGGGAGGGGAACGGCGGGGGGTGTGGGTAATGCGATGATTGTCGTCTAATTACAGGCCATTCCCACCCATTTTCACCAGGCCATTAAGCCACCACACGCTCGCCCGAGCACATGACAGCGATCGATATAGCCACACCCACTTCCGGGTGGCTGGGCTGCCTGCCAGGAGATCACTAATTGAATTTCGAGTTGCAGTAGGAGACAGACACGGGGGGGGCTACATGTTCCATTTTAATATGCACCACAGACACAGTTAAGCTGTAAATCACTGCACTTAGTGCCAAAGACATGCCGACACATTTTGGTATGAAAGACAATTACACAAACTCTCAATCATTACCTGTATGATAAACTTTAAAAATGTGTTAATAAACACCTTTAACTAAATATGTACATTCTTATAAACAATCAGATGATTCACAATAAGGCAATGTTCTAGCATGAACTATGGAGAAATGGTACAGAATATATAAATAGGTATGTCTGTCTGGTTTCATATAAGTGTCTGCATATCTTGTCCTGCCAAATATGGAAAGTAAAAGATGTTCAAGATGTATAAATAACTGAAACTGCTCACGCTAGGCTCAGGAGTTTAAAGTACAACAGCAGGACATGTCCTAAGTCTGGGCGCTTAATCATCAAGCTACCCACTGCTCTATTGACCCCCCCACCTCCCACCAAGGGTCTGTAAAAGAACAGAAGGCGCAGCATTTTTCTGTGGGATGCAGAAAGTGATAGTGATTTTGGGGGTGGGGTGGACAGCGTGTGTCCTTGCGGAGGCCAGATGGTTTGCTGATGTGGGATGACTCGGTCCAGAGCCCGGCTGAGGGTCCAACCTCCCTCTTCTTCTCCACGGGTCCACCTGTTCCTCACGTACGCGCTGCCTTCTCCTTCCGGGAAGCGTCTACGAGGGACTGCCATGCCTTTGTTATTCTGGGGAGGGGCGTATGTGTCATATATCCCCAAAACAGCGAGGAAGAAGTCTCCAGTTTACAAGAACGTGGGCTGTTTTCTTCCCCTCCAGTTTTCTTGTCCCAATCTGTCAATCACTCACCATGACTGGTTATGAAGCGGGCTTACCCACTGCCACAGCACATTACCACAGTAGAAGAGGCTTCTTACTGGTTTTTTATTTACCATCTGAAAAAAATTATATAGAATTTCTTATATAGAATTTCAACCCAATGTCTGTATGTTGTTGCCTTCTATGTATTCCAGTGGTCTTAATTATGAATCTTGTCATTCCTGCATGGTGCCGAAATGGCACCGAGAACAGGCATCCATTTCCGGCCACCGGCTCTTCAGGTAGAAGAATCATGTACTGATTTTATCCAGCAGTTCATTTATGACTTCAAAAACATTACTGTCACCATTAGTCTGAGGACCCATCTTGCTGCTCCCGGGCCCACGTGAAGTGTGCCCTGCAAAAGTGCCTGTGCAAATATTTACCTAATTATCCATTTTAATATTGTTTTATACCCACCCTTTTCCTAAGGTCCGGTACATGCCATTAAATATCACCCCATAGATATACAGTTATGACATGTAATAACTACTCGAATATAAAAGGGATTAATAATTTAGAGCCGGCTAACAAATTAGAGCCATCATTAAAAAAAAAAAAAAAAAAAAAAAAAATCGAGGCTTCAAACCATTTTGCATAAAACTCTGTCCAAGGTAATGCGCAGCCCTCGCAATAAAGGATTACTGCATTAGACCTGTAAAGTGAACTTATTGCTCCTATTCGTTTCAGGAATCCCCAGAGCATTTCGAGACAGGAGTGGTGGAATGATAACCGCCTTCACGGGCACAACGGCCCTTATATTACGATCCCCATGACCGAGTCGCTCTTGGTTAAATGGAGCTATCACACCTTCCTCTTCTTGCTATCTCATTTTTTCCCCCTTTCCCTGGACGCCACTACTGCCAGGGACAGATAGAAGAACCCCTCGAGATTTAACACTGGCTGTTCTCCCAGAGGTAGCCATTATGGATAAGTGTTGTAAACTCGGCAACCTCCCATTGTATAGCTGTCCTGGTTACATTATAGACATTACTTTAATGAACGGGTTTGCATTAGCTTGCTGCTAACATCCCTGAGCGGTTAAGCACAGCAAAAGTTTTATTACAGGTAGTAGCATAACAGGTTATGTTTGTATTCTACTTAGAACAAATTTTTTTAATCACACTGGCATTGTTTCGCCTTTTTTTTGCTATGTAAGTTCAGCTTTTTTTACATCTTAAACATTACATCTTTAACAAATAAGTAGATGAAACAGTGGACAGATGTGTAACTAGCTGTTTACCCCTTACCAGTATGTTTCCAGATCAAGGCCTTGTAAGGTGTTGATCTAGTGAAGTTGTTCTTCACAGACACTGTGCTTCATCAGTACTGTGCTTCACTGGTACTGTGCTAATGGCCAGACAGCACATTTCTCAGAGCGTCGACTTTAATATCAAAGTACAGCCAGCCACCTGTAAAGTGTTAGAAATATCATTAGCATATTGACTGAGGTTCGTCTCCAGCCTCTGATGGCGAAGGCCTAAACGGCACTCCTCTACATAACCTCTCACGCATCACCGCCCCAGCCAGAGGACCTGTGATTTAGCGTTCAATATGTGGCAGATTTGGGTTTCTCTGTAAGCGAGGCACATGGGGACAGATTGGAGACGGGCAGACCCTACAGGGCAGCTCTCGCTGTCACGGCCGGGTCTCCGGCACTTAAAGGAATGTATCTTGTAAACTTGTAGGGGAAGATCTTTGCAAACACATCTCTACAGATTTTATGTCAGCTTTCAGAGACAACAAAGCGGCTTGTGGAGGTAGCCCGGGGATACGGCTGTGTTGTTTGAACAGCATATGCACGCGGTGTGAGAGTTCTACGCTTCATCAGTGCGTCTCGCAACATCACTCTCTCTCAGGGAAAACAAATGAGCAGAAATAAAGATAAAGCATGAACCTGTCAAATTATTTCTTTAAGACCAATTGCCGTCTTGAAGATGTATAGCAGTGGAATACCACAAAACACAGTGCTGTAAAAAATGAGATATACTGGATCACTGATTGTTTCATTGACAGCATCTTAAGTTGGTGTTAATGCTAATTTAATGAAAATGGCAAAGATTTCTCAAGCTCGACCTCTTCAACGCTGTATCATTTTGAAGAAACGCAACACGATATCAATATAGATGGGGACAATGGTTAGCACCACCAGTGCCGGGGGTCTCAATCCCACCTCTGTTCTGCATGTTTTCCCAGTGCTGTGTAGGTTCCGACGTACAGTCCAAAGACATTCAGTTAGGCTAATAATCATCCTTAAATTAAAGTACACGTACCCTGTAATGGACTGGGATGCCATCCAGCCAGACCTCAGCATGTGCCCTAAGCTGCCTACAATAGGCTGTAAGCCCCCTGTGTCCTTGGACAGGATATGCAGTGAGGCAGTGTTTCCCAATCCAGTCCTTGGGAACCCACAGACAGACCATGTTTTTGCTCCTGGTAGGGACCAAGGAGGGAGCAAAAATGTGGACTGTCTGGCAGGGAGCTAGGAGGGAGCAAAAACGTGGACTGTTTGTGGGTCCCTCCGAGGACCGGGTTGGGAAACACTGCAATAAGGAAATAGATGAACAATGTCAACCTAGATGCTTATTTAGGTGACTAACAGCAATAATAACATTATGGGTAGAGGTAAAAAGTTCCGGTCCAGAAAGTACAAATCCAGACCAAGATTTTCTTTCATCCAAGCATTTGAGTATAATGAGTCACATTCACAGTGTACTTAACTGGTTAGTTCAAACAAAATATTCATGTAGATTTGTACTTTCTTGGCCTGAACTTTCCACCTCTGATTATTGGCATGTCATCCATGATACACACAACTAGGTTTCCTAGGCTAGGTTCTAGACGCAATGGAACCTTGTACTACATGAGACCTTATGAAAAACAGATGAACAGATCCATGTTATATGTGTAGATTTTTTTTTACTTGAAAGCAACTGAATTTATTTGCTGATGCAAATATTCCGTGTAAAAATTCAAAACGTCTTTAACAGTCATCAGAACCTCCACATTGATCTTAGATAGCAAACTAAAAGCATGACGTGAACGCGGCAATATCATAGTTAACACGGGCTTGTGTCGTGTATGTTTAATCTTTAATGTGGTTACTCGAGCACTCACACCGTTCAGGGCGGGGGGGTATCTGGCTGCATATCTGTCACCGGCAGTTCCTCTAAGATGGGAACAGGCAACGCTGGACTGTCATTTGAATTTCCTGGAGCCTTGAACAAAAAACACGGAAGACATCGGAGAAGTGTTGAGTTGTTAATCGTAGCCACAGGTTCTCCTTTCCTTTCCTTTCCTTTCCCACACTCCCACACACACACACACACACACACACACACACACACACACACACACACACACACACACACACACACACACACACAC
>JAAGVU020000033.1:233686-267676 GCA_011763525.2 Mormyrus iriodes
ACACACACACACACACACACACACACACACACACACACACACACACACACACACACACACACACACACACACACGAAGAGGATCGATAAGAGGTACTTATATAGAAAAACACAAGGTCATCACTATTAGTATTTTTTTGTTCTCGGCCACCAAAGACGGAACTTCTTGTTTTAGCACAATGCCCATCAAATAGGCATAATCACCATCAGGATTCTTACGGCGTTCAGAAATTCCTGAAGGCAATCTGCGCCACTCAAATTAGCAACTCCGATAAATCACCATTAATTAGCTAATAAAAGCCAGCAGGTGGTTGGCGGCCCAGACACATTCCCCCGTTGTTTAAATTATGCATATTACACCGCTGCCGTGATAAAGTAAATGGGGGGGGGATTCACGATACAAAGGAAGGCGCGCGACTAGACGCTAGAGCCGCGCGTGCGTGCGCGCGCGTGCCGGGATAAAGCCCCGATCAGATCCCCTGCATCCCCGAGAATCCCACCCAGAGGAATACAAGCCGCAATGACCCCCCCCTGCTCAAACAGCACTGAGCTTATTCAAACCCCCTCCCCTTATTTGGGCTGCCCTCTCTGCTTGTTTGTTTATGTCCTGGAAAAAAATCTTAATTACATCTGGGACCGAGCTTGATAAAGGACCTTTGAAAATGTATATGCACATATAGGATAATTCAATAAAAAGTGGTACTTAAATGGGATTAAAAGTCCTTTGTAGAATGTGACAGTAATTAAGTAAATGAAAACAGCTGTTAGGTCACGGGGTGTGTCCGACGAGCCAGCCACAGCCAGACTTGGCGATTCTTTGCCATTTGACGGGTTTAAATGGCAACTGCTGAGTTTATTCGTGCCATGAAATGGAAATATGTATAATATTATAACGCGCAGGTGTTGTGTATTAGTTGCTAGGAGGAAATAAAAGCATTTGAAATAATTTCATATTTTTCATTTATTGCTATTTAAATTAATTAATGCCCGAAGTCTTGGTGTGGATTTAGTATGATAAAATGTGTCGTAGGTGATCTTAAGGGGATAGGGTTAATCAGATTTTCGTTCTTAATTGAATTATTGAAATTGAACTTACTTCGCATATAAATATATAAAAGTGTCATTCTGTTGTTAATATATTCCAATGACGACGCAATACAGTGACTGCGTTCCCCTTAATAAATCTTAATTTTTGTGTTTCTACTGAATAGAAAATCCGGATGTGAACCTGTACTCCGTCATACATCCAAGCACCTTGACCATACACTCCCAGCACTCTAACCAAAACGGGGGGAAGACTTGTGGTGTCGTAGTACATATGCAATCTAACAAATATATTATTCTTATACGTAGAATGTGATTTGCGGTAATACAAAACAGACGTCTGTTAAAAAACACAGTTTGTCCCTTTAATTTGGTCAAGTGCGTTTTTTTCTACAGCAAGGATTTCAAAGCCTAGTTTGTGTCTTTGCACTTCTCAAAATGAGTTCTGTTCTCCGGGTTAGATGTCCTTAGGCAGTTATTTGGCAATGTTTAAAAGAAATGGCAAAATACATCTAAACAAGTGGGACATGTGAACAGATGGGGACGGATCGCTCTGTTGTTTACCGCGCTTGGTGTCGCTTTCCGTCACTCTCGGAGCTGACTTAGAGCGAGCCTGCCGCAATCTAAGACGCTTTCACATTATAAATGCTGTTTGGCACGGCAACCAGGCTAACAAGTTGCAATGTAGTTTAATAACTTCCTGTGGATATATTTAGCTTTTACTTAGCTTTCAGCTGAAACACGTTTATAGGTATGATGGATATAATTTTATGTAATTCTGTCTTGATGACGTCAGAATGTACTTCGCCCTCATCATACGAGTGTTCGGTATATTTGTATTTGTGGGCACTTTCCACTAATAACTTTAAATGCAGTTAAGGATCTGTGTACATACCCAACAACAACAACAACTTTTTTAATGCATACAAAGTTGCTATAAGCTTCGGAACTTTTCTGCGTATTACTTTGGGATTTCGCATTTTTGGATTTCCGTCCTCTCTCGTGGAACCTGCAAACATGTATTTACACTTACTCTGGCAGTCACAGGCTGGCTTACGCGCACACTGCTCGCATAGTGCTACGGCACCAGAGTGTTACATAACAGCAGCCCGGACAGCATCAGTCTGCCCTGACATCAGTGGTCACATGGGGCGCCCTGACGGCATCGCTGACAAAAGATGGATGGATCTATTCCCTTTCCCCTTCCACCCGCCGCTGTGCCGATTGCATCCCTGCCTTCCCGATCTCTCCCTCCCGGTCTTTCTTGTATGATTAGCCAGTCGGCCACAGAGTGGAGGCCAGCCCCACCCCCCCACACACCTCTGCATGTGCCAGGGACCAACACATGGGCCTGGGGGGTGGGGGTGGGAACAAAGCCTGTGGGGCTTCAACTGCTGAGCCACAAATCCATCTGTTACCTCACAGCTTTTCCTTGGCTTTCACCTAATGGGCTTTGTGGATCCAACTATTCATTATCCCTCACCGAACCTACATATAAACATGCGCTAAGTAGTTCTAGTCCACGTGACCACGATATTACATCTATTTTCCTATTACTGAGCCTGTAATCTACTGCATGTTTGCCCAGCACCCAACCCCATACAAAGGAATATTCTAAAAAGCATAGGACTACAATAAAGTAGATCTGATGCAGTTTGGGTTTTGGGTTTGGACCTGTCCAGCATTGGGCCTGTTGCTCCATGTTCACAGCTGTTTTTGCCATACGGGTCATTAGACCCAAACACCTCCATCTTTATCTAGATGTCCTGCTTATTTTAGGCTGCGATCCAAATATTCCGAGACGCGACCCTCAGAACCGCCCCGTTCTGTGTGTTAAAACGGCTTGTAATTGGATCTGGCGTGTTTCCAGGTGATACAAATAATTAAAGAGAGAGCAGATAAAAAACGGGGATGAAGTCCCGCAGTGCTCTATTACAAGTTGAATTGGCGGGATCGCACGTTGCGCTGCTTTCAGGAGCTTTGCTGGCCTCTTGTTATTCTGCCCATCTTCAGTGCACGGAGGGCCTTCTAACAGCAGAATGGTGTGGAAGTTGGGTCTGCTGTGACATAAAGGGAGAATCCAATGGTCGAGGCAAGTTTCCCAAAGACAGTATTTCGTGGGAGCTGGCCAAAAGGCCAAGAGCTTCGCTATTTGACGATCGATTAATCAAATCAGACGCAGTGGCCATCTCTCTTTTGGGGGAGTTACACTGCGTACCGTATCAATTATGACTTGAGGGTGTCACGTATTTGGAACAATGCTAATGCACTAGGCCGATTCCTTGCTCTTACACTCCCCTGCCCTTTATGACCAAAGCTTGTGGGGCTCTCTTGCTTTGTGTCACCCTAGATCGCTGGAACATCACTCTGTCTACAGTGCTTTGTGTACCACCAAACACTGGGCACCAGGCAGTGCGGCCCTTTGAAGTCCGTAAGTCGCATTTCGGGTCCTATTTCTGGCTGCATAGATCGAATCTTTATTGCACCACCACAACCTGCAGCGGCTGACTGAATTAAATATGATTGTACTCAACTTCAGCAAAGACACTTCAGAAATAATTTCTGTAGCCTTCAACTGTGGTGTGCAAGTCAATGAGTGGACGAGTCTATTGGCATGTTTTTGCTGAGCCGATATTTTCCTTATTTTTGTGCCCGGTGTTTGTGCAGGAAATGTATGGCAATGAACTGGTTAATATCCGCACTCTGGCTTTTAGGACTGTGCAATGGATTCATATTTTTACCTTCTTGCAAGCCTGAGCCGTTCAGTCTATTCAATATAGTCAAGTGCAAAACTGGATATGAGTTCTGGATGGATTTAAAGCAGTATTCTGCCAAATGACAAGGCATCTTGCTTTATTTCAGACAATCTTACTGAAGCGCCACAGATGAAGTCGGGAGTTAAATCAATATGAAACCTTAGGCGGAATTACTTTTTATTGTTGATTACCTTTTTTTGTTGAGTATGTTTGTACCACAACACACAACACAACGCCAACCAAAGTTTATTGATTTTAACTTGCGGCCCTAGCTACGAATATGGCATTTTTGATTTAATCACATTCCACGCCGTTACCTGTGCAATATGTCGTCCGTAACCCTACACTGTGGTCTCCTAGGTTAACAATCCAGTTACCTGTAACCTTTCCTGCGAGCTTAGTTAGTTAGTGGGTTCTGGACAGAGGCAACGCAAACAAAAGCTGAGCTTATTAAGTGACATAAAGGGCACATTTTATGTTTTTGTGAGCAATGTTACGAACATCAATCTTATGTCCCCGCCCTCCCCTTACTTCTGATGTGGGAGCATGAGTTATGGGCCGCTGTAAGTGTTCCTGGACGATCCAATCACTTTTTCCTTTTGTCCTGAGGGGATTCATCACTTTAATGGGGACGTTCTTTCGGACTGAACTCGCCCGCATGCATACCCCCCCCCCCACCCGTCCCTAAATTCCCACGGCAACCTGCATGACAAACAGGACCGGACCCCGTCAGTTCAGGCCAAAGCGCTGATGAAGCCACCTTGGTTGGATTCCTCGGCACTCGTCCAAACAGCCTGCTGCAAACCAGCATCCCCCTGAATTGATGAAAAGCCCTCAGCTGACATATCGCCGGGGCGTTAGGCAGTTAATCACTGCTACTCAGGCCAGAGCAGCCGCTACAGACCTGAAGGCCTCATTTTCCATTTAACCAACTTACTGTTGGATGTAGGATATGTTGCTATCTGGCCATTTCTACCTATGTGTGTATATATCAGTGTACACATATAATGTGCTTTAAAGTTATGAAAAACATTTGCTTTCTTGAAGTTCCATAATGTCTGATTTCACGTTCCGTGTGTGTCAATATATATATTTTCTCACCTATAGGTTATGATTTCCTCGAAATTGCAATATACAGTATAATCACAATGTAATTGCGGTACTATCATTGCAATTGTTTGTCTTTGTATTACTTTATGACAGTCTAAGTCTAAGTCTCTGTATCCCTCTCACAAAGCCCCTGACTGTTTGCCTGTCACCTTCCCCTTGGATATGGTTTACAGGTGATTAAATGTCGTTAAGATGAAAACTTGTCTTAATAGACATGGTTTATAACCAGTTTGGCCTCACTCATATAACTCAATATAATATTTTTCCTGATGCAGAATATATTTCTTTAAAATGTATGTCCTTAAAAAAGAATGTCCTATTTCATCTAATTCTTGCACTTTTTAAAAATGTTATTTATTCTATTCTACTGTCTTTTTTAACACTATTAACGTGTGATTCTTGCACTAAATGTGTCTCCTACATCATTTTGTTGTGCAAGTGCACAATGAGCATAAAGTTGACTTTGACTTTCGTGGGTGGCATGGTGGATCTGTGGACGCCACTACTTGTGAGTTCAAATTCTACTTCCGCTCTATGTGTGTACATGGCCTCCTTGTTTTGTACACGTTTCCTCCACTTACTCCTCATGTCTTCCAAAGACAGGGTGTTCAGTTAACTGGGATCTCTAAATTGCCCATTGGGAATGTGCGCATTTATGTGGACTGGCTTTCTGTCCAAGGTGTCCCGTGCATTGTACCCTCTGCGACATGGGATAAGGTCTACATCGTCAGAAAAAAGTACCAATTTATACCTTTGAGGGTACAATTTCTTGTCAATGATGCTGTACCCTCAAGGGTCTGCCAATTGTACCCTTAGCTGTAGGTAAATGTACATTCTCGCCTAGGGTGCCAGAACACCCAGGACAGGCCCTAGCTAAAAAATCAATGGGGATCATATTTCACCTATATATTTTTTCCTCAGTTATTTCTTTTCATTATTATTATTTAAGCTTGGGCGGAAACGGTAATTAAAAGAATACCAGCCAGATCCTTTGCCGTGCAGTGATATTGTTCCTACAGGCCGGCTTGTTTAGGTCTGGGAAAGTGAGATGCACAGAGGTCGCTCAGTCTACAATTTAACAACCTGAATTAAAAAAAAACGTCAGCATTATTCTTTTCATTGTTCTTTCTGCTGTCATATATTTATGGAATTGTGACTCTGTAGCATATTAATGGCCCATAATTTAATCCAGGGTTAGGTTCCTCATTTTCTGTTGCTCCTGCACCATAAATGTATTGAAAGAGACACTAGAGCCCAGTTAAGTAGCCTGTTACCTTGCCGTATATTTGAACGCGTGAAGCAGAAGCGTGTTCACGGCGGCCCCGCTTCTTATTTCTCCGTTTCAGTGCCGCCAAACAGACATTTAAGTAACAGAACAAAGGGGAAGGTGGCAGGCTTTGAGATCTGTCTCGGCCTCGAATATATGCAAGCATGGACCCTGGGTTTCTTCAGGGCGGATAGCTATTATGAGACTACACCAGATCTGCATTTGGAACGACTGGGCATGTCCAAGAGGACAACTGTTTGAGTTACCAGGTGAGAAAGGTCTTTGTGCCACCAAAAACAGGATGAGGAATCAGGTCAACAGGAACACTGTGTTCCACTGATAAACCGACCCTCCTGCAACATGATCCAGCCAGAACATCTGCCCTAATTCGCTTCAAGTTACATTTTTTTTCTCTTCCTGCCACAGTAAAGCACATTTTTTTTCAATCTTTTTCATCAATTTCTATTTTATTTCCACCTGAAAACAGCATGAACGACATATGCGTGAGAATGTATAATTGAAAAAGTTTAATTCTGTAAATAATTAAGTAACATTTAAACATATGAATAAAAAGTTTATTCGCCGATGGTAAGCACCGCCATAACATCTTCATTTGGCCAATTAAAATGGTATTAATAAAATTTAATGCCCTTCCTTGCAATGGTCTTGCATTTCATCCAGGGCGTTTGTCTTGTGCCCTGGAAGACGGATGGATGGAAAAGTAATATGTACAGGGATGTTATTTCACTTTAATTTTACATATACATGTGTGTGTATATGTATATCACACACACAACTGCACTGGTCTTTTTTCAACCCATGATATGATATGACAACAGTGTTTTCTCACACCTGTAAATGAAGCATGGGAAAGTGATTAATTTTCAATATATATACATTTTTAATAGTCAGACCCACTAAAGCACAATATACAGATGAATTACTCTCGTTTCTTGCGTTGCAATTAAATAAATTATGAAAACCCCTGCGCCATCTTTTGGCCCGTCATTTACGGTAACGGGCACCATTTCATTCGTTTGGCCATAGCTTTATACATTCCATTCACTTTTAGAACCTTGTACGCATGTACGGGGTAGTATTTTGTTTTTTTATAATTAAAAATGACGAAAACTTCGAACTGGGGTGCGTTTCCCGTCCAACAACATTAGTTAGTACTAACGAGGCATCGTACTATGTTAGCTCAAACTTTACCAAAACCGTCGTACTTTGTTAGTACCAGAGTAATTTGAGGTTAGAGGTGATAGGTCTGACTCTCACGGCGGGTCGAGAGCAAAAACTCCCAAACTTTGTAATATTATTTCTAAATACGACAGTTGTGCCGATATTTCATCATTAATTTATTGTGGCGGTCATATAACCGCAATAATAACATTTAAAAACTCAGCGTCATGAAAATATGATACTTGTTTGATGCTACTTGTAGAGGGAAAAAATAGACAGCTATTAGGCTACAATGCATTTAGCCACATCGGCTCTATCTGTAATTACGTAAATTTTATTTCATTTTAATCAAACTATAAACACTTATAAACTCCTTACCCTATCAGTGGCTCAGTGTGAGTATTGGGTGTGCATAACACCCCTCCATGCATGTCAGATTTACCGCCTACAGAGCCATAGGTTCATATCTGAGCACCGGTGTGCATCTTTTTTCATATTGCAACGAAAGTTCTCGGTGATTAAGAAATAGTTCATTAATTTTATCCATTAATTTGACCGTGTTTTATTAGCTTTCCCATGTTTTTTTCCTATTTACTACTGTGTACATGAATGTTGAATGATAAATCATTTCAGCATCGTCATCGCGACGTGCGCGTGCGTAATAATTATATCGCATTTGTCAGCGCTGCTTTGTGTCTCGCGACACAACTCGCGACAAAACCACCAACTTACTCGACACACTCCGTTGTTAGATACGGTCTATTTGGCAATAGTTTATTTCGGGTAATTTCATCTCTTTTGGTTTTAAAAATATCGCAATATTACTCCATTAGATATTGTGTTGTCATAATCGTGCAGTCCTAAATATATATTTATATATGTAATGAATTCTACCATATAGCACAAACAAGTTGGATAAACAACATCCTCTCCAATCGTACCACACTCATGAACAGAGAAGCACATAAAAGGTACTCTGACAACTACATCTGCAAAGCACGTGACATTATACATGTTTTTGCAGCAAGATTTAATATTTTCACCTTACTTATATGATAACTACCCTACTTCTATTGCGTTTTCCGCCATCGATGACGTCGGCACCAGGAACAAAGCTTCTAACTACAGCCCGAGATCTGTGATTCGAGCTGCACAACATAAACACAGGGTTCGCGAACCTTCCTTCGAACTTTGGTTTCGGGAAACACCTGCGTCATACTTGCATAGTTCCAACTACGTAAGTTGCTAATGTAGTTAGCAACTATGCTTTTGGGAAACGCACCCCAGGCCTATTGCATTTAATTATACATTTTCATGTGGTAAAACAATGAGATAAAACGTCTGAAAATCATATTTAGTTCTAATATTGTGTTTTTGTTTAATACCTATGCCTGCGTTTTGTCTCATGAATTCGCTTTCCGGCTAATTTAGTCAATTGCGCCGATACTTTGTCGTACCTTAGCCCGAGGCCCCTGGCACCGACAACCGTGTCATTTGCTACCGACTGGGCTTTTTGATGAGCGTCTGACCCAGGCGCCTCATCCTTCACCACTGTCTCATTCCCTTTATTTACATCTGTCCTTAGCATTCTAATTACTCTCTTTATTACTTTAGCCCGAAGGAATCAGCAGAAAAAATAAGGACACTGGGTTTTAACCAATAATAAAATTATAACTCCCACCCACTGGCGCTAAACGCGTGCTTCCTAATTATACGCTACAGATGATGATCAGTAACTTATGACCTCTCCTATAATAAAGCGGTATAGGACGGACCATAAGCTCAATCTCACTTGCGTTTTTCAATACTTATTTTCGAAAACGGTCGTTGCTGTTTCGGGCCTGAAAACGAAAAATGTTTAAAGCCTTAGACGTTATGTGGTGAGTCAATTTACAGGCGCTGCAAAAAGGTAGGCCCCAGACAATTATATATCTCCTTTTCAATTTTCGCCATAGCCATTGCAGTCTTGAACGACCCATACACTATAGTTCACTTTGTGGAACAATAATTGCGGCGGAACCTTTAACTCGTGGTGTTTACAGCTATTGTCTATTAATCTTCCCACACAAATCTACAAAATTTCATCTAATTTTGAAATCTGTGTATTTCGGTATTCTGCTTCTTTTATTTCGGGGCGCCTATGATACTGCAAAACCTACGGAGAGGGTACGGAATGTATACAGATTATTTTTCGCTTTGTTACACAACGTGAAATACAGTAGCGTCGTGTTTTCACTGAACAATTTTGCATTTGGAAAGGAGGAAAAATGCCTTTTAATGCTCGGTCCCCTACTGATTTTTTTAATATAAAATAGCATCAATAACAGGGCACACAGTCTTTAATGAGCTCTCAACTTTAAAGACTTGAAGGATATTATAACAAGCTGCTTGACAAATGGCGCTTAGAAGCACATTAAAGACGCTGCTAATGGAACGCATAATGACGGCTAATTTTCGATCAGATATAAATTAGAGCCCCCCCAACAGTTATTCGCCTTAAGGACTTTATGTAAATGATTCTGTTCTGTATAAACTGAAAGCTGAAGAGAGCCCCGCGATGCTGGCTCTCCTTGTGGGTATGATTAATAGATACGCAGCGGAGCGGGGTTGTCAACTCTGTGAACATATATACCGAGACAGTGCCAGCACCTCCCTATTTGGCTACCTGATGCCCAGTTTTCAGTACATCTCACTCATTTGCTGTTCACCCTGTGCATCCGGATTTGTGCCAGCCCAGTCCCACCGGAGCGCGACAGTGACCGGCAGTGTGGCGTGAAACGTCTTCACCTTTTCAGGAGGTTAGGTTTTGATCTAAGGACCGCAGTTGTATGCTATACCGGCGGCATAAAGATGCCTTCGAGTGTTTTGTGAGTTTTGACTAGTGTTAATCGCGCTTATTCAGTGTGACGTCACGTGTTCAGTAGTATTCAGAGCCCAATAGTGAACCACGTGCTATGAAGGGTAAAGCGACATCCCAGAATCTCTTAGGGTCCGTTTTAAATAGTCGACTGTCGCTCCAGTACATTTTGCGATGCCCTTGACGCCCATCGTTTATTAATTTTTAGAACGTGTAGGCAATTTGTTGCGCGTGTGAATTCGATCCGCGATTACCATCATTAAGCATTATTAGGCTACTTATGCCATTCGTGTACCTGGCTTGGATGCATGACTGCAGGCCCCAGGGAGGATAACTCTGGACTGCTATCCGATGTGTATTTTAAATAGATTAAAATTAAACTGATAGTCAAATGTTAGGTTTAGTAGAATCGTGTGTAGTGCTGTTTTATTTTGAAGCTGTCTTCATTTGGGTCCTTATATGAAAAGGTCTTTTGGGAACCAGTTCGACATACCTTTATATCGAAATCAAAATGACGAAATTATATGGAAGTACCGGAGTATCACAGAAAATCATAAAAGACATTAAGTATAACACACCTCGAGGCAAGCTGAATTTACTTCAGTGTAATGGCTGCTACAAATATTTTAATTATGTGCTGACAAAATATAAAAATATTACTTCACCTGTTGGTACAATTTAGTTACTCGCTTGCAGTCATTATGTAAGTGACGTTTCATGTGCCGCCTTACTTGTTCTAAATTAATACTTTCGATCATGATGAGGGCAATGAAGACGACGATGATGATGACGGTGATGACGAGTATACTGGTAGTATAACTAGCCACTGTCATTGCTGGTCATTATTAAACCACCAGGCCGGTCCAAACAACTCTGGTTAGCCTTTCGACATCAGTGGCAGATCGCATCAAAGCCCCTGCCAACATCAAGCACTCAGGGAGAATGCGCGCTCCCCAGACAGCCAAGTAGGACATAACTTGTCTCGTTGATGTTAATGCGCCTAAACATCTGTCTTTCCACACTGATGCAGTAAAATGGCTCGTTTTATTATTTAGTGCACTGTGACAGAGGCGCAGATGCACACATGTACAGGACCATTTTGCGTGACCTACTGTAGGCTACAATTCGCATTTAATAATTTTATTTTATACAGCATTTAATATACATTTTCCTCTTTTAGAATAACAATGAAATATTTTCAAGTGGCACGAAAACTTTAGCAAAACTATAAACCATTTTCCAGACGAGAATGTAATAAAGAAAATACGTGACGCTATAGGCCTACGGGCATTTGACCACCATAATGTAATCAGCTGGCGCATTAATCCCATAAACTTGATTATATTAAAATAATACATATGTCAACAATTAATATTCCTTACCACACAATGGGGTTACGTTGTGTATCGTAGGCCTTTTTATTGTGTATTGTAGGCCTTTAGAAGCTAGATTAAAAGCTTCAGAATTTTAACGTTGTTGAGAAATATTGCACCGGGCCGGTATATGTGTTACGTCAGTTCCATTTCCGGTCTAACATTGCGTTTTGGAATTAAATTTAGGCCTACCTGCGTGATTTACTTTTATTGAAATCATTATTTTTTTATATTTAGCGTGCAATTCCACCCCTGCCGTAAATGGTACTCTTATTTTCGTAATCTTGGCAAATGTAGTGTTTTTTTTACCCCCAAAAGAACATGTTACATACAATAAACTGAAACAGAGTAATTCAAGATTATGTAACATCAAAAGGCCTTCAGACACTGGCCAAATTTAAATGGTGTACTTAGGTCGCTCCCAAGTCATACGCATGTTAACCACTTTTGTGCAAGATTGTAAATGAATATATTTTCGTTATATATCTATTATATATGTTATTCATACAAACGTTATACTTAAATTCTGCTAAAATGTTTTAATTTGACGATGTCAGCCATGTTTTTCTAAATATGTGATTTTATTTTTAATGGGGAAAATATAGACCTATAGTATTTTATTTTAGTGCTAATGGACCATATGCATACAAAAGCATTATCTTTATTTGTATCGCCTTATAAATGTTAGTCCAACCTACTGCCATGGATTTGTGCTTTGGCGCCTGCTCGGGGCGTGCATTGTGACTTATCGTTATTCTCCGAAGGTAATTAACTGAGGAACAACGCTGGGTTGTTTTGTGTCAAAACTGCATTCCCAGTTGCTCAGTGAATCCAAACACACTGTGCGTAAAATAAAGGAAATGTGTCATCCATGGCGAACCTATGTAACTTACAACTCAGCAATGCTTTTGGTAAACCAGCTCCAACCCGTGGACACACGCAAGGTATAACGAATTCTCCCTGCCCACAGACCAATTGGAAAAATGTAATAAATTGTTCCTGATCAACTGCCACGGGGAAATTAGTTCAGTATTAAATGTACCGCGGTACAGACCTTAAAGAAGGGAAATTTTTCCTTCGAGGGAGCTAATCCTTGCAATACAACCTGTTTCATAGTATTACTAAAATATCTGAGCATAATAAAACTTATTAACTTGAAGGTTTACCTCCGCGCGCTTGAATCCTCTCGTTGCCCATGATTTTTAGGAATAATTATGTGTTGGGTCCTCCAGAGCATACAGTCGGGGAGATAATTCAGAGCTGTAGAATTTAAATGGACGTTATTAATAAAATGCATTTTTCGCCACAAATTTCCCTTTTGTCATTTAGGGATAGAGATCAGTTGGTAATCCAGTGTCAATAAAATATATTCCCTCAATGAGCGTGAAATGCCGAAATATTACCACGTGCGCGCCTCGGCGCGTGAGCGCGTGAGTGGCTAAGGGAGTACGTGCAATGTGTGATATGGCCATATCGAGAGAAGGAGCAGGACGCGCGCTGCCTTTCCCGTCTTCCGACGAATGGCATTTGCAAATTTCCACGCACGCAAAGGAGCATGGAAAAAAACTAACAAATAGCAGAAAAGGACTACAACGCGTCTGTTGTACTCACCGGTGCACTGTAAAGAAATACTGCCCGCCCATTTCTCTTATCGCCGCTCTCAGCTCCATCGATCAGTTTCTGTAAAACACTTCACATATTTATAACAACGGATGGTAATTAATATTGAACTGAATCTTTTAAAAACATAAGAATCACGCAACTACTGAGAATCTACTAGACAAATTTACAAATAAAAAAATAAATAGATAAAATCAAGGGTACTGTAACAGATAATACCATGACGGCTTTCAAAACAAAAAAAGATAAATAAAGGGTTGTAGTGTCTCGAATTCAATTTCTGGCCTGTGGTTCTTCTAATTTGAGAGCAGTCACGTCTTTGAAGGCAGACACTTGGTGTAAATGTACAGTTAAAATATTCTATTCTCTGGTCCCCAGGCGGAGCTCCGACAGTCCCTGGCTTCATTAAATTTTCATCACCATCCCAGTGAAAGGGGAAAATGTTAAGGAAAAAGAGGAAAATAAAACAGAAGGTCTAATTATAACAAAGGGAACTAGCGCTGGCCTTTTCTCTACCAGCCAGGCGACAGCAGTGTTTCCTTACAACTTAAAACGAAATCAACCAAGATGAAATATAAACCTTTCACTCTTAACAAATTGAGATTACTACGTGTTAGTAGCTTTTCATTCGTTACTTCCCAAATCTCTGAAATAGATATTAATATTCTTTTTAAATATATAGTTTAAATATGCGTATCGGCCTATCCATGTTTATGTTTAGAATTAATATTGAAGAAGATATATTGATTCTTTTTCTCAGCTACTATTAGAATTAAATAAAAATCAGTATCGCTAGGGAACTGGCATGATCTCGTGCAGAGTACGGATGTCAAGCAGGGAGACTCGGCGCACAAAGTTAATTTCAATTCCCGCCGAGAATTTCCCATCTCATCTCTCCCTGACCGACAGTAATTAACAGAGATAACTAATGATTACTTACTTACTCTCCGTAATTATCTGGTTTTCATAATTCGCTGTGTAATTTAATAATTCGCTCATATTAGCGCATTAAGTGAATGGCTCATTTAGGAGATGTGCAAAAATTACTACCAGTCATTGGAAGGATGGTGATTGCATTTGATAAAACATTGGACTTTTACGGCGGTAAGTAATTATGAGTAATTTCGGTATTCTTTCGCTATCTTTGTCACATTTCGCCAAAACCAGATGAGAAAATTTCTTTTGCGATTTAATGCAGTAGGCCACATTCTCCATTCACCTTTAAGTATATTAGATTGTAATTTTTTTAGAAATAATGATTCAATGAGCACACAATGTGTATTTAAAACGATGTTCGGTAACGTATCATAATACATAGTCTATACGGCCTAAATTTCCTATAGGCCTATTGTGTTTGCTGATATTATTGTTTATACTTTTGAGGATAAATGATACTTGATCGCCATCATATTCATATAAATATTTCTGAATGTATATATTAATATTTTCATTCGAAATTTTTATGGATCCCGATGTCTTTAAGAAATTTTTAATTGGGGTGTTTTTTGACAAATTCTTGGCGGTTTTGTATTTATATACGCAATAAGTGAAGAGAGCGCTGACGTAAATATCCACTTTTTTTAGAATAGGTTAATGTGGTTTGGCAGAAGAGACTACTTAGGCAACAAATTACTGTCGAATTATAGTTTTCTTTCGCCTGTATATAAGCCATTGCATTGATAATACACAGAATTAACCAGCAGTGTTTGAACAGGACGAGAAAAGCGATAGACTCAAAGACCTCAGGTGTGGTCGCTTCCCCATGAATGTAGCTGTCCGTGGTGCTGAACTGATGTTTAAGCCGCTTTTGTCTGTGTTGCGTCCTGAATAATATGTGTCCCTGACGAGGACGCTTAATAAAAACAGTGCTTAAATCCAAATATAAATATAGATTTTTCTGGGGATCACTATACTATCAACTACCAGAAAGAGACAGAAATCAGAAGGCTTGCTCATGCTATTATTGGAATGGAATGCTGGCTCTGTATTTATATAAAGATCATCACGTTGGCAGGCGAAGGTGCTTTTGTGGGTCCTGACATCTGGCAGCGATACGCTCCGGGGACTTATCGAGATCTCTACAGACTCTCTGGTTGGACTCTAATAGAATATTAGCATTTGCTCTCAGGTAAGACACCATAAGCTGCCAGACTCCAACTCATTTCTCTCTCTCTCTCCCTCTCTCTCTCCCTTCAAAAAAAACATCAGTTTCATACGGGTCGGGCCGTAAATGAACTACTCAAAATCAATGCAGATCAAAAGTCAGATCAAAGTCGGTGATTTTATGGAAAACACATACACATGAATGCAAAATTCACTTCTTCGGCTTCATTAAAAACACCGTATTCGCTTAGCAACACCTTTATCTGAAGAAAAGTGCCCCATAAATTATTTAAATTTAAATGTTTTTCAGTGAGCTACAACCGGGTTCAAATACTTCCAGTTTTTCCACAGATTAATAATACGAACGATTTTGCAGGTGCGAGTAAGCTATTAAAATGTCATTTGATAATTACACCTGGAAATTAAACTCAGTGAAAACTTTATTCCAATAAAATGTTAAAATTATTTCTTTAATGAAACACATATTGCAATTCAATACTCAAATAACTCAAAATACATAAATATACTAAATAAATGTAATTCGACAAATAACTAAAAGCATCAGACAGTACAGAATGTAATCCGTCAAATTATCTCTGCTAAAACAGTTATACAGCAAAATCTGTACGCATATATTTATGTGCATCGACTGGTTCAATGAAATATTTACATAATACAAGTATACTTCCATGAAAACTGTTTTCTGTTTCCATCAAGAAAACATTACTAAACAAAGTGATTTAACAACCAACGACGTTATGATGATACGCGGATATTTTATACAAATAAATACCAAGAAACATACATTAAAAATAATTTAAAAAGAGAAAGCTATCTAATATATATCTTAATCGTCCCATTTCATACCTTATGAGAAACGACAAAATATTTTGACACGTTTTTCGCAGTACTTTCCCTGTCGAATACACCATGTTTTGCTCGCTGTCAGAATTTGATTTTCTCAAGCAAAACGGGATAGTAGGGAATCCCAATAAATATGTAATGAAGTAAACATTACCTCACTTAATAAATAGTTTATAAGAATGAGACCCACGCAGAAGTGCAGTAGTATTGCAACCAATAAAAGTCATATTTGGCCAAATAAACCGATTATTCTCAAACATTTGATTCGCTCTTTACATATCTACACAATATGAACGAATAATGACGTAAAAATACTCCCTACTCACAAACTGTATTATTTAATAGCAAATATATTTCTAATAATATTCCAAGCATTTTTTGTAAATCTTTCAGTGATTGGCTGCCCATCGTCACCCCTTAGACCAAATACATGAAATTAATTACACCAAACTCAAAATGAAGTAGATGGCAGCTATTTTAATAATTTACAGGGTGTGTTTGGCGGAAATCTAATGATGCCGGAAGCGTATTTTCTGTTGTGGCGCCGTGGTTGTTGGCATCGTCTCGTATTTCAAAATATACCAGATCTTAATATACGGGGAGAATAAATTCACTATCAATAATAATAATAATAATAATAATAATAATAATAATGCCTAAGTGCCCGCGAGGAATTTCAGTTAAAATAACACCAAGTTCTTCGAGTTCAACAATAATATTATTGTTATCATTTGTTTCATCATTGAATCTAGCTACTATTGTATTATACCTGAAATCATCAGATTCCTTAAATCAACATTTTTACCGTTATTTAAGCGTAACAAGTTGAATCTTACTGATAAAACGGTGTAGCATAGTAAGTGGGGAAAACGAATGTTCTTACTTGTTCTGTCAAACGATCCTCTAAAATGATTCCACATCCTTTCTGGGTAAAGAGGAGAAAGTTTTTTTTTTATTCTTAGTCACTTCGAACATAATGAAAAGTTCTGTTTGTCATGGATGATTGAAAAAACGGTGAGCTAAGAAATATTTTACAAATCGTCTCATGACAGCGTTTTTTTGCTTTTCAGGCGTCATTGTTCATTTTAACGCCAGTGCTCATGTTAGACGCATGCAGAGTATTTCATTCGTTTTTGTTTCTGTCGCTGGTTGCAGAACCAGACCCGAACCACATTCTTTTTGAGGTCCAGCTTTTCTGCGATCGCTGCAATTTTCTCAGAGGAAGGACGCGGCTGAATGGCAAAGTAAGCCTCCAATGACCTTTTTTCAGGCGCAGCTATTGAAGTGCGTTTTCTCTTCTTTTCAGCCCCGTTGAAGAGCTCGGGCTTGTTCAGTTTCTCCCGGTGTGATTTCTCCGCTTCTTCCAGCCACGCTTGCAGGATCGGCTTCAAAGCGATCATATTATTGTGGGACAGCGTAAGCGATTCGAATCGGCAGATGGTGCTTTGGCTGAGAGAGCCAACACCTGGAATCTTCAGGTTGGCTAGCGCTGAACCTACATCCGCTTGGGTTACCCCGAGTTTGATACGTCTCTGCTTAAACCTTTCAGCAAACGCTTCCAAGTCTCTGGGATCGGCGTCCACGTCGCTCATGCAGCCCATGTGGGAAGGCAGCCCGTGGGCATGAGCCATGTTGATAGCTGCCTGGTGCATGTGGTTCATGCCCGCCATGTGGGCGGGATGAGCCGGTGTGGAAACAACCGATCCATCCGGCCCTGCCATTGCCCCGAGTGCCAGTCCTGGAGTGATGTGATCCAGAAGGTCTCCCTCCAAAGCCTGGTGTGGCTGATGATGGTGATGGTGATGGTGATGGTGGTGGTGGCCGGCCAGGGCGGAAGGGTGAGAAATAGGCACGGAGGAGGAAGAAGAAGAGGAAGAGGTACAAGGGAGAGTGTTCATGGTGTGGTAAGTCGCGTCCGGCTTGAAAGGACTGTGATGAGGTGGGTGATGGTGACTCTTGGTCTGAGAGACTATATCCACCGCCGCGAGAGCTTCTGCGCGCGCCAACAAACTCTCATCCAGACCTCCGAATATATTGCTCTGCAATTGCAAATAGAATGCACACATTACTGTCAGCAGGGAATTCTCTCTCCACTATTCGGATTAAAACATTTCCAGCATGTAAAAAAAGAAATCCTAAAAAAGAACGCACAAAACAAGACACATGCAACATCCCAGGTCATAAAAATTAATACGAAACGCAAACCCGACTGAATACATAAGTTGTAAGGAAAAAATGGAGGTGTTGGGTGATTTGCTGTGCAGACATGAAAAAAACATCAAGCAAAAAAAGTGGGCTGTCAAAATGTGCCTTTAAGCGGTGATTATGCAGAATACGTACCGGTGGGGTTGGGAGACAGGCTCGACGCATCGCCTCTGAACTGCTGCTGCTGATCGTACTACTGTGTCTAGAAGAAGGACAGGAAGACGGTGCATTCGAAGTCGAAGACGAAGAATGTATACTGGAATACTTGGGTTCGGGCAGGGTGGTATGTGGCATGGTGAACGCCTGCTTGCTGTTCAGAGACATCATCATCATATTTGCAGGCGACCGGGCACAGACAAGTTCCTTTTAATAAGTTAAGGCTCCGCCTCTTCAACTGGAGCTGGAGCGCAGTAGCTTGCCGAAGTCTCGACTAACTGTGCAATAACTATTGCACTAAAGAGTCAAGGCGAGCAACGTTCTGTCTTGTCTGTGTTTAGCTTTAATTATCTACAGGTCTCGGGGACTCCAGAACGAGTCGTTGTTTTCGCTGGGGTGATGTCGCGTGCAAAGGCGGTGCAACCAAGCGGCTCTAATGCTACGACCGTGGCATGCGACGACCCCCCAAATTTGCTCACCTCCTATCTTATTTCCTTTCAGTTTTTTTCTCCTATTCTGCTGAGCGTCTTTATTGTTTTAATTTTTTTGTTCGTCGGCGTTGTTTTTGTTAGCTCTTCGCGGATGACGACATGAAAAATAAGTGGCATGAAAAGTTTTCTTCTTTTTTTCTCTTCCTTTGTATGTCCTAAACATTGGTTTGCAAAATCCCGGTCTTTGACATTTTCTGTTTTCGGTTCAACAATTATTTTAATTAAACGATTAGGTGAGAGTATCGAGACTTCGACTTTAATGCTGCGGGGACTCGTTCTGCTTCTTCTCTGAGGCGAAGGGCAGACTGTTTCTCTCTCTCTCTCTCTCTCTCTCTCTCCCTTCCTCTTTCTCGCCCTCCCTCTCTCTCTTTCAATCTCTCTCTCCCCCTCTCTCTCTCTCGACTATACCTGAAAAACCTTTCATGATTTATTGTTCTTCATTAGCCAGAAGGGCCACCGGGGACTCTGCGCATGGGCAGTCCTCGACAAGACATTCATTTCAAATGGCTAAAGCAAGTATTGTTTCGCTGCGATAAAATTATTCGGATTATATACGCGCTGTACCAAAACTAAGCGTATGGAATTATTATTATTATTATAATAATTATTATTATTACAAATAATATGGAGAGGCAATTACTGAAAAAATTTACACATAATTACCAATAGGTTTATCTAGCGATTGACCGACATAAATCAAAGTTAAAAGCCGAAGTAGAATTTCATTATGACACAAAAAGCAATGGAAAGGGGTGGAACAACAATCTTTAAGTAAATTATGTCCTTGCCAGGAATGTATTATTAGACTGAAATTTCATTTATTATTGTGAAACAGCTTTTCAATAAGTAATCTGCTACGCCTTATTTTATGTGATTAATTCATCTTGACGAATTTATTAGTTTTTATAATGAATATATAAAGAAATTTGGTTATGTCGATTAACTTACGGCTACGCCTTATGAAATATACGTTACTGTAAAAAGGCTTCGTATGGGATTTTTAAATTAATGACAACGGGAAGTGGATTTTTAAAAGTCTTTGATTTGATTGCAAACCCAATAAAATTACATACTTGTCGCAGCGGGCTACTATCATATCTTGGCTCTAATTAGGGCATTTAATCAGTGATATAATTAAAAACCTTTAATCATATTGTAATTAACGTGGTTATCTAATTTTCTGTAATCTGTTTGAATCTATTGGATGAGCTAATTGATTTAAAAAACTTGATTAAGTGCCATTACTGACACCAACATAAAACTGTAGAATATACGTTTATATAACACTTTTAATGTATATATGTATTTTGTATTTGTTGCCTAATATATTAAAGAAAAAAACAAATGCTAGATTTAGTTAAAAATATTACATTATCCTGTTGGTGTATTCTGATAAAGCCAGCAATACTATAATCAGAAAACAACTGCAGTTTCGGAAATATCATTTGTGATATCTATATTTCTGTTAGTCTTCACGGCTTAGTTTACACTGTATCGAGAACTCTTGTAGAGATTATCGATGTTAAGAATTAAGCACGGGATTATATTCGCGCAAACCACCAATGGCACCTCAATCACACATACAAGTATATGTATATCTACATACACCACCAACATAAAAATATAAAATATTTCAGCATGTAGCCTAGTACCAGACAATTATTGGGTGGAAAATTGCAAATGTGAAAAACGCAGTGTTCAGGAGTCTGATGTCTGTTTTATCAGGGTGTTTGGAAAACTCAATGTGTCTTGCAAGGGGCTGGCTGCACTTGATCTACTGTTACGACACACTACAGCTCTATGTCTGTTAAGTACGTGGGTCTGAGACTCCGTTTTCTTGCATGGAGGCGGCAGGAACAAGACCGTCAGTACACCGTTTGCACACATAACTTCTCAGTGATACGTGCCAGCGGAATGATGATCTCAAGCGGAATTAACCGCTTTTTGAAGACATACAAGGGGGCTATCGGTGTCATCTCGCATACAGGCTGCCCGACAGACTGATTTATGATCAAACTTTAACGAAATCATTCATATTTCAATACCCCTAAATCGGTGTATGAAAATTTCATTCACAATGAAACACGCAAAAAGTGTATCTTAAGTAAAATAAATCAATCGGCTTGCCCACCTCTCACGGAACGGGTCTTTGAAGTGCATTTTCTGCGCTCCGTCAGTATCATTCAATTATATTCATCCAGCACGGAGGTTGAGTAACCTGTTATCTCAAGGTAATAACTGTACCGATTTTGCTGCCACATTAAATAATTGTCTATAACATTGTTTTTTTTTTGTAAAATGGTAATGTAGTGAGAATCATTAATTAAATCTAAAGGGAAGAGATAAAAACGCGTTTATTGCAATAATAATAATACTACTGTTTCCTATTTATTGCGTATTGCGTAGGCCTAATGATTTGATACTGTAGTTAAGATCCGTGCCGTTATAAAAGCCCGATGTTCCACATGGCTGAGCGTGTCATCGGTCTGTTTAACTCGAATCTTCTGCACTATTGCGCCCTATCATTCATAATTAGAACGTTCTGCTGGTGTCTCCATTGGAGCAGCGGCAAAGCAGTTAACCTCAATGATAACACGATGTTGTGTGAAATTCGCATTATTTGTGTAGTTTAAGTCTTCACCGTCTCCAGTGATTTTAATTACCATTGATTTTTACTTTCTTTGAATATGTAATGTGAAATTCCATACAGGCCTAATCATGATTACAGAAGAACTATTAGGTCAGTAGAAACACGGAAACTTTTCAGCCATATTTCCCCAGTATTTATCACCCATCTCTGAACTATAATAGATGATTTTCTCATTTTGCCAGTTTGGCCATCTTGACAAACATTTTCATCTGGGCTTATTCATAAAAACGGGGCCGGTCAACCCTATAGGTGACATAGGTGGCCAGCTATAGGATGGCAGCTTCTGAGAGGGTGCCAACTTGCCAGCCAGTTTCACTTTGTCTGAGATGGGGGGCGCTGGCGGTTAAGTTCCCCTAGGGCACCACATTGGCGAGGACCGGTACTGCATAAGAGTCAAAGGGAAATAAGAAAAACATACATGTGAAATCAGTGCAGGTGTCCCTTCAGCACTCGGCAGAATGAGGTACGAACAATCAAAATACCACAAAATGAAGATTATGGCTGTATAATACCATCCTCAGATCAGAATATAGGCCTAAAGTTACACCCTTTTCTATTTCTTCCCCCAATTATAAACATTTGCTTATTTTTGCCAGTAAATCAACATTTTGGCCCTTTCTCTGTAAAAATGTGCCCTTGCCGATATCTTCATCCATGTATTTTCAACACTGAGGTATTCTGAAGCCTCTCTCAGGAGCTTTCAGATGACGGAAATTATTTCTAAGCTCGAACATACTCACACCACGCACAATAATGCAAAAACGTGAAATGAAACGGCACTTGATTCCATGCAGGTGGCTTCTTTGTGTTCAGCTTACGAAAGCAGGAAGGTGTGATGCAGAACTGCATATGTACTTTACGCCAAAAGAAGAGCGCGTCTCCCCCAGGATCTCCTCCACGTTAACAATCCCAATTATGGTGCAGAGACCACCAGAGACAGTCTTTTATTCTGACACATTTCCTTTGTGCTGCGAACAAGGTAACTGCTGGTAACTTTTTCAAAAAACACACGCGCACAGACACACACACAGACAGACACACATACACACGGCAACACCCAGACACACAAAAGATGATTTGCACAAGAAGGCTGTAGCATTTTCCATTCTTGGTGAAGGAATTTATTTTATTTTTATTCTATCTATCTATCTATCTATCTATCTATTATGTCTAATATGCCATTGGTGAATTGGTACCTCAAAAACCCATTAGAGTATGATTTTGCATGCTCTGTGATAAACTAGTAACCCTTTCAGGCCTCCCCTTGCCGTGGACGCTTTGTGTCTATCTATCTATTCATTCATTCATTCATTCATTCAGCGGTTGCTTGCCGGCTGATCCTGGGAGCTCTCAGCCCTAGCACTGGAAATGACAGAATCACAGAAACTGCTTTCCAGGCGGCTGATCTGTCTGAAGACGTCTGTGCTTTTTTTTTTTTTTTTTTTTGCTTATCCATACTGTGTTATTTATACCCGGTGGCGGTGAAGCAGAAATGTAAATACCAAAGCCTTCCATTGTTACAAAAAGATCCTTTCAGTATTTTACATTAAATTGCTCCATGTTTAACGATCTATTTTTTTGGTTTAAAATCAAAGTGACAATTTTAACAGCATTAGGTGACTTTATACCATAATTTAAATTCTTCCTTTTAGAATGAAGATATTAGCTCTGAAGTCATCTCCATCTCCATCTCTGGAGCATAACTAATCACGGAATGTGGTGACAGGGGAGATGTATGCAGCATTAGTAATCTTTTCCATCAATGGGTAACAGATTGACCAATTCTCAGGACCTAGCGCAGGACAGAAGACTTGGGGTTGACATATGAGTGTGGGAGATATTTGAAAAGCTCAGTAGTCTCTAAAATGTGTCAGGTTCAGAGGCCTCACCTGGCGCCGTGTGGAGTATCTTGTAAAGTAGACAGGAAACTGAGAATGTGAAAAAAACACACATCACTGTGGCTCTCTTTAACTGCAGACCTTAGTGTTGTCAGTCACCTTGAATCATCAGCTCACTCGCTAGTATATTATGTTGTT
Organism: Mormyrus iriodes; assembly: GCA_011763525.2. Lineage (NCBI taxonomy): Eukaryota > Metazoa > Chordata > Actinopteri > Osteoglossiformes > Mormyridae > Mormyrus > Mormyrus iriodes. The sequence goes on from JAAGVU020000033.1 coordinate 257,400, forward strand.
GAGTCACTGCAGGCTCTCTTGAGAGTTCATGCTGTACACCTGCTGACATTAACGAGGAGGAAGATGTAAGCAGCCCAGCACTAAAAGCTTACCGTCATATGTATGTGAATCAGCAAATAGCCAACGGAAATTTAAAATAAGAGCGCAAAACTTAATACTGAATTCGGCCTGCCACTGATACACAAGTTCATGGTCAAAAATGTACACGTGAATGCCACTTATTTAAAACGCAAAGATATTAATGCGTAGAGTATGGTAGATCATGCACACAATGCGGAACACGGTCCTGAACTAATCATGGCAGAACAATTAGGAACTATTGAAATTTATATCAATTCATCAATGATGATGGCTCCGCTTAGGTGCATTATTAACGTGTGCATGATTAGCAAGCATAGCATTACCGTGCGTCTTATTTACATGCGCAGGCTGATTTACGATTACAACACGGCAACTCGTGTCGTCCGGTTGCAGTCGAGAAACTGCGCAGACATGCCCCCCCCCCCCCAACCCCGTCTGCCTGACTGAAAAAAGCATCAAAACTGGTGAGACTGATTAGAAAGGGAAGGAAGGTGAGATATGAGGTCAGCAAAACAAATAATACATACCAATTTCCAGATGACAGACCATCGCTGATGTCCGTTGGGGAAGCATTAGACTCCACGAGCCTGAATAGCGCATAGAAGCTGCAGGGCAGTGGATGATAAGGTCAATCCTTATAATGATGTCACATACCTCTAGGTCCTCAAAATCAATATAGAAGGCCCAATGCACCTGTCAGCAAGTAAAATAAGGCACCAGTGAGAAAGTCATTCGCTTAAAATTGTCTCCGCTATTGATAATATAAGAAATTCAACCCCCTTTCGGCATTGTTAATCTTGCCCCGAATCAAAGAATACCGCCCGATCGTATGAACTCTCCCTCTTCAAGGCAAGAGTGTCAAAATGTTAGTTTACTTTTCGATCGTGAGTGATCTGCATTTTAATCAACAGCCAAGTAAAACAAAGCCTTTCATGGAGCTCCAAATAACATACTAATGACACTGTGAAGCTGTCACTTTCCAGAGTTCGGGAATATAATTTTCCCATTTCTAATTAGCGAATATAACTCTGTTTTGAGTTTCTGCCGAGCTGAAGTCAGTAAATATTTATCAATTCCACCCAGATATGCATAATTATTTAAACAAACAGGGAATCGAGTTAAAAACTAAAAGGCTTCTTCAAATTATTTAATACTGTTGTTATAATATAACATATGTAACACATTAGCCCTCCCTACAAATATAAATGATACACAAATAGCTAACTGATTTCAAGAAGTGCGAAATGTCAGTGACTGCCTCTTCTGCAGGCGCATTGTTTGATATCATGCTAGCATAGGTGACAGAGTAGTATTTAAAGCGATTAAATGTGAGATGATTGGCAATTTGACCGGATAATGATCAAGATAAAACCTAAACCATGACCTGAACAAACTGTTGTAAATGCAGGAATATGAAAGCCCTCATATAGATGCCGTTAGTCTGGAGTTATTAAGTTACAGAGCAACACGCATAGACGCAAAAGCAGGACGTGACGTTCAAGGCTACCTAAGGGGGAAACTGTGCGCATGTCCCTGAGGAAGAGTCAATGACAGTTATCAATGTGCTTTTAAAGAATAATATTTATAGGTTCTATGACCGATAGATGATAACCATCAGAAAAATGTTAGGATTACGTCCCCGCCAGCTGAAGAATGTAGATATAATAACTAGCCAAGATGCTCTGTAGGAGTTGCAGTAGTTCCCTGTAGTTTAATAACTGCAAATTGCAATAAAATAAGCAGCTTCATAATTGTCATATGTGAGCTAAACGAACTTACCTATAATAACTAAAATAATTCACCGGTTCAAGTGCGGAATCATAATACCAGCATGAATCGAACAGCTTTCATTTGTTAATTCTACATAGGTCAGACGTGAAGGGTGTCTTGGATCCTTGAACTATCGGGTGAGCCCATAAAACCTCAAATATATGCGCAAATAATATGACTACTAATGCAAAAGGGACGCGCACAGTAGCTACAGTGTAATGAAAGAGATTGACCGTAGTTTTCCTTTTTTTTACATCTGCGATCATTTAAATGGCCACTCGTACTTATTTTGTGAGATGGTTGTTTTTTTAGGGAAATGAAATCACCACAGATGACAACTGGTATTTGCGCAAATTTAGGTATTTTACGGTTGTTTCAGGCAAGCTCAGTTCGCTGCGACGTTTCTTGTAACGTAGTTTTTTTCCTGAATTGTATGGACTGTAGGTGACTTTTTAAATAGGAGTTTATCGACGGAAAATAAAGCAAACATATCTAACTGGAACGGCTTCTGGAGGGAGTCCTTGAGAAGTTTATGAGAAAGAATAACCGCTCCAGTTGAGATAAAGGTAGGTCATTTTAGACAACACGTAACGCTAGCTTGATTTTACATCAGTTTTGTTTAAAGTACTTTCCAAAATGTTTTCGAAATGGTAAATATGTAACGTAAAAGGTAAACACGTGTTATTTTATACTCCCTATGTGTCAAAATGCACACTAGCCTATATTCGGGCAGTTTGTAAAAAGGAAGGGGTTAGGCTATACAAAATAAAATGTTTTAATGGCATTTTGTCAATTAACAATTTCTCATAGTCCGCTGTGGAAACCAGCGCGTGAAAATATCAGATATTACACATTCTATGTTAGTCAGGAAACTGAGTAGTTACTCGGGAAACTCGCGTACTCATCTCGAATTTATATAGCTTTTTTATTATTGGACAAAAAGCTACGGTGGAAGTAAATTTAGTGAGTTATTTTTTTTCAAAGCTTTGTTTCTGACAGAAAACCCAACAAAAATAATGTGAAAGCGGCTCGAGCTTCAGTATTTTCCGCGCGCCGCGCGTCGTCTGCAGAGGCGCTTGGGATCCTCATTGTCGCCTCGGGCGCTTCTGTTTTGCTAAAGTTTCGTGTCACTGACATAAACGTGTGTAGTAATATCAAAAAATTTCATAAATGGGTTATTCTGATACATTTAAATCCGTTTTTTAGCCCCCTGGCATTTTTTTTCAGGTGCTTACACTTGCATAGTATGGCAGATCATTGTAATAAAATGTACGTATTATAAATACCGCGATTGTCAGCATCAGAACATTAAAACGAACCTAAGCTTGATTTCAGCATCCTGCCAACTGTAGGTTTCCATGTTTCGGATTGTACGGAATTACTTGTCTGCAAAAATACCTTATCAGTTGCCTTACTAGTTTGTTTTGTAGTATGTTGCCGAAGCATCTCCTGATTTCCTGATTAGAATAAAACTGTATTCATGTATCACGTGAATATATGGTAAATGGGGTGATGATCTGTATCATTTAGATGTTGACCTACACGGTCCATGAAAGAAAAGGGAAGCTTCTGTTTATAAATAAAATATTTCTGCATAAACTTTTCAGTCTCTCTGGTTGTCAAAGCATCAACAAGGCAGTATGTCTTAAGCTGAAGGGTTGCCTGAAATAGAAAATATCGCATTTTTTGCCATCTTGTTTTTAGTTAAACTTAAAAACCTCTTGCAGGAAAGTTAGTTACATTGTACTTCAGGCCATAAATGACCACACTTAACAGAAAGAATTTTGAGAAATCCCCAACTCCATATCATGAACAATTTTAAACATCTTAACAGTAGATCGGTTGTTAAAAATAAATTGCTAAAGAAAATTTGAACTGTGTTGCCATTCTGTCATACAAGTATTAAAAATAGGTCCATGTTACCTTACCTTCGACCTCAATTAACTTGGAACATAGGAACGTTTTGGTTAGTTCGTGTCAGATGAGGATTACCTTTGATCTCAATTAACTAAAGAGCCACATTCCTTTTTCTCTCCATGTGTGTCTCATTTTAAAACTTTAGCATCAAATGCTTTGCAGTCGTTGCATCAATCTTAACGATAAGTGATGAAAAATTGTGCCAGACTGCAAAAAAATCTCATCAGACGGTGCACCAGTTAGTGGTAGCACAACTGCTGGGTTCTGTCCTCTGTAGTGTAATGCCTTCTCATTAGTTTGGCTGTCCCCCATGATAATGCAAGGACTTGTCATTGGTTGTCTAATGGTTGATGCTAATTGACCTCCTTCCCTCTTTTCTTCTCCTCAAATGAAAAGGTTTCACCTGTTCTCTGATGGTGTGTGTCACCATCTGATCCTACAAATTGAAAAGCTCCTTCCTGTCAGGCTGTCACTGCGCCATGACTGCTCCTCGTCAGCTGTAATGATCATTCTTCCCAATTGAAACAGGTGCGCGTTGCGCCAGCCAGTGCATAGTGCGCTGTGTCGTGCATGTGACCCTACACATCAGCCACTGCGCTGCGTAGGAACATGACACATCCTGTAGACCTGAGTACTGTGTAGGGCACATAACATACACACAGTGGCCAGGTACACCTTACGTACACCTGCTTACTAATATAAACATCTTGCTTCCCTATACAGTGAATTATGTAACTGAATACAGTGAACGTCTTGAGATGTTCGCTTAATTCTGTAAAAATATTGCAAATTTATTGGTTTCATAACAAAAGTCCATTGACAAGCAATGTTCAACATATCTGCCCATTTAGCACAGATTTTGTTTTTAAGTTGGTTTCATGATTTTTTTGACTGACTCATTCAGCTCTGTTCTTGCCATTTTGTTATTAATTGCAACTGTAGTCACTGGCTCCCAAAGGGATACTAAACACAAATGTTTGGTGTTTTATGTTATTGCAGAGGTGTTACTAGCTAAAAAGTACCCAGTGATGCTGCTTATAAATGAACTTTTTCACTCAGAACAGCTCTTTTAGAACTATAATTTGGGTTTCAGTTTATTGCTACTTGAAATTTTACTTAAAACTTCTGGTTGTTTTTTATGTGATAAATATTTTTGTAAACAAATGAATAAAGTAATTATTTTTGTTATAAAACCAATACATTTGCAATATGTTGACTGAATTAAGCAAGCGTGTCAAGACTTTCTTTGAGCACTGTATATCGTCACTGTCCTGTGAAAACCAACATAAGTCCACTTTTTGCGATTGTGACTTTTTACTGTAGATGGAATATGCCAGTTCTCTGTTTACTCATAGCGTTTGAAATGTCGTTGACCAATGAATAGATGTTTTTTGCATTCGAGATGGTTGTTTGTATGAATGACCTTATATCGCTAATTTGAACATCTTAACATTGATAGTTAGCTAACATCATTGTTAATTGTGAAAATAAAGCGAGGCAAGTTTGTATCTTGATGACACTGTTTGCCGTGCCGACAACAATCCATGTAAGTCTATTTAAAATATTAAACCATTTATTGACAACTGTGAAGATATCTTTATGTTTGTGGTTGTAAGGCTGACTCATTACATTGTTTTGGGTTTATTTTGTGAAGTAGTTTCTGCCTTTATGCTCTTGAAATAATGGATTTTTGGACACATGTTTTTCATTGACCGGTGACAATATACAGTTCGCTTAGAAAAGCTAAGGTGTCTGATCTAAGCAGTGTTGAATGTGGTGTGATTTGGTGCCACATGCCGTCATCTCAGCATCTCAGACACAGCCACCCTTGTATGCGGAAGAGAGTGAGTAAATCACCACACGCAACCAGTTACCCGAGAGTTTCTTTATCCCCCTGAGACAGCCAATCACCTACACCTATATGATGTCATTTATACTAGTAATGGTAATAACGAGTTTAAGCTAAAATGGTTAATCGTGAACTGTCTGGCACATTCAGATGTTTACTTGTGCTCGTTCTTACATTTCTATGCTTCGTGGAAGATGATTATGAAGTCAGAGACAGGACAGTTGTTATGGGTTCTTTTGTTAACCTAGCGACTCAGAAGTGATGTTGCAGGTCTGCCGTGTTGCGTCATCTGATTCCTGGGAGCCGGAGCTCTGAGTGTTGTGTAAGTGTGTAAAGAGCTGGATTTCTGTGAGGCTCATAACATGTGGAGGTTATTGGTGAGTTCAAAGCTGCGATGGACTGTGGGATGCTTTGACCCCCCCCCCCAGCAGTCATACTGACCAGAGAGGTCAGTAGAGGTGATGAGGTAATATGGGCCGGCCCCTGCTGCAATGGTCTCCTCTAGCAATGAAATACATAAATAGAAATACATTTATGGATGTTGGTTGTTATTTTTTATATTTGTATTTTAATGGGAACATTGCGTATCAGGTGGGTAGCTCGATGGTACAGCAGCTGAACTCTCCACACCGATGCGACTGGTCAGAATTTTGGTGCTGCTGCCATGGAGATAGATGTGACCTGGGGATGGCAGGGGGGAGGGGGGATTGGGGGTGGGACTGTACCCAGAGGGAAGCAGTGTCGTGCCCAGCTTAGCAGACCCCAGGGGACCTGGTGCGCACGTCGCTTGTTAATCCCCGCTTTGCATCTCCACTGTATGTAATATGTATGGGTCACTGGAGCCATGTGTTGCGAGACGGGGAGCACCAAGGGGCGGGAAAGATGATGCCGCCATCAATGGCGCAGAGTGGCATGTGGCGTGTGTGGAGCTCCCTCCCGGACACCCCTCGAAATGCTGCTGTGTTTGGGGTCTGCTGGGACTGATTTTTCCTTTCAGTAGGTTAAGGTGACCACTGCTGCAGAGATAGATGTGACCTGGGGATGGGGGGGGGGGGGGTATTCAGCTTATTCAGCTCTAGTTTGACTGTATTGAGTTGACTGTGTGTTTATCAAAAAAGCTGGCAGACTGGTCACGTGAATCTGAGGTGGCATTGCTTGCTGTATCCAGGCATCCAGTCATCTTTGTTGACCCCCCCCCCCGAGAAATTGTTTTCCCAACAAGGAGGCTTTTTGAAGGGCTAACCGGAGTGTGGGTCATCACCGTCATCATTTACTGCTGTATGTGTCGCAGAATGATTGTTTTTCATATTATAGGGTATTATGTAAAGCGCTTTGGGACAACTCTGTTGTGAAAGGCGCTATATAAAAATGAATTGAATTGAATTGAATTGAATATCACACGTAGTAACAGTTTCATTTAATTACTTTATAGCATATTTAGTGATGTAGATAACGAGGTAATGAGCGGAACTCCTCAGCCCAGGGAGGCAAACGTCTTCCTGTGAAGTAGGAAGGAGTGCCTCTGCGCCGGCCGACAGCTCCATGACGGAGCCTGTTTAAGTCGCTGCTCTTGGTTGCTGGGGCTTAGGAACCCCCAGTGGAAGGTGGCCCGCTGGACCCCTATGGAGATTTGAGGACCACTTTGGAACTCTAATCCACTCAAAATGTGCTGATAATTTCCCTTGCCAGGACACTCTCTGCCTGGTGTCGCGAGAGTGGCCTCCCGGGACCGGATCAGCCAATGGTAACAAAGTAGCCAGATGTCTGGTTCTGGCAAAGTCCCAGCAGCCAAGCAGAGGCAGACCACAGCCTCCGCCGTGGGCTGGAGATCAAAGGTACCTGAGAATTACTCACGGGCACAAAATATGTGTTGCTTATTCCACGGCTCCCATTAATAACAATCTGGGAGAATTTGTATTTCTAATTAACTCTTTCTTTTGCTGTAGAAGCGCTGCAGGATTTTTTAAGTCGCGGCAGAACCCGCGGCGGCAAGGGTGAGCGAACGGATGTGTGAACCAGCAGCGGTGTATGCAAAAAAAGGAGAAAAAAACTTCTGCATGTTTTCTTTGCCGTCGTAAACATATTTTTGCTATCAGAAAATTTGCGCGAACTGTAGAAGCGTAATATTGGAAAGCTGGTTTGGGGATGAATTTGGTCCTTTGGTTCAGCAGCATCCCTATTGCAGTTGAAGCATCACACGGTGCTTTAATATTACTGTATTGCCCTGGGTGGGTTGATTGTGTAACGGCCTCGAAGTGTCTTTGCCTTCCTTATGATGAAAGAGCCCCAAACGCACATCGATAGCTGTCTAAGTCTAAGCTGTCTGGGTGTGGGGCCAGTAGGCTTGGGGTCAGGAGTGGTTGTGGGATTGGGGGGAAACTTGATATCCAAGGGGGGAAACCCACAGTGGCACCAGATCTCTTTTACAGACTCATCGAACATCTCACTTGTTAATCCCAGTGTCCGCACAGGCTGTGTCGAGTGGGTCATTGAGGCTTTCTGGGGTCTTCAGTAGACATTTTCGAAGGTGCCAGGATGCTAAGGGCTTATGTGGCCAAGCTGCAGGATGTATATAAGGAGGCTTTACGAACTTTATTTTCTAATTTTCTAACTTTCAATGCGTTCTGGGAATATTTTACACCACAGTACAGATGGAAGTTATGGGGGGATGCGCCGTGCTGTCCCCCGGGGGGCCCGTATCACTTTTAAGAGCGGCCCATTAATTCTGTTTCGAGCGTTTTTTTTTTTTTATCTTAATATACAAATATTTAGAATAGGTCCCTGGCTTTGAAGTAACAGAAACAACAAGAATCGCACAGCTCTGTTCAGTGCCTTGGGAAGGTGCTCGCTTCGTGTTGTTATGGGAGGCCGGCATGTTTTCATCTCACACGGCGCCGTCGCATGTTTTCCACGCGTTCAGCCTTCCACAGGTACGATCTGAAGCTGCGCTGGATGGGCTTACACAGTGCGTTTGCTGTCTTGCCTTAATCGCTAATGTGGGACGTGAGCACGCCGCGAGGTCAGAAAACGCACCATCCGTAAACAGCGTTAACGTTAGCATTCCGGAGCACCAAGCTGGACTGTGGATGGGTGTAAGAAGCTTGCGAAAAGAAAAGCTTTCTGAAAAGAAATGGGGCAATGCTGGTGGAAGGGTAACGTGAATTTAGCTTGTGGGAGTTTTACTTGCACAAAAATGTTCTGAGAGCAGTGCAAAAAATGATTGGTTCAGAAAGCTAACCAATCAGATTGTAGAAGAGGTGTGTCCAAGCAACTAGAGGAGGCGGGAACAAGACTCTGATTGGTTGGTCCTGTCTTCTCTAATTGCTTGGATCCGCCTCCTCTACAATCTGATTGGCTATCTCTCTGAACCAATCATTTTTTGTTCTGCCCTCAGAACATTTTTGCCTAAGTAAAACTATCATGAGTGTGAGTTTGAGGCAGTGCTCTTTGCTTAGAGGGCATTTCTGACAGCATGGTGAAATGCTGTTTATTCACATGCAGATATGTAAAGGGGCCAGATAGAAGAGAACCAAGAATTGTTACTCTGGTGTTCCACCCCAGTCCGTGGTTCAGTGTTTTTCATTTTAAATGACTTTGGGGCAGTTGAGGGTTAAAAAAAGGTCTTCCTTGAGGTTTGTAAAATAGGTCATTTTTTAATTTTCGCTGGAATTTAACTTTGGCAGAAGTTTTAGAATAAAAAAAAAACATGCCCTGTCTCCCAGATTCATCAGCTCGCCATTCTTAGAATAGCCTCCTCCTTTGGTTAGACTGCCGCTCTTACAAATGACTCCTGAATAATTAATCAGTATGAAACGATTGTGGCCTTTTCTTCTTCCTTTGCTTCTTTGCCCACACAATTAAAGAATATTATTGTGATTCCAGCTGAACATGAATTATTGCACTTTTTTTCTTCATGTTTCTCAGCGTACTGTATTTTACAACCTTTCCATGACCTGAACTCATATAATGTTCTCTACCTCTTTGATTTTTTTTATAAGTAAAATGGCATCTCTTTGAAAAGCGCTTATTGTACTTTCCTCTTACTCTGAAGCAGTCTGAATGCATTCACTGTGCATTTTATTTATTTTGGTGATGAACTGCTTTCAGGTAGTGGGTTTCTAAGTAAGGCGCAGTGTTGTGCGAGATGGCCATGATGAATGCTGATGTGCTGCCCCAGTCACACGATGATGTCAGGGAGATCACCCCTGTTCCTTACAGAGGCGAATTTTCCCAGTCTCTCAACTGTATTCCTAGTGGACAACTGTCCACATCTCAACAACCATCCCCACAATTGGCAGTAATTGGCGCGTTGCTTGGGAATTCCTCGGAGAGATCTGAGAGTGAAACGGGCACGAGGCTGGCTGCCCTTTCCACCAATTAGAAAGCCCCCCTCACCCACCCCTCTCCCAAGTCGCTCCACCTTCCCGGGGGGGCGGGGGTGGGGGGAGCTGGTGGAGGCCTACCGCATGACTTGATCAGGCAACTTGTGGAGATGCTTCCTTCATGGAGCTTGATGTTTGGCCGCAGTGGGACATGAGCGCTGGGCCGGGCCGGGCCCCGCTCCCTGACTGCCAGCTTAGCTAAACCCCGCACCGCCCCCACCCCGCCGACCCCCCCCCCCCCCCCACACCCCCCCCCCCCCCCACCCTCGCCCACCCAA
>JAAGVU020000033.1:268008-287450 GCA_011763525.2 Mormyrus iriodes
GTCATACACCCTTATCCCGTATGTACAAGTGTGGCGTATGGTGGTTGGAGAATGTTGTCTGTGATTGTCCCCCGAACTGCATGGCAGCCCCCTGAAAGGTGTGGGGGCCTTGCGGCACTGCAGATACTTGAAGTTCAAATTGGTTGTCATTCATGGCGCAAGGCACGATGTGGCTTTACCGGCTAACAGAACGGAGCAGCTGCAGCAAAGCAAATAGTCATTAGCCTCGTGTAAGTATATTCAGTTGTGTGGAGTGCTTTAATTCTGTCTTCGTTTTGTGTTTGCCATGGTTTTTAAGATCTGTAAATAACTGCAGTCTTGAACTTAATGAAACAGTTGATATACTTACCTTTTTTCATTACTGGGCCATTGTGTAATACACGTTTTAATGCACTGTATATGATCGTGCTGGCAGGGAGTGCTACAGGTTGACAGGCAAGTGATAAGGCAGCTTGCACGAGGACCCTCACAGGGGGCCTACCTAATATGCTGTCTGCCCCGAGGGCCTATGGGAGCGCTGTTGGATTATTATGTTAATGCATGAGCCTGCTGCCCTCTCGGTATCCCAGCTGGCCTTCCTGTCACCAGGAACTGCTTTGCTCATACAGCGCAGTAATATGGTCCGTGATTGAAAGACTAAAAAGACCAAACAGTGCAACGGGAAGGTCCAGGCTGATAAGCGCATAATAAAAACCGTGCCGTTGTGTGGGAACCTTGGAGAAATGGACACGTCGAGAGGTTCCTGTGGGTGTCAGCGAAATCACCTACAATAAGGATGCGTGAGACTAGTTCTAGTTACATGTTGTGCTCGCGTCTGCTACTAGTCAGTACGTATTTTTTTTATATTGGTGGATCCATGCTTGTCTGTGTACTCTGTTTGATTTCACACTGGAGCGGAAAGTCTGACTGCGCAGCAAAGGAGTGCCTTTATATTTTGTCTCGCGCGTACCGTCATGGTGTGGCCTTGCCCCTGTTTCATTATGCGCTTAACTGGAATTGATGGAGCATGCTGGTGGAGTACCTCAAGCTGGCATGATTGCTTTCGGTCTGAGGAGCTAAACAGTCAGTCGCTCTTATTTTAATGTTGCTCTTATTTAGATGCACCGCTTATTCACACACTGGTCTTTTTAAATACCTTAATGGTGCTTGGAGCTGATAGCACTGAAGAATCGATGATGACTTGGTCCACCTGATCCGACATGGTCCGTTCGCCCTATGCTTTTGGAGTTCCGCCCTCCTTGGCGCAAAAATAGAAATGCTATGGCTTTTGTTTAATGCTGGGGGGGGGACCCCAGGAGGCTCTGCTTGGGAGCTCGTTGATACCTTGGTTATAATGTTAACGGTGCAAATATGTCAGGAGGCACCTGGCAGAGCAGCTGTCATCATCTGCCCCAATAAGACTTGCTTCTAATCCGCCCGTCTCTTTGCTGGCAAATATCCGCTGATTACAGTTTCCATTACCATTATAAGCTGGTGGAGTGTTTGTGTTTTTCCTCTCCATCTCTCTCTCTCTCTCTCTCTCTCTCTCTCGCTCTCTCTCTGCGGCTGAGGCCCATTTGCTCCACCATCGCTTGTTGTCTTGGCGGCGAGCTCCTCCGGTGAAGTGCCACGCTGCTCATGTCATTAGATTTGGGCCCTCCCGTTAACGAGATGAAGAGTAGGAGTGCGTAATTGCTGGGTAAATGCTTTGCTGAGACTAAACGTCAATACAAAGATAGGGACTGCAGCTCAGGCACGTTGTTTTGCTCGGAGCAGCAGATCTGAATGGGCGGGAGGGGCTTGCGGCGCTTGTAATTGACGACGGCTTCTCCTTTCTACCCGCAGCTGGGGATCACTCGCTGACTGCCTTTCACATTTTACAGTCACCGTTTCTTTCCTGTGGCCAAAAAAGAACAAACCAACAAAATTTCCATGTCTTTGAACTGATTTATCGTGCCCTTTTCTGGCTAATGGTAATAGCTAACCTGAGATCCACAGAGGCACAGTCTTTGTTTCTTGTAAGCATTCTGCTAATTTTGCCATTTTCCGTTGAGCATAACTTGTATCTCAAAGATATCGGTAGGACACTGAGTGAGTAACATCACCATGTAGGTAGAGTACAACATGAATGACATCACCATGTAGGTGGGGCACTGCACGAATGACATCACCACATAAGCCAGGTACTGTGTGAATGACATCACCATGTAGGCATGGCACTGCATGAATGACATCACCACATAAGCTGTGTGCTGCATGAATGACATTACCATGTAGTCAAATCACTGCATGAATGACATCACTGTACAGGCAGGGTGCTATGGGAACGACATCACCATATAGGCAGGGCACAGCATCAGTCATATTACCATATAGGCGGGGTGAAGTGTGAATGACATTACCATATAGGCGGGGTGCAGTGTGAATGACATTATCATATAGGCGGGGTGCAGTGTGAATGACATTACCATATAGGCGGGGTGCAGTGTGATTGACATTACCATATAGGCGGGGTGCAGTGTGATTGACATTACCATATAGGCGGGGTGCAATGTGAATGACATTACCATATAGGCGGGGTGCAGTGTGATTGACATTACCATATAGGCGGGGTGCAGTGTGAATGACATTACCATATAGGCGGGGTGCAGTGTGAATGACATTACCAATGTTTAGGTGGGGCGCAGTGTCATTGACATATAGGCAGGGCTAGATTGCTGTAATATTACTGACCTGAGAACAGGGAATTGTACTGTACCTTGCTTTTTGCTGAATAAACAAATGTAAGTTTTATTCTTCTGGTTTGTGTAGCGAAGGTCTTTATAAACTGAAACCAGTGTTAAACTTAATCCTAAAATACTGGATCCTGCAAACATCATGTGCAGTCCACACACACACCTGGGTGTATTCCATGTCATTGGCTCCCAGTTGAAACATTGCTGTCGTCCCCCGTCTCTGGGGCTGAAACGCCGTCCCAGTTGGATTGAAGGACGGTGGACGCTGTGGCTGGATCTGCCAGTGTCTTCAGGTTGCCGTTTGGTTTCCCGCACCTGCCCCCTCTTGCTGCCTGCCCCAAGCCTAAATCCACACCGCTACTCTGATTCGCACCCTTTGCATTTTTCACGCCCTGATACGGCGAAACATTCCCCTGAGGAGGTGGGTGACTAAATTCTGGCATTGACGTCTGAAATGGAGGAATAATTAAGTTTGTCATCTGTGTTTAGTGGAACCCCCCCCCCCCCAGTAAGGTCCATTGGCTGTCTAATGAATCAGCAAAGAGAGCACACTGCCCCGTCTCTGAGCAGGGCCTGACAGGTCGTGTGGAATGGAAGCTCACGCCCATCTGTACATTTGGCGTGTCTTTCCTAAATGGTGTGTCCACAGCTGGGCAAACTGACTACAGAGTTATTTCAAACCCGAATTATCTCTAGATAAGGCTCTGTAAGCATCCCCCCCATACAGGTGAGGCTGGATTTCACATCTGGCCTGGATGCAGAAGCCGAGGTGGAGTTCCCAGCCCAAGCCGGGCCCCCCTTGCAAAATGTGGAGGCAGGCGGGCCCGCATCGCTCAGGCCATTAAAGATGGAGCATAGTTGCGTGGCCTGGAAGCAGCTGGGGCAGAGCAGGCCTGACACTTCCTCAGTAATGAGCCAGGTCTCGCCGGCTGGGTCAATAATTCATATAGAGCTCGAGTCGACACAGCCTGGGTCACTCCTGCCTCAGCGGCTCTGCCGGCAGGCCATCGCTGCATGGCCTCGGTGCCACGGGCTAGCGCTTCGCCGCCTTGCACTCGTAATAGCCATCGCCACGGCTACCGTGACGTGCAGCTAGCCCCCACCTCTGGTTTTATTGGACCCTTTCGGAGCGGTTCGTCACGCGGGTGGTAGCTCGCGGGCGTCTTGCGCCACACCGGAATGCGGTAAATGGAATGGTATTTGCGTCTCGATGCTGCTTAAGTAACATCAGCGTTTCCCAGCCTGCTCCAGCGAGCACTGAATCACGGTGACAGGGGCCAGGCCCCTGGGAAAGACAGCCGCATGGACCCCTCCAGCTCTCGTGCACTCTGCTCGAAAGGCAGACCCCGTCACTAATACCCCCGTCAAGGCTCCCGAATGCCGCTGTCTGTCAGGAAACAAATTAGAGCGTGCTGGAGGAGAATGGGAGGGGCACAGGGGTCAACGTTTATAAAGCTCAGAGTGCCCTTCCCTTCATTTTTATCGCCAGGCTGCACTGATGCCTGGGGTGGGGCGATGAGACATGCTGCCTGGTTTCTGCCACACTGAGGGTCAGAGTTCATCTCACCTGCATCAAACTCCAGTCACAGGGGCCTTTCAGCTTCGCCATGTCACCCATTGCTGATTTTTTTTTCTACATGCTAGATATATATATAATATTTACACAGATAAATATATAGCCAGTAATGTTGCAAATCTACACACCTCCCTCTGTCGAAATGACCCAGTTAGATTATATGTACATGTGACAATGCTTGTGTGTGTTTGATACGGTAAACTTTATTTATCCCGGGGGGAAACTTGTTTGCATACAGCAGCAGGAACATAAAGTGCACAGATATAGATATGGGCAAAAGCACAAGACAAAGTGTATGCAAACGGAGCATTACTCGTAGTGCGAACAATACTGTGCAAAGACACAGAGAGATATAAGGTTGTGTAATGAATATGTTTTATGTCACTGAAATAATGTCTGTCTGTTCTTGGGAGGATGGGTGTGGATTTTGTAGGTGTATGGGGGCTTGTGTTACAGTCTTATTACAGACAAATAATGTAACTATTTCAGCGGCTATGACTCCGGTCAGTTTATGAGTGGAGTCTGGACTTGTTTTCGGCTGTTCCTCCAGTGACTGTTAAGCGGAGTCATGTAGAGACTCAGGGGTCATTCAGGAACGGCAGGCATCTTTCGCTGTCCTGTATCCGACATGCGTCACATCGCCCATAAGAAGTGTCCCCTTCTCCCACCCCCCTTGCCCTTGCATTATTAAATGAAACCGATTTACCGGAAATGGGGCCACCATTAATGCCTCTCGTAGCTTGGTGGCAGCGGGGGGGCGTCGCATGCACAAGACGGGCAACACTGGGACGATAAATCAGCATGCAGTAATGACCGTA
Source organism: Mormyrus iriodes (assembly GCA_011763525.2). Lineage (NCBI taxonomy): Eukaryota > Metazoa > Chordata > Actinopteri > Osteoglossiformes > Mormyridae > Mormyrus > Mormyrus iriodes. The sequence continues at coordinate 273,117 of JAAGVU020000033.1, forward strand.
ATCAGAGGCAGTATGTAGAAATACAGCTTGCATAAAAGATCCGCCTTATTAGCTGTCATCGTCCATGCGATATATGTTCAAATAAATGTTTAGCAATAACCATGCTCGAGACGAATGCACCCCTTTACCTCATCACGAAGGGGGCCAGGGGGGTGAAAAATCGGCAGCGAGACCCGACATAGATATTGTCCTGCTGCAGCTATTGTCCACCCCATCCGTCACTGTCGGCCAGTCCGCCTCTCATTAAAGACCCCCCTTCCGCAGAACCACTTAATTTCCTTAAGAGGACCAGACACCTGATTCAATTTTGCACCCATTACACGGAGTCCGGATTTGTTTTTCCGCCCAGGCAGTATTGAGTCGAACGATCATGCAAGGTTAAGCAAAATATGATTCTTTAAAATTAAATGTTGTCGACACAATTTTCCTGGCCTCTGTGGCCCGGCCTTAGATGCCCCAGAGTTCTCCGATCTCATTTTATATCCCTCTGCACGCATTGGTGAACTGCCCCGATAATCCGTTTACTGTCCCCGGCTGGATCTGCCTCGTAAAAAGTGTCTGGCACAATGTGAGAGCGAATTCATTTTACTTTCCTGCTTGCGATTCCTCAGCCGGTGTGCCCTTCGCACTTGTTCAGGGTTTGTCTAAGTAGCTTGTGTTCCGGGATTACATAGCTGTGAAGTTCTTTCTGCAAGGCCATCTCTGGTGTTTGTGTGAGGCTCCTTAAAGGAGATGTTGAGGTTCCCCTCCTCTGGGTCGCTGTACTTATGTGAGACCACAGTCAGTGTGACCTCCTGCCCACTCCGACTGGGCTGAGTCAGACCCAGGAGGGGGAAGTCTCACTCTTTATGTCTATGTTTATTTGCCAGGGCTTCCATCTGCAACGTGTATGTGTGTTTGATCCCACACTCTCCCAAGTGACAAGAAAATGGCATGCATGGTTTTTTTTTGTTGTTTAATTTATTTCCTGTTGTGTACAGCACGCCAGTTGCCGGGGAACTCGCTGTCGTTGAGCTGAGGAGACGTGTAGCTTCCGGAAGCCTGGAGCTGTGAGACCGGACCTGGAGAAGCCGGGTCCCCCAGGATGTCCTCCCAGGGGCTCCCGAGTGCTCTGCACTGCTCAGCCACCAGAAGAGGGCTTGTCACCTGCTCTGACTGCTGGCTGGCTGGCTGGATTTGCATCGGCAGACTTCTGACGGGTTGCTCCCAAGAAGGCCTGCCTCCCAGCTCCTCCAAGGATCAAACGCTGTAGGACACACACAGGGCTTCTTCAAGAGCACCAAGTGGTGGCCCTTAGGGTGGGGAACCAGCAGATGCTCAAACTGCAGAATTATATCAAGGGCGGAGAACCGTTCACTCCTGCTTTCTGTGGCTGCGCTGTCAGGTATCTGAAGGATAGCGCAGGGAGTCGAGTAAAAATATCTTCTTTTTTTATCTCTGAGTGTTGCAAAGCAAACGTGAATTTTTCTGTGACTACAGTAAGCCTACAGAATGTCTGCTGCCTCTGGCAATTTTACTATTTTATTGTGTTTTGGGCCAATTTGGCAGGAGAGTGTGGTTGAAAATGCACTAAGGATACCCAGGGTAAATCTTAAGGTGTTTTGGCTGGGCTTTGTTTGGGCTGTGTTCATATTCGGGTTGTGTTCATGTTCGAGGTTGATGCTGCGTAGGGTCTGTGTGGTTGGGCCCCCTGCATCCCGCCAGCGTGGCTTAGGCCACGGGTACTCTCTGTGGGCACAAGGTGGCGCTCCTCGTGTCCAGGCTCCTGCTCCTCTGTTGGCGACAGCTTCCCGTTCTCTGGTCTGAACCCGTCTTGCAGCAGTAACGCGTTGCGTTCTCCCTCCTTAATTGAACACGAAAGGCAGACGGCTGGCCATTAAAAGGCATTAAAGGTGTCGTTTTCCATCAGAATATTGTTTTTGATTTGTTCCTTTCGGGTTTTTATTATGATACTATGAAGCACAGCACGGTCCTTAATTAATCATTAGTCTGTGCGTGGGGACGAGTGTGCTGTTTTGTGCGTGGCTGTCTTTGTTATTGCAATTATCTTTTCATTATGCTGAGGCAGGTTATTTTGAAGGGCGGACACAGATATTGTTTATGCTGTGGATTATGTATGTGATGGCAACCTGATAAGATTAGGCCTCTCTTGGGCTTCTCTTCATCGGCCGTCGCGTAGAATGACGATGTCATAGGGATCAGGAAACAGGTCCAGCCGTTGAAAAATGACGTTGGAGGGCGTCAGTGCTGGTTAACTACCAGCAGACTGCAAGAAACTGGATGGATGCGGCTCCAAATATGGGTGACTAATGGCTAAGGTAAGAGTACTCTGTGCGTGTCAGGGGGGACAAGGAATGGCTTCCTGCTATACAAGGGTGTGAAATGTGTAACTACATTTGATCTCTTGATCAAATAATCAAAAGGGGTTTGTGTGCTCATGTAGTGGGGGCTGGCCTTGAAAAGTAGGCAAGATGGTCTCTACACATGTAATCCTTGTCATTAAATTCAAGCAATCTTTTTTTTTATTATTAATGAATATTTCAGTAGTTATTGCAAGAGGGCTTCTCATTTGATTCCTCTGCCTTTCCTCACTGGTGAATTATTATTCCTGGAACCTCTTAATTAATAGCATTGTGCAGTTGGACGAGAAGCCGCCCATGCCTGCCCGGCCCGGCGGTGTGAACGGGACTGTGAGGCTTCCCATTGAGGATGCCAGCCCAGCGGGGCGCCGTTAATTCAAAGTAAGTAAACAAATGGGTCCCCCTGTCGCCATCGCTGCTCCTGCCCAGGTCCCAGTGAGCCCACTTCCTGGCTTTGTGTGTTTGGGAAGGGGGGGGCGGGTAGCAGCAGGCTTCCCAATGCTCCGGCCTGTCTGCCAAGAGAGGAATCCTGGAAATATTTTGGAATTTTAGCTGCCAAAGGTGGCAGCATTCTTACCTTAGCAATCCCTGTCTGCCATATGTTGGGTCCCCCTTTGTTTGCAGGGAGGGGTGTGTGTGTGTGTCTACACTGTGTGTACCCACATCCTGGTCCGGTGCCATTACTTATTGATAAGGCTTGGAAAAACGCGGAATCTAATGAAATTATCAACGTTGCTGAATTAATTATGAACATGAATAAGAGAGGCTGACCCTATGGAGCCGGGGACCTCATTAGCAATTCAGTCTCATCACATCCTCCTTTGGAGTGTAGCACCAGGCGCTGGGTCTTGTCCTGCCACTACTGCCGTGGCTGGCCAGAGCCTCACCTGTGCCTGGGGTCCCAGCTTGGAGCGGCCCGGAGTGTCTCGCATGTGTTCTTTACCTTTGTCGCGCTCCCTCAGTCCTTCTGTGTGTGTGTGTGTGTGTGTGTGTGTGTGTGTGTGTGTGTGTGTGTGTGTGTGTGTGCGTGCGTGTGTGTGTGTGTGTGTGTGTGTGTGTGTGTGTGTGTGTGTGTGTGTGTGTGTGTGTGTGTGTGTGTGTGTGCGTGCGTGCGTGTGTGTGTGTGTGCGTGCGTGCGTGTGTGTGTGTGAGTGTGTGTGTGTGTGCGTGCGTGCGTGCGTGTTCTCTCCAACAGCACGGCCGGAAAACGGAACCAACCATCTGCTGGACGCCGCTCCGGATCTGAGGTGAGGGTGTGTGCTCCCACCCGCTTCATGGTGCATCGTGGCGCTTTCGTCTGGTAAGCAGGGGCTGTAACTGCCCACTCCGTCTCGCTGCCCAGGGTTCCCTTCTCCTTCACACTGTCACGGATTTCACGCGTGTGTTTCCATGGAGAGCGTCCAAAAGGTTATGAGGTACCGCCATGCAGTTTAGCAACGCCCGCTTGCCTGCACGGTGACTCCTATACCGCACACTGCCGCTGTCTTACGGGCGACGCTGACCCCCCACTCCCTTACCGCTGATCCTGCCTTTGCACGTTTCTTGGTGAGTACTGTCGCCGTCTGTCACAGGCCATGTTAAGCCGTTTATGTATGACGGGTCAGATGCTCTCTGATCACCGGATCTCCTTAGTTTCTGCAGTCCTCAAATGCCAGAGTGTTTTCGTGAACCATAAGCTTAGTTTATATGAATCGTTCTTGCTGTGTTCATGTCTTTCCATATAGTTTGTGTAATTTAGAATACAGTGGTACTTTTTAAATAACATTAGTTTTTCCACATACTTCATTAGATATTGTCTGAAAGTTAAAGAGAAAAGGGAGTTTCCACCCTCAGTGGCTGCGTTCTCCAAATCAACCGAATTGATCGGCGTACAAATTACGGTAATCCTAAAAGGGGGCCGGTCGATGTATTGATTACTTTTATGAGGATCATCAAATAGCCATCGCTATTACCGGGGGGCCTGGTCTTCTGAGAGGGTCTGACTGATGGCGCTGGGGGAGCAGATGTTTGCCGCCATGTTCCCGTGGCCCTGGCAGCAATTAACGATCTGACCTGCCATTATATCGCATATCAGCCGGGTGGCGGGTCACTTTGTCGCTAATGTGCATCTCCGCTGAGAGAGCGTCGAAACCAGCCAGTTCAGCAACATCTTGGTAGTAGCAATTTATCTAGTGACATCTTAGTTACCAGGCCAGGACCGACACATATTTCCCGTATTTACAATATGACTTGTACAAATGGCAGCTAGCTGGAAAGGAGCGCAGCTAATTGTCTTCTCTGGCTTCTCCTCCTGTTTACAGACTTTCGGAAATGGTGTCAAGAAATAAACAAAGGGAAACGGTACCATCAAGCCTCTGAAATGGCAAATGTCAAAAGTTCAAGGTTTTCAGTTGCATAGCTTTAGTATTCACGTGAGTGTCCCATGGCTGATTTAATATTCGACATTTTAAGGTTTAATTGTTAAAGAAAACTGTGTTTTATGTGGCTGCAACGGTAATAACTAATGATAGATGCATAAAATTAACATAAATTTCAGACCAAGAGAGTATGTATCTGATCATTGTGCCACAGAGAATTGCTCTAAGTTAGGAAGTTAATTTTGTTATCTCCACCCCTCATTTAGACATGCCGCTTTACAATAATTGGAAAACAGAATAAAAGATTAGGATTTGCTAGGCGGTGGGCGCCAATGGGGTATGACAGGATGGAAGCACCAGGGACCATGTGTACATGGTGTCCGGTTAGACTGCCCGTGACCGCCCAGGGGTCACCCCTTTGGAGCACAGCGTAAACAAAAGAGCATGGTGCTAATCTTTCTGTTTGGTCCAGATCTGTTGATCAAGTCAGGTCTCCGGTTCCAGTTGGAGCCACGTGACAGGCGTCCTGGCGACAGGGGCTGGAACCCTTGGGGTCATCAGGAAAAGCACGAATGCCACACGCTCGGACAGCTGCGGCTGACGACATCGCAGTGCAACGCTTCTGTCTAAGCACGCAAAACAAAAAAATTACAGCTTTTAGAGCCCTCAGTTCCTAGTTTTCAGGTTCCTCAGCCTTTGTCACCAAGGAGGGGGTATGGGGAACCTGCCCGAACGCAGGGCTAGACTTCACTGACAGGGTTGCGAGGCTTTCATCTCGCCTCCTGGGTTGTCCCCGTCACTCACATGGCGCTTCTGATATCTATGCACAAACTGGCAGCATTACGAGCATCAAGCGAATCAGGCGATGATTCAGCCATAAATACATGCATGAGTGTTTGCCACTGGCATTTGTTGGAGACGCTGGTATCCATGTGGCTGCCGCAGCCTGATCCGACCTGACGGATTTGGGTGTGTGGTGCCCCTCACACTCAGCTATCTCAGTGTTTTTGGCTTCACACAGTTCAGGGGGGAAGTATTCACTGAAATTTGGTCACAATCAATGATCTTTGGTCACATTCAGTAATCCTTGACCGTTTTGGCAATCATTGGGCCAAACAGAGTTCTTTGGATGCATTCAGTGATCTTTGGCCCTTTCCACATTATTTGGGCATGATTAATGATCTTTGGCCCAATTAGAAGTCTTTGGTTGCATTTAGTGATCTTTAGGTCATTTGGAGATCTTTGGCTACTGTCAGTGATCTTTGGCTCACTGGAAATCTTTGTTAACTTTCGGTGATCTTTCCCCCATTCGGTGATATCTGGTCATGCTCGACGGTGTTCGGCCCGCTCAATAATCTTTGGTTGCGTTAGGTGGTCTTTGGACCGGTTGACAATTTTCGGTTGCTTTTGTTGGCCTTTCGCTCAATTCATGATCTTTGGTAGTGTTTGGTGGTCTTTGAGATATTTGATGTTTGTTTGCGTTCTGTGGTCTTTTATCCACTGACGATCTTTGGTTGTGCACAGTGGTCTTTGCTCACTTTTGGTGATCCTTGGTCATTTTGTGTCACCTTTTTCCTTTCAAACAAAATGTCACTTTAAAGCGGATAAGGCAAAATATTCTTCCCATTTTCCACAGTCATCGCAATCTGATGCGTAAAATCTGGGGTGCGTCTGCATAACACACAGCCCTCTGTCCTCAAGTCCCCATCCTCTGCGAAAATGAATATCTCTGCTACTTGCAAGTGACAAGTTCCAACAGGAACCCATTATATCCTCATCAGTTTGTACAGAAGCAAGGCAAAGGAACACAAATGGGGTCACCTGAGCTGTGCGTATCTACAATTCAAATTGAGGCTCTGGTCTCGGAGCCGGTCCCCTCTGCGTCGCCATAAGTGCATTAGCGGTGGCAGCCCTTTTTCGCTCACATTTGTCACAGGAATTTAATTACTTGAATGACCACAAAACTAACAAATTTAATTCTGCATGTGTGGACTGACTTGGAGTGACAGAATTCTATATTCATCCCCCTGTCCCCCTCCTTTACACTTCATAAAATGCAGATAAAAATCTGCAGAGGAGACGGCTTCCCTCTCGCCTCGCTCATTATTCCTGCGCGGGCGTGTGCCGCCGCTGCCTTGTGCTTGTTGTCGAGCTGGATTTTGATGGAGCTGCATTTAAAGCTGGTGCTGGTGTCAGCAGACGTTCGCGCTGTTAGCGCCGCGTGTGAGTCGCGTTCCGCTCCGTCCCCTCAACGGCACGATTTTCACTGGCGCTCCGCCGGTCCCTTTTGATGTCTGAAGTCTTCTTCGGTCGCCGCTTTGTGTTTTCCTGATCTCATGGACTCGGTATCCTCGGTTAATCACCATGCGAAGGGGCTGTTGCTTCATGTAGCGGCTGGGCCTAGTTCAGCTCACGCGAGACTGGGGTGGCAGGGTAAGTGGTGGCGGTGGCCTCCCTGTGCAGAGGCGCTCTTCGTTCCCATGTCAATCAGTAACATGTATCCCTGCGCCACCAGCTGCAGTTTTCATGGCCTTCTCTCCATCTTGGGACTTTGATTTTATCAAGATGCCCTTTGCAGATTAGGCCTCACTCTCAAAGGAGAGTTCAGAATCCAGAATAAAATCACATTACAAAGCTTCACCTCACCTTAAAGTTTGAAGATATGATGCTTTGGGATATTACCTTCAGTCTGTTTTTAAATTTAATCTTGGACATACTTCCTTACCTTGATGGAGATAAAATGAGGATATTGAGTGAACTGGTCAGGAAACTAAGGGTCATTACATCGGAGCCTCTGTGAAACGGGTATGTGAGTAGCTCTCGTTTTACTGGAGCCGGGGTCAAAGGTCAAATGAACGAGAAGGTTCATGTGGGGTGCTGGTGTGGTTGAGACTGTTAGGCAAAGATTGCTATTCAGCCTCTGAAATATTCTGGTATTACATAATTTAAGCATGTTTACACATTACAGAAGCCATTGAAATGGTAACAATTATTTTTTTCCCCCCAATCTTCGATTGAATAAATTAATGGTTGTTCAATTCAACCAAAGTAATGAATTATGCATATTGAAAGCATTTTTGTTGTTGTTATTGTTAAGTATTTGTTTAGCTTGCAGAATCAAAGGGCCCGTATGTCTTGTTGGTTTTGAAGGAACTTTGAGATGCCCTGACTCTCGTGTAGGGGGAATACTGCAGCGATCGCCATACGTGCCGCAAAGAATTATTTAGCCCAAGTGGAACAGGGCCACAGCCGCCGATAGGGGGTGGGCATTTTTAAGAGTAATGTCATTAGCCTGTGGGTGAAGGGCTGTAACCCCAGACTGCACACATGCTGGGAGGCCCCGCCTCGCTGTCTCCCTGACAAATGTTTATCTAATGGGGCTGACCACAGGTTAAATCTTGGGCTCATTAAAAGCCAAGCACCAATTACAGGTGATAAGAGGGTGCAAACAATAGCTTTTCAGACCGCCCAGAGCCCCCCCCCCCCCCCCTTCTGTGTCGAGTCCTCTGTTATTTTGTGTGAGATGTTTTCCTCTTTCAGAAAAGAGCCTTGTTAAGAGGAAGATATTTATTTAAGTAGGCTTGCCATGGTTTTTTGGGGGTTTTGTAAAATGACAGACAAAATAGGCAATTATTACCAGAAAGCTGGCGCACGCCTGTTTGTTTGGAATGTCATTTGGCGAAAGAAACAAACTGGAAAACAGGTGAATTTTCCCTGGCGAAGAAACGGGGCTTAGAATCCCGCGGATTTATATTGACACCTAATATTAATTTGGAGGTAACGAGGGGTGGGGCTTTTGGACCTGACAGTTATTCATTAGCCATGTTAGCACGTGCGGTGATGAGATGATGTTCGTAGATGGCGAAATGAGATGGGAACAAAGTGGGCCGTGAAAATGAGGGAGGGGCTGCGGTGGACGACGCGCCGGGTCAGAGTGCAGTGCTGTTTTACAACAGCGCAGTGACAGACTGCAGCGCCCTGTGATGTTTTTTTCAGCCACCATGCGTGTACATCAGTGTGTGTGCGCTTTTCCCCCCTCGTGCTGCTTTTTGATGTTCCTCTGATTTGTAACTTTTCATGTGCTGCCAGCCGGCCGTCATCCGCAAAGAGCGGCTTCCTTTCCGGGGCGACTCACGTGTATAAATATTTTCACTTGATGAATAAGATGCAGCCGGCAGGCTGGCGGCGCCAGAGCTCGCCAGGCTTTGATACGCTTCTCGCGGGGTCGCGATGGTGCCACTGTGCCGCGCCTCGGACCCGCCACGCAGGAGCGCCGCTCCCTGGATCGCCGGCGAACCGGGAAGCCGGCGAAAACCAGCACGCTTAAATATTGCATTCCCGTTAACTCTGTGTACAGAGGTTAGCCGCGGTGTGCCGTTATTTATTTAGGCAGTGTGTTTTTTCGTTAAGAAACGCACTAATTATTGATCAAACTTCTTTCCTCTAAATGTATTTTTTAAATACTTTCCCGCACATGCTCAAGCCAAATGTGTGGATAATCTGCTATATGTGGGTGAAAAAAACAAATCCATCCATCCATCCATCTATACATCCATCCATATTCGATATTCTCCCAGGAGAGGGTCTAGGGGGGCTCGGAGTTCATCCCAAAAACCACAGGCTGCAAAGCAAGGGACACCTTGGCCAGGATGCCGATCAATAACAGGGCACAAACATTGATGCGTTAAGCCAATATATATCCATCCATCTTCTAACTGCTTATATTGGTCAGGGCCATCGGGGGAGGTCTAGCGGCCATTCTAGAAAATGCAGGGCGCATGGCAGATAAACCTGGACAAGACACCAGTCAATAACAGGGCACAAACATCTACCCATCCATTCATTTTCCATGCCCGCTTGTCCTATACAGGGTTGCAGGAATCCGGGGCCTATCCCAGAAAGTACAGGCACCAGGTAAGGAAAGACCGAGGATGGGGCGTCAGCCCATCACAGGGCACACACACATGCATACACACCTACAGGCACTTCAGCAACTCCCGTTCACTTTAGCATGATTTTGAACTGTGTGGTGAATCCAGAGAACCTGGAAGAAACCAGGGTAGGATCAGTGCTGCATTAATGCCAATATATATCCACCCATCCATCCATCCATCCATCCAACGATCCATCCATCCATCCACCCATCCTCTGACTGCTTATTCTGGTCAGCATTGTGGCGAGCCCTGGTGCATATTCTAGAAAACACAAGGTGACTACACCATGGATTGGATGCCAGTCAGTAACCAGGCATAAACATGATATGGTAAAGCAAATATATATGATAACGAAGTGTGCGAAACTCTATACCCATTTAATTTCATTATAAATGTTGGCCATTTTAAGTGGCTGATTACACAGAGTCTGTAAAGGTAAAATGTGCTTAAAAGAGTCGTGCATTCAGGTGCGGCTGAAACACTCCAGTGCCAAGGAGGAGTCTTAGGAACAGCAAAGCACTCCCCAACCTCGAGACTCACTGTTTATCCTGCTGAACAGGAAAAGCTTGTAAGCTGTTCCTTGAACAACATAACCCCAGGTCTGGATTTTAAATATAGCCAAGACTTAGACTTTTTAATTGCTTGATATATAATGCATATGCATTCAGATGGCGGCTTATTGCTTATTCAGGAATTTTCCGCAAGTGGGGAGGGCAGAATTTGAAAGTACGAAACGGTTGGGCATGAGCCACACTTGTTTATTTACTCATTTGTTTTTTGACCACTCCTTTTTCCGATGACTCTGTCGGATCATCTTCCCCCCAAAGGAGAAGGGAACAACGTCGCGGAGGTTAACAGGAGCGTGGAAGGGGTGAGGCGGGGCCTCCTGGCTTTTTCGGCAGATAACGATCTCTTGGAACGGTGTTTTTTTCGGTAAAGATAAAAGGTCATTCCGGCGTTGCACCGTACCGCACATCTGACTGAAGCAGGTGTTAGAAATGCAGATGAATAGGCCAGACGAAAGACAATACAAATTCGGAGTTAAAATGGTACTGGCAAGCCGTCTCTGTTCTTAACGCGGGAAGCCCAGGGAGCGTTAATAATTGACGCGGCGGTGTGTGTGCGCCTGCGCGGGGCCGCTAGTTAGAGGAGAGGTGTCGGCCGCGCTTAAACAGCGAGCCGTGCTTTGTTGTGTACACGTCTGCCGCCGCTGCCTCACGCACCCTCTCCTGCTGCTGGTTTAATGATCGGCTCAGGACGGCATTCGCTGGCCGAAGTGCAGCTTCAGTTTTTTTTTGGGGGGAGGGGGGTTTGAAGGAGGAAGGAGGGGTGGAAAAAAAAGAGAGGCTTTGTACGCTGGGGTGTTTTTCAAAGAAGCACAGACTTGAAGCCATTGGGAGAGTCCTTTGACTTTAATCTTGGGATCCTTTGAAAATTATGGCCGAGGATCGTGGCACTTCATTAAAAGACGTGCCGCTCTTCTTCTTCTTCTTCTTCTTGTGGAGTTCGGCCAGGATTTCACTCCGTGCTGATTTCAGCGTTCCTCCCTCGGTTTGGCCCCTTGCCATCCAGGGGCACCTCGCATTAGGGACATTCTGCATTCAACCCACCACCCAATTAAGGGCACAGAGGTTGTGTGGTGGTCATGGTATGGTCTTTGTTATGGTCCCATGGAACCAGAATGTGGACAGCATGTCAGGTTTTCTCACCCTCCTCCTAAATCTTGAATCTCCTGAATCTTGTTCCGGCTCACAGGTGCAATGCAGGCTAACTTTAAAGATGGGGTCCCATAGGCCTGTTGCTGAGGGCCTCAAATCTCGAATTGGCAAACTGAGTCCCTTAGTGAAACTCTTGAGGACACTTGGCAGAGATTGGCACGTTGAAGTCACTGGGGCTCATTGGGTCCCTGGTCAGGTAGTCTTGCTTGCCGGCAAGGCCTGTCACCTGATGGCTAAGGTCACTTGAAGATCGCCTCTCCTCACCATGTGCCTGAAATCAGAGGTGGAAATTTCAGGTCCAGAAAGTAAAAATCCAGACAAGGATTTTGTTTCAACCAAAAACTTGGGTACTCTGTGACTGTGACTCTTCATACTCAATTGGTTGGTTGAAACAAAGTTTTGGTCTGGACTCTGGACCTGAAATTTCCACCTTTGCCTGCAATCCAGGCTCTGGGGCTTCGCCGAAAATGCAGGCACTGGATGTACAGATCAGGCCTCCGCAGCCAGGTTTGAGTCACCAGGTCTCTCCTACGACGCTGGAGTGTCTCTCTGTTTTGTTTGTTAATCTGTGAGCGTATGTGTGTATGTGTGTGTGTGCATGCCCGTGTGCTTCTCCCTGACATGATGTTCACAGACAACACACGTTTTTATAAATAGTAAAACTCCAGGACGGGGTAAAACTCCCCCAAGCTTTTCTGGAGACGGTTAGATTATAAAACGCCTCTCTGCTCGCGCCGCTAAAAGGCGCCGCGTGAAAGAGTTGTCATTCCGCCCGGGGATTTTTTAACCCGTAAACACAAAACGAGCGGTGACAATGGCAGGCGAGCCGGCATCGGAGGGCGCCTCTGCGCCGCGTTTGTTTACGATCCGCGCCGTCGAGTGGGAGGACTTCGGATAAACGCCGCCGGCGCTCCCGCGTGCTGGCTGAGCTTCGTGAACTTATTTGCGCTATCGTAATTTTGTCAGCAGCCATGCCGCGGCCCTCTGTTGTGCGCGACACCTTTGGTGTCACCGTTTTCAGCTTCCGAGCTGCTGCCAGGTGTTGGAAAGGTCTAGTGCGCACGGGATGTTACCGTACGGGGGCAGCTGTTACCCTTCTGTTCCATCTGAGCTTCTGATTCTCAGTTTCTCTGTGGAAAGTATTTCCTCGCAACTCGTACACTGACTCTAGTTAAGGAGACCAGCATCCATACAGATCAGGTTCCAGTCATGGGTTTCTTCGTAGAAACTAGAAGTATATAGATTGCTTGTTTTCCTCGTAACTGATGAGGTTTATTATTGACGTTCGTGTGAAGTCTAGTAACGTTCACTATCCCTCTCAGACGACGACATCTCAATTCACCAGCTATGAGAACCAGGCACTATCTCTGTTCTTTATGGTTCTTCATGCACAGTCATGTGCTGTTGTGGGTATCGTTTGATTCCATGTGTGTTTTGGAGACTATGATAAAGGACGGGGACAGTGAGGAGCAGGGCTACTTGGAAAAGTTTCCCCTTTCTGGATCATCTGGGAACTGCGTAGGGTTGGGATGGAAACAGGGGATGGGGCTTATAGATGAGAACTGGGGGGTGGGGGCAGTAAACATGGACAGATGCACCTTGGACAGGAGAATGATTGTAGAGAGGATAGGTACAGGTCCTGGGGCTGGTGTCAGCCAGCATTACTGGCAACAAAACAGAACACAAAAATGAATATATATTGAAGTCAGCAAGAGATGGGTGGAGCTAAAGAATATTAATAACCTAGCTCATCTGAGCCTCCTTCCCCAGACACCAACATCCATGCGACAGGAAGTTTACAAGCATAGCAAACTTCACAATGAGCTTCTTTCTGAAATGCACCAATCTCTTAAGGGCACCAAAACGTGTTACTCCACACTCACAGGTTGGAGCAGAAATTTACTTCTGGCTAATAAAAATCTCAGCGCATTATCCAATCAGTTGGGTGAACCGGGACCCATTGGGCCTTCTGGAGCTCCAAGGCAATGCTCGGGGTGTCTGCATAGACTCCATTCCTCGTGATACGAGAGCTTTTGCCACAGTGGACCCACAATTCCATGCTGCTACGGGGAGAAGTGTCCCACTGAATGCTTGTGTGCCTCAAACAACAGAAACAGAAACAGCCCTTTGATCAATCAGTCTATAAACCAAAGTCTGTTGAGGAACATTGGTTTCGGGCCTGAAAACACAGATTCCAGGAGATCAAACCGTGTCAAATCACAATTCCAGAATAATAAGCTTGAGCTCTGATGGAGAATCATCAATTACGCGGCCCTCTCTCTTTTAACCGTAAGACCGTATTGATCTTCAGCCGAGGCTGCGTAACACGTGGATCCAGACCTTCGAATTGAAACTGAAGTTTTTCCGCAGAATTGCTTTTGAAACCGGTGGTGGAAATGCAGGACTCAATCGATTCCTAAGTCGAATTTATTTATTAATTTTTAACCTTTAGCTTGTGTTTTTTAGGCATCCTGTTGGATAGACAGCGAAAAAATGTGGCCAGTAACCCGCTGGGAAATGCAGCATGCAACATTTAGAGCTGTTATTAGACATTTTGGAAGCTTAGTCGGTAGTTGCGTAAGGTGCAGTGCTTGATAAAAATGAGGGAAGTGCTACTTCCAGACAGCAGCCGTCTCGTTTCGAGTTGTTTCAAATGAGTTTCGGTGAAAATCTTCAGTAGAATTTTGTCGGTGTACGTGATCCTGGGACGTAGCCCAAGTCAGCCTCCGGTGGATGTGTTTATACGCGTGACCACACCCCGGAGTCGACGTCCAAGCCGAAACATTGCCTCTTTTCATCTGCCGCTCCTCGTTAACGCAGTCCAGGCAGCTCACTTCTGTTCCAGCCTCAAAAAGAGTCCAGTGCCTTTGTTTTGCCTCCTCTGTAGGGAGCGGGGGGGGGGCTGTTTTTTGGAAGGCGAGGAGAGGCTGGGGGGGCGGGGCGGAGGGGATCGATAGTGTTTTCG
>JAAGVU020000033.1:300167-313000 GCA_011763525.2 Mormyrus iriodes
GTCCATGCTGAGCTATAAGCTATAGGTCCATGCTGAGCTATAAGCTATAGGTCCATGCTGAGCTGTAGGTCCATGCTAAGCTATAAACTATAGGTCCATGCTGAGCTATAGGTCCATGCTGAGCTGTAGGTCCATGCTAAGCTATAAACTATAGGTCCATGCTGAGCTATAGGTCCATGCTAGGCTATAAGCTATAGATCCATGCTAAGCTATAGGTCCATGCTGAGCTATAGATCCATGCTAGGCTATAAGCTATAGGTCCATGTTAAGTGATAGATCGATGCTAAACTATAGATTCATGCTAAGCTATAAACTATAGGTCCATGCCCAGAAATGTGCTTCAGGCTCATGTGCAGAAATAATCCATTAATCCATCCATTGATTCATATGCGTGGTGCTGAGAGAACCGGGATTATTGTAAAACACTCCATATTTATTGTGGACTTACCTGCAGACTCACACTGTTACATGACTCCTAGTTTTCTATCTGCGTGGTAGATGAAGATCCCATAAAACTGTCAGCCTTGTCCATTGACCTGCTGTGATGCACCAAAGTGACATATCACCAGTTTATAATACTAAACCACAGCCCCATCCAGCGCTACCATCTTCATGAGCAACCTAGTTGGGTTTTGGCAAATGTATAACTGTGGGAAGGCATCGTGTTGTTGAGGGGCAGTGAACTGCCAGACCAGTGTTGCCACTAATGTTAGCATCCCTGGCCTTCGCCCTGTGCCTGAATTGCAGGATGGTCTGGGAGATCCCTTATGCTTTCCCAACAGGGAAGAAGTAAACAGTCCTGTAGCTGCTCACTCAGACATTCACCCGTGTGGCTGCCTGGAATCTCCACAAGCAGATACACTACCGAGTTAGCAATTCATGTTTTAAGCTACATATTTCAACGTATACAATAAAGCCTGTGTATTTTCCCCGCTTTGCGATGACTGGCGTAGGAAATCCCTTACGTTTGCATGTTCGCTTTTAGCTACTAGCTTCTTTATAGTTTGTTTCCTTTTAGTGTATTTCAGCATGCAGCCACAAAGGTGGTGGAATACGGAATATAAAGGCAGACAGGAAACAGGGAAGCAGCTAAAGCTTTAATATTTACTATGGAAGTGGGTGAAAGAGTCAGACAGGCGGTCACTCTTCATGCACACGCCCGTCCAAACAGCCGCGGGCTGAGAAGTGTTTCCTTGACCTCTTCTCTTAGAATTAATCCAGTCATGCATGAATGGGTCTTCTCGTGAAGTTCTGCTGTGTGTTTAGAGGTCAGTGGCTCTGGGCCGCACCCTTGGCAATTGACTGTCTGGCGCCCCCTCTGTCCCCCCCCAACCTTCTTCTCCCCGAGGCGAGGGGTCGGAGTCCCATGAGTGGAACAGGCGGGGGCCAGACACTCACCTGCTTCTCCTGCTCTACTGGAGTCTACCCCAAGTCATTAGAGAGCCTGTGGTGAGGTTCTGAGCATGCTCCCCCCCCCAGTGACCCTTACAGTGAGAGAACTTCTGGAACATCTCCAAACCCTGGGCCCGTTGGTCAGGAGGACCCCAGAGTTCACCTGCCAAGAACCCCGTGAAAGGCTGGGTTCTCTAAAGAAACACTTGTTGGACTGGTGCATTGGCCACACCACCGTGAAGAGCACCACTGGCTTAAGGGACACTGACCTTCCAGCTCACTAGCACCGTATGTAGGCTGCATTTTTCATTGCATAACACAAAATCATTTTCTGCTCCCTTTATCTGAGGGAAGACACCATTGTAGACCTGCTGCAACGTGGGTGTCGAGGAAAGCAAGGCTTTCCTCCAGGCTGGTCTCCCAAAAAAGGCTGATGTGAAGTTCTAGCCTGTGGAGATACTTTTTGAGACGCAGCAGGGTTCCTGTCTTGCTGGCCAAGCTCATGTGGCTTGTATGACCTTTGTGTAAGGTGGCATGTTCATAGCATGTAAACACATGTGAGATGTGACATGGCATGTCCGAGGCATGTGAGCATGTGTATAGCCTGTTAACCTGCGTGTGAGCTCTGAGGCATAATGTTTATAGCATGCGAATGTGTGCACTGTGGCATGCCTGAAGCATGTGAGTACACGTGTGTAGCCTGCAAGTTATTAGATGAAATATCTGGTACTTTGGCCAGGTTGGGAGTGTCGGTCTGCTTGAATCCAGCACCTTTGGTTTTACTGCTGCCTTTGGATGCCCCATTTGTTGATGAAGGCGAAAAATCCCATCGTGCCACCTTTTTTGGAGTGAGAAGGATAGATTTTGTCAGACGACTTGCTCCGTTACGCTATGTAGTGCTGATGCCTTGCAGCGCCTCCTCTGGTTAACGACGATAACGAGAAACCTCAAGAAACGGGGCAGGCAGAAGGATCCACATGCCTCTGAGGCACAAAGTTGTGTGCGCACTCATTGATCCACTGTTGGATCCGTAAACTCGATAGCTTTTGTGCGCTGTGAAGCACCCTCACATCCCCTCGCGGGTAAGCAGAGGAGAACTTGAACAAACTGTCTGTTGGATCTCAGGATAAATCCAGATTACTTGGTCACATTCCGAACAGTGACCATCTCTAAAAATAATTTCTCTCTGCGGGAAAGAGAGTTGATTACTTGTGAGTGTTTGGTGAGCTAAAAGCACAATGTGAAGATAACTTAGGAATTATGTGTGGTTCTGCGGCACAGAGGAGTGTGATGAAACATTGTAGTAATGTATTCGACATCTCCTCTCAAAATGAGGCTATACTCCCATTCAACTAGCCCATAAAGAACTGAGGGTCACTATTAAATAGAGGTACGCAGTATATTTGTGCTATTATACCTGTCACTGAGCTTTCTGAACTTTTATATGTTTATTTCTCATCAAGTTTTAATGGCTGAATATTTGGTACCAAAGACATATTACATTAGCATTACCATCCTGCTTAATATCTCGAACACTCAGTAAGGATGGGCCACCATTCTTGTCCTGAAATCAAGTTGGTGTTGCCTGCCAGTCCCCGGACACGCTGAATCTGAAGGACGACGTCGCCATCTAGTGGAAAATTTCATCTGGCAGGCCTACTCTCAAATATGTTACAATACAACAGTGAGCCATGGCCCGCTTTTCAGCAGCGACTTTGCTAAATGTAAAAGTAGACATCTGGCATGCACATCACTAATGTAATAAGTTCAGGTTAAAGTGTTGGTTGTTAATAGTAAAATTATTTTTCATGCAACTTTAGTACAAGGAGCATATGAACGGATGCAGCATAGACCTGACACTTTGGCAGGTGTGTGTTTGTGAAGGGTTTCTTTTATCCACCGTGCGATTTTGCAGAAGGATAATACCTCTACTAGGAGACACGTACTTGGGCCTCCATAGGGCTAAATCACAGTAAATTCCTACACCACCCTGTTCGTTAAACTTCATTCTTCCTTTTAACATATACACGTGTTAAAACCACATATTTGACACCCGTAGCCAGTTAGGCGCGTGTGACCCAGATGCAGACGTGCTGTCTCTGTTCCACCGGCGGATCGCAGACGACGGGGCCTTTTTCACCAGGAATAGGGGGCTGGGGTTTCTCATGGATCGAGGGATGAAAAGAGGGAAGAGGGAGGAGAGGCATTCACTTATTAGCCTGTACCGCAGCCTCAGGTGCAAAGGGGGCACGTGTGTCTGACCCACCCTCTCCCAGACGTGTGTCGTGTACACCTCAGGGTTTCTGATCATCGCTCGATTGATTGTAGATGGATGAGCCCCAAAAATCATCGCAACCTCCCAAAGAAAAGGAAAAAAAACAGACTTTGTCAGCTGGCCTTATGTAGGGGCGCTTTGCAGTCTGCACAGACACGGCCATCCGGACAAAGAGGGGGAGACGGCTTGATGAAACCCAGATGAAATGCATTTGGATGAGTGGGGGGGGGGGACACAACTTAGGAATTAACAGATGGCAGGCACTTTGGAAAACATACCTTTCGTATTTTAACAGTTGTCTTTCACTCTGCATACAGAAAAACAACCAGTGTAATAAGGGTGGTGTTAATGCTACATGACACGAGTGCTACTTTGATACGCGTTAGCATTACTCTGGTTATGTGCTAAATGCAGCAGATAAGATGGAATTGGGAAGGAGATGTAGGGGGCTGTCTGCTTTTAAGTGCAGGGAGGATGTCACGTTGAAATGGCGCTGCCAGCCAGCCGTCTCTTCTTTTCCTTTGTGCTTTATTTTCCTCAGAGTCGGTGTCTCGTTCACGGTGGCGTTCTCCGATCTCAGAGGCCTTCCTTGGGTGCTCCTCCCCTGGGTCCTGCTGAGTCGGGTAGTGTTTGAAAAATGCCTGCTGAGGCCCCTCACGTGGCGGGGGGGGCTGGGGGGGTTCTCCACCCTTCAGCCTTTGTTGCATATTTTGTTTTTGAAGTGATATTACAAGGGTGTGTCGAGAGTTGGAAGATCATGACTCTAGCGTGTTGTGTGTGATTCACAGCAGTCTGTGCTTTTGAACCACGTGGTCTGAACCTCTGCATGGTCTCTGGTCATTACAGTGCTCTTTTTCTCATGGTAGCTGGCAGAATTTTGAAAGTTGCGAGTAGCCCTCAGCGTTTGTAGTATGAACTATTACAGCTGACAGTGTCTCTACAGTCTGTCTCTGATTGGGTTGTCTTTAACTACATCTCTGTACAGCTGACCATTCATCTAGTCTGGCCATGTTTCACAGTCGTTACACTTCTCCCTGTGAATGCCTGTGTGTAGCTCACAGTGTCTTTTAAATAGTGACTCACATTTTCCTTATTATGGAGCCCACAGATGATAAATGATGCAACTTGCAGCCCAAACTGACCGGGTGTGTATCCTACTCTCTGTGTAGTTCTCAGAATCACTAACCCCGTTTGTTTGTAGATTGCAGTATTTCTAACCCCATTTGCATGAAGAGCAGAGCATCACTAATCCCATTTGTGTGAAGATCACAGTAGTACTAATTACCTTTGATTAAAGATCCCAGTATCACTAACCCAGTTTGCATGAAGATTGTGGGATCACTAGCCCCATGTGTGTGTAAATCGTGGTATTACTAACCCCGTTAGTGTGCAGATCACGGTGCCACTAACCCCATTAGCATGCAGATCACGGCATCACTAACCCCGTTAGCTTGCAGATCACGGCATCACTAACCCCGTTAGTGTGCAGATCACGGTATCACTAACCCCATTAGCGTGCAGATCACGGTATCTCTAACCCCGTTAGCGTGCAGATCGCAGTATCACTAACCTTGTTTATGTGAAGATCGCAGTATCACTAACTCCATTAGCGTGCAGATCACGGTATCTCTAACCCCTTTAGCGTGCAGATCACGGTATCACTAACCCCGTTAGTGTGCAGATCACGGTATCTCTAACCCCGTTAGCGTGCAGATCATGGTATCACTAACCCCGTTAGCGTGCAGATCATGGTATCACTAACCCCGTTAGTGTGCAGATCGCAGTATCACTAACCCCGTTAGCGTGCAGATCGCAGTATCACTAACCCCGTTTGTGTGAAGATTGTGGTATCACTAACCCCATTAGCGTGTAGATCGCAGTATCACTAACCTTGTTTTTGTGAAGATTGCGGTATCACTAACCCCGTTAGCGTGCAGATCATGGTATCACTAACCCCGTTAGTGTGCAGATCGCAGTATCAGTAACCCCGTTAGCGTGCAGATCACGGTATCAGTAACCCCGTTAGCGTGCAGGTCACGGCATCACTAACCCCGTTAGCATGTACATCACGGTATCACTAACCCCATTAGAGTACAGATCCTGGTATCAATAACCCCATTAGCGTGTAGATCACAGTATCACTACCCCCGTTTGTGTGAAGATCGCGCTATCACTAACCTCGTTACAGTGCAAATCATGGTATCACTAACCCCGATTGTGTGACGATCGTGGTATCACTAACCCCGTTTGTGTGAAGATTGCAGTATCACTAACCCCATTAGCGTAATGCTCACAGTTTCTCTGAGACAGTCTGTGCTCCCTTGCTGCTCTATCTCTGGATATGTGCCTGGTTCTTCAAGCAAAAGCCTTCTGAGAGAGATGCCTGCAGATCTTGATTAAATGCCTGAAACTGTCCCTCAATTTAAAATGGCCACAGAGGAGCAAAAAGAAATAAAAACAGCAGCTGCTTGTGTCCCTGTGGTAAACCAACATTGATTTTTCTGTTGATTCTGTCATTTAATCTGCCATATTGTGATGTAACTCGCTTATGGGTGCCGTGCGGATGGAGCACATTCTGTATCTTGTGTACCATATTAATACCCAATCCATCGATGATTGACTAGAAGCATGTTTTCTCTTGCTGAATGTTTTTAGACACCAGCTGTAACTGAAACCTTTATGACACGTCTAACCTGTCTTAGTTCTTTTATTGCGGCTAATCCTGATGTGGTTTTGTGTCTGCGCCTGATTCCAGAAAAGCCATCTGTCTTGAAACTGGGAAATGGTTCTGTTTTCTGCATCGGCTGGTCCGGATTTTTGGGCTGCATTTGTGGCCCGTGCTCTGTGGTGTTTATTTATATCCCAGAAGGCTTTTTTTTTCAAGGCAGCGTTGCATCGCCCCCCCCCGTCAGCGCCGACAAGCTCCCTCGCTTCTCGTGCCAAGGCATGGGCGCGTCGGAAAGAGGCGGACTTGGGGAATCAGCAGTACGTAGCTGGCATTGTTGTGGCAACTCAGAGACAGTATCACTCGGCTGCCATTGCCGGCCTCTTTCGGGCTGTATGCTCAGCTCTGCCTCAAGGCTCCGCCTCTCTTGACCTACATAGTTGTTCCCGTTCGAGGGCATGCTCAGGATAACAGTGTTTTGCACTTCTCTGTATTACAATGGTCTATTATCAAGGATTTAAAGAATTATTATTAAAGACTCATTCTTTGAAAGACTACAGTAGTTGTATAAGACTACAGTAGTTGTATAAGATGTACTTTTTCAGAGTTTCCAGAATCAAGGTTTCGTTCAACTTCGTTGATTTAAGTTACTGTTGTGTTGTCATTGTCTTTGCTGCTGTTGGTTGTAACGGTAATCGCATTGCTGTCTTCCTGTTTGTTACCGGAGCCCAGTTGGGTGAAAAAGCCCCATCTTGCTGCCATCGTGCACCTGCAAAGGGCTGATGGGACATGCCCAGGGTGTAAGTCACTTCAGGATGACTCCATTTGGTCCAGCGCTTTCACCTACTAGCACAGAGCACTTTCGAGATGTCAACATTTGCAGTGCAATCTAATCAGTGTGGTCAAATCAAGACCCTTAGCCTTTGAGGGCACTTCTGTTAAACTATAGAAGATTTAGACAGTTTTTAATATTGCAGGTCTAGTAAATCTCGTTTTTTTTCTTTTTAAATTAGGAAACAAAAGATCTGTGTGATGAATAAAAGAAAATATGTATAAAGTGGTATTACAGCAATATTCCTTTTTGTAGAGGTTATTTTTACTACTTTGAGTTTTATGGTACCTTTCTCAAGTTCTCCCAAGGCTAAAAGACTGCTTTTACATATATTACCTTTTGATTAATGGAGTTATATTCATTATTCTGCCCTCCTGCTAATTAAAAAACACAAAGCTAACGAAATGCGCTGGCAGTGGGGCTTGCCCACTAGCCATTGTAATGCACCACGTTTACCCTGTTCCACGCTAAATACCAGCCTATGTACCTTCCAATCACAGCCGTGCCTTCGGCGTGAGCTCAGACATCCGCGCCGTGCTGCCATAGGTCCTGTTCTTCGTCTTCCACCTAATGAGTGGCGCTGGGCTGCACGTTTTTGACGGCCTAGCACGTTTCCTGTTGGATTACTTCAGAGCTCCATATATAGTGCTGGCAAATGTACTTCTGGAATGGAGTGGGCCTTGTTCCCGTGGCGACAGTGCCCTCCGTTTGAATGTGCCCAGTGCACATTGCATCAGCCTGGTGCAGGTGATCTTCCCTTGTTATTACGAATTAGTCAGTAGTCTGCCAGCCCTCTGCTCCTCCCCACATGTTCTAGCCACGTGGGATGGCTCTCGGTGGCCTATAGGCCAGCATCAGGCCTTTGTGGCTCCAGTTTCGCACCCAGGACCAGCTGTAAGGACATCTTTCCCATACCTGCAGCTGTACTGAAGCCTGATGCCTTCCCATCCACCTCATGCCTCCAGTACGGCCCGCTTGAGGGTGTGGTGGTGTTGTGATGTACGACGGGCAGGAATTAGCATAGATGGGAGAGTTCAGCGTCGAGCTTAGTGAGGTTGTGGTCATCTACAGTTTTCCGGACTTGGACTGTATCTCGCCATTCCTACAGTCAAGCTTCCTGACACCCAGGGCAGCAGCATGGCGTCTGCTGGGGGTTCACCTCTGGTATGCCGGCCTTAGAGAACTGTGGCTTCTCCCCCACCTCAGCCAAGGTCAGCCACACATGGGCCGTGTTTGTCACTCCGGACCGACACATGCTAATCCCTTATCTTCGGCATTGGGGCAGGCGGCCACAGCCAGCGAAATCGCACGGCTCCAGCTGAGCCCCGGTGACCTGATGTGATGGAAACCGAACCTGCTGCCGAGGACAGAGGGATTCGCCGCTTGCTCCTCCCGCCCTCGTCCTCGGCCTCGTCTGCCACTCTCGTCCGGCGCCTTAATGCAGCACGTGTGCGCGTGACCATCTGACCCCGTATGATTTCCCAATCGTAAATTAAGATTCAACCGGGTGTCTGAGGCAGACAGGAAGCCCTCCTCTGAATTCATTGTGTGAGTAAGTGCCACCTGTACTGTTTCTCTTTTAATTACACTTTACCAGCCATTTTTATCCCAAAGAACACAAGCAATTAGAAGCGTGTTTTTCCGTTAGTGAAGAGGCGTTGAGTTTTAAAGACGTGCCCTCTTATTGGCACTCATTACGGTTAAAGCCCCCCCCCCCCGAAATGATGGGCTGCTACAGGCGGCTACAGTAATGAGCACCCACCAGCAGGACCTCAAGAGCCTGAGTTCGAGCCGAAGGCGACAATGGCGAGTCGCGTGGCATTGGGGCCTTGTTCCAAGAAGGGGGGGGGGGCTCACGTCCGAGGGGCTCGCGACACAGCAGATGGGGGAGGCACCGCATACCACAAGAGTTGGGCCGCTACCCCATCGCCCCACCGCGTCTCCGCCTTCCTGGACAGCTGATTGATTCTGACAGTCTATATTGGGTGTTTCATATGAAAGAGAATTTTCTGATTAAATGTTAATGAGCGCGAATTTCTCTCTGTGCTTTTATTACAGGCCGCCAGTTTTGAACATTTTTCAAAGTAACACACCCAAATCCACTGTTTGCGATGAATTAATAATACAGGCTTGTCACTGCAGTATCAGGCATTCTTTAATCAGGGTGCTTGAAACAGAAGCTTTCTGAAAGGTAGGTTTATGATCAGAACAATTAGAACTTAGGAGATATCAAACAGAGATTCGTGCATTTGTTTGTGACCCCCTGCTCCTTTCCCTTTAGCTGCTTGTTTATGATACAATTAAATTATAATCTAAGAAACAGTAGCAGTATTAGGGGTGGCCGAGTAAAGCGTAGCCATGGGCTTTATCAACTACAGAAGAAGCACATTGTGCCTTTGTTCTAAGCTATGGAAGCACTAACCTACTAAAATAAACATTGGCGAGCCACCCTCTTTTTTGTACTTCGCATTTTCTAGCCAGATCGGAGCCCCACTGCTGGTGAGGTCACCTCGTGTTGTATTTGGTCGTGCGTCTCCGTGTTTCATTTGCGTGCGTGCCTCACCTTCGCGTGACTCGCTTCCCGTGCGTCTTGTGTGAGTTTCGGGGACAAGAGCTCTGATGGGGAAATCGTTCAGGTGGCGTCCTGGCATCAGGTTTGTGGCTTTGTCGGTTGAGACACTGTGCCTATGGTCGGAAAATTGCTGGTTTGAATCCCAGTGTTGGCAGAGTGATTTTACTGTTAGGCCCCTGAGCAAGGCCCTTAACCCATCAATTGCTCCAGGGACTGACTGACCCTGCTTTCTCAAAGAAAACGTATGTTGCTTTGGATACAAAGCATATGCTAAATAGGTTAATGTTATCCCTTTTTAAAAAACAAAATCCTGTCATCGACGCATGACTGAAAGTGTTTTTTTTTTTTTCTATCAGACTCGCACAAGATGCTCCCAGTGTGGTTAGAAGTACCCAAACAAATGCCCGAATGAAAGTCCCTTTGTGGTCGATTACCTATGAATATTGTTGACAAATAAACATCTGAAATATCCATCAGTCTTCCAGTAGGATTATGTGAGAGGGAGCCTGTCGGAGGCAGCGTGGGACACAAAATAGAGAAACACTGTAGATGGGATCCCTCACAGTCCCTCACGGGGCACAGACAATGAGAAAACTACATGTCTTTGGACTGTGGGAGGAGAAACCAGGGTTGAGAGAGTAAAATAATGGACGGAGAGCATTCAGGGCCCTCAAAGGCAGAGCAAAGATGGGATGCGGAGCCCTGGACCTGGAGAGGTGAGATAGCAATGCACCACAGCTGCTGGAATGCGTTATTTTATTTGAGACAGGACCAGAACATGCCGGGCGAACCGGGACAGCCTTTGACTGCGGTTCCCGTGGGCCGGTGGTCCGGAGCCCTGCCTGGCATGCTTCCTAGACTCTGCGCTCCGTGGACGGAATGGCATGGAGGGCACTCTGGCCAATTTTTTTTTCCAAGTTGAATCTTTATAATTAGTTTTTTATCAAATAGGGTTTTTGTCTTCAAAAAATCGCCGGAGGGAAATTAAGTGGTCAAGAGGTGAGGTACCTGAAAATGAATAAATTAACAGAAAGTGTAACCTGGAGCAGTAATACATTCATACACGTGTTAGTATTCTGACAGAAACGTGTGGTCGTTTTAATAGACTGTGAGCGGACTCCTCAGGTCTAAAAAAGGTCTCTGTATTTTTAAAATATATATGTAATGATTAATCTCAGTGTTACCATCCTAAATATTTCACACATCTTCATGGATATCGCCCTTCCCATATATCCTTCAGAAGCACATTAATTAGGTGGTTTCATGATAAATATAATAATATAATTAAATCAAATAAGTAATGGTTTCTTGGTCCTCTTTGTCCTCTACCTACATGAAAAACTTTCGGGTGGTGATGGATTTGTACGGAGCGGGCTCGATCACGTTATTTAGGGGGATCACGCAGCGTTGAAACAAGGATCTTCTAAGCCAGCCCGCCTAATTATTTTTCGACTGGAGAAGTTGCACTTCCGGCGTCTGTTGAGTTTGAATGTGATCCCTCTGCCTGGATCTTGGCATCGGCCACTTCCCTCTCCGGCCCCGTCCTCCGCCTGGAAGCTCACACACGCCTTTGTCTTCAGATTAACAGAAAGACTAGATATGGGCCGGCTGAATAATTTACGCTCCCACAACACACGCACTTCAGATTTTCAGGCATGACTTATAATTTAATTAGAAACTTCTGGTACGTTGCTGGCTGTTTAAATATTAAAATCTTCCGCTGATCACTTTCGATTAGCCGTCCCTGCGAAATTCCTTAAGATGTCACCGGGCCTGTTTCCGCGTCTCTGGAGCCCTTCCTCGAAATCGTTTGCCAGCACCGAGTGTCCTCCAGTCATTGCATCCGTCCATTAGGGTGGACGGCAGGTTTGAACTCTGACAGGAGTCTGCAGAAATGTCTCTTACCGTCATTCTTGGAACAGCATTCAGGAGGGTAACACTAAAGTTCATCTGAGAGCATGATCGACTTGCTCTTTCCTTTGTGTCGATTACCTCTTTGTTAGCCCTATTCTTTCATTATTCCCTCTTTCTGGCTGAATTTGGAGATAATCTTCACCCTTTCGTGCTCTTCAGCCCTCATTCGTGTATAATCTGGATAATTACTCTGCCATGTTTGGATCTGCATGTGAATAATCTAGCTCGTTCCCAAGAGGCAGGTTGCTCAATTTTGCCCGGCCGCTCCCAAGACGTCTCCAGTTAATCACCAGTGGCAAAGATGTACTGGGAAACCCTCGCTATCTGCGCTGCGGCTAATTATACGCCGCATCTGCTTTAATCTTGTCCAACCATCTATTTGCTGTCCCGCACATTAGGGGCAGTCTGTCAGCTCCAGAGGTCATCAGCCTGGGTGGAGGAGAAGTGTGGGGTGAAGCCCCTTCTGTTCCCTGCCAAGATAGTGTTGGCTGAGTACCTCACCAGAATGTTACAGAATATTCTAGAATGAACCCTTGTCTGTGTCTCCTCTCACATGGCATGTTGCGTTGTGTTTATAAAGTCAGTAGGGAGCGATGTGCAGGGATTACACATGGGTGTCTCTCTTGGTTTCTGGCAGAGCCCAGGGAAGAGGTTTAAAGCTGTTTTAAAGATAAAATATGTCCAAATATGAGGCAGTCTAACTTCCATGCAGACAGGCAAATATATTTGTCAGGAGCTTGACTTTATTGTATTAGGGGATGGGACTGTGCTTAATGAAGAGCGACTTTCTTGCTTCCTGCATCATTCCATTTGAGGACAGCGTTTCGAGCCTCAGCTAATGAAGGATTAATATCGGCCCGTTCATGTAAAATGCAAACATGTCTACAGATTACATGATACATAACAGGTCCTTTCAAGTCAAACGTTCCTTTTTACTCCTCTGCTGAGATTCAGGCGGGGGGGGTGTGCGACTGGGGCACGGAGGAAGCTCTTGTTTGCCTTGTCGGCATTTCAATCGGGGGCCACTTTAGACAATCTTATGAGGCCTCTTTGGGGGGACCTGTATATCACTGGTCCGATCCCTTCTCACTCAAACCTTTTCAAGTAACCCTCCCCCCCAAACCACTCTGCACCCGCCCCACCCCACCCCACCCCACCCCCATCGCTCTCTGTCTGCATCAGG
>JAAGVU020000035.1:19721-33939 GCA_011763525.2 Mormyrus iriodes
CTATTTTGGCCGATCTCTGTGTCTCTGTGACAGGACAGCAGCCAAAAGTTCAAATAACGAACGACGTAGGAAATAACAAGTGGGTCAGAACACTCGTAAATCTACGAAAAAGATAACGAACTACTTTAGTTACGAAGGGCTTCTGGGAACGCGTCCTAATTAAAGATCGATCTTAAGTACGAACGAACTACTTAGCATTACGAACGCTTCTGGAAAGCCACTCCTGATTAGTCAGAATGGAAAACAACCCACATTCGATTCCAATTATTTAGATTAACACCGCACTCTAGTGGCAACATTTTTAGATAGCACATGAAATTTATCCTGTAGCTCAATGCAATCCAAATAAAATTCGTTTCTTAATTGGTCTCTTTTTTACCACTACTTTTCTGCCAAAAAAGGCTTATATTCACAGTGATTTGCACACCATACACATTTTATTCTTCATATACAGCAGTTAGAAACATACCGTAGGTTTGTTTATTCGGCAAAGGAAGCGTTAAATACAATCTGTATCCTGATTGGATCATATGAAATTCCGGTAAACCAATCCAAACGGACGAACCCGCCCAAAGCGCTTGTCGTAACATCTGCGTCTTTACTATGTTACGCGCCAAATTTGTACTGTAACAGTGTATAGTTTATAAACAGGGATACGAGCAGATTCGGGAGATCTGAAAATGACTGAACAAGAAGGATATTCCCCGAGTTTCAAGAGGCCATCTGAAATTCTGCGGATTCGCAGGAAGAGAGCTCGCAGTGAGGGATTAGGTGCAGCCGACCGAGTCGCTGGGAGTAGTCCCGGGCCGTCAGTACCGGGAGTGAGGCCGTTTTCGCCCGGACCGCTCTTTGGCTCACCGAACCTCTCCGGTGGCGGAGTTAAGCGCAGGAATCCGTTCGCCAGCATCGAGAACATGCACAGTAAGCCGAAGAGGCGGGCCACGCTGAGTCCGGGTGGGGATGCGGACCACCCCGAGCGGAAGCCCGTCCTTCAGGCCGGAGGAGATGGTCTCCCTGCAGCTGTGCCGCTTGGAGAGCTTCTCACACAGGCTGAAAGAGCCGTTCAAAAGGTTGTCAAACGGGGTTAATCTTTACCATATTTAGTTGTATTAATATTTAGTTGCTTAGAATTGTGAAATCATAAGACGACCTGCATTGTAATAATCTGTAACACGATGTAGTGACTGACTGGTTGTCGCACTTAATACCCCACACCTCGTTGCCATTCACTACTCTTAACTCTCTTTGTCGCGCAGAAGCCGCCTTCTCTCAATGATGGTGACACCGAGATTGATTATTTGTTTTCGGGCGAAGGGAGACCGTCCGCAGCGCACCCGGTACTTACAAATGCGCCAACCTGAGAAGTATTAATTTTTCTGTTTTAGTATTAATTATTAGTAATTAATAATAAACCGGAGCGCCGTTTCTCTCCATCCCCAGAGCGGCGACGAGCCCGCAGGCAGTGAGGCTACACGCCCTGTGGAGTATCCGGCGGACTGGAGCCTGAAGACGCGGCTGCTTATCACGTCGCCGCTCATCTTCTCCTGGGCCGAGCACCTGAAGGCGCAGGAAGAGGCACAGGGGCTCATACAGAGCTGCCGGGCGACACACTGCAGCCTGCCTGCGCAGATCCAGGTATGAAATATACATCACAGTCAACCGCATAGAAGATGAGCCCTGCATATACAGGTTCAATTAATTTTAAACACTCACACACAACGGAATCTCTATGTGCACATACAGGTATCCTATTGTTTCTCTAGTGCATGGACTGGTAAGTGCTTATGTGAGGGGTTGTTACGTGTGTGCATGTATCATGACGTTGTCTCAGCGTGTGTTTATCTGTTGTCCTGGATACAGGAGCCTCGTACCTGTGCAGAGCTGCGCTGTGCCTTCCAGCAGTGCCTAGTCTACTGGCAGCATCCTTCCTTGTCCTGGCTGCCGCTGTTCCCTCGCATCGGTGCCGAAAGGAAGCTCTCTGGGAAGAGCATGCCCTGGGTGCAGGATGAGGCTCTGCAGCAGAGCCTGATGAGTGACTGGTAAGGCCAGTTCCAACCCTGCGTGGGCCCCGATTTAGCAGTCCAAGTCTTCACCTTATTTATATTTATTTAGCAGACTCTTTTATCCAAATCGACATACAATTGAGAGCAGGGTCGGCCAGTCCCTAGAGCATTTTGGGGTTAAGGGCCTTGCTCAGGGACTCAACAGTGAAATCGGTCTGCTAACCACAGGATTTAAACAGGTAACCTTCTGATCACAGACGGCGTCTTAACCCTCTGAGGCATACAGTAATTCCTTGCTATATCGCACTTCGACTTTCGCGGCTTCAGTCTATCGCAGATTTTATATGCAAGCATATCTCAATATGTATCGTGGATTTTTCACTGTTTCGCGCATTTCTGTGGATGATTTTTTTTTTTATTTCTGGTACATGCTTCCTCAGTTGGTTTGCCCTGTTGATTTCATACACGGGATGCTATTGGCTGCCAAATCGGCCGAAATCAGCTGAGAATGTAAACATTACAAGAATGCAAATGGTGCGTGACTGCAGTGTTCGCATTTTAGAAATATGATACTAATATTAAAGGAATAATCATAATATATCTAATATAACTGGGTAAGTAAAACGAGTGCATTATTATATGTTATAGCAAATATAAAACAGTTTTTGTTAAAATATGTATTATTACAATGTGTTTACAACTGTATTATGTATTAGATAAAACTCCTCAATGATATATGATACGTATATTTGTGCGTAGTATATAAATAATGTTTACATACATAGTTTCAACGAATCTTACCTAATATCTAAGACAATATAAAGGGTTTATAAGGGCTTGAAATATACAAAAATAACCATATAAACATATGTTTTTTACTCTGCGGATTTTCACCTTTAGCGGGGGGTTCTGGAACACAACCCCTGCGATAGACAAGGGATCACTTTACTGTGAGATTTAGCAGGAGATTTGCTATGTACAGGGAGCTTTAACTGCAGCTCAGGGGTCTTGTGAGGCAGCAGCTTGTTTCTCTTTGTAAGCTTGTCTTCTTGGCATGCTGCTTGTGGCCCAGGTCGCTGAGCGTCACGTCCCTGTACAGCCTGCTGCGGGCGCGCCTCTGTCCCTTCTTCTACCTCTGCACTTACCAGTTCACCGTGCTGTTCCGTGCTGCC
Organism: Mormyrus iriodes; assembly: GCA_011763525.2. Classification (NCBI taxonomy): domain Eukaryota; kingdom Metazoa; phylum Chordata; class Actinopteri; order Osteoglossiformes; family Mormyridae; genus Mormyrus; species Mormyrus iriodes. Next base: position 22,897 of record JAAGVU020000035.1, read on the forward strand.
GGCATGAGTGGCACCGGTGGCATCACGGCTCTGCTGGCGCCCACCACCCTAGGGCTGCGGGAGGCCATGCGGGCCGAGGGTAAACGTGCCACTGCGGCTTCTCCTCTTCAGTTTGAGTCCCGTCATGTGACGTACACACATACGAATTGTGATGTTTGCACCTGCTTGCAGGAATTGAGTTCACATTTCCTCTGCTGGAGGAAAAGAAGAAAACGGAATATCAGGAAAAGCATGGACACTCAGAAGAACCAAATACAGAGTAAGCGTCACCCTGTGTGGGTCTTTAATTTGGAAATTGCAACTGAGCAATTTACTCAGTCACAGCACAATTGGTAGGGTGCCCAGTAGTAAGTGTAAACTTCAGTAAAGAAATGTCCTGGTAGGAATAGCTGATAATCATGTACATTTTCTTATACTCTGAAGAAAGTGATCTGTTTATTCTCTTTGTGCAAGTATCAGGAATAAGATTGTTTCTTTGATGCAACATCAGGATCTAACTAAAATGGGAGGGAAATGTGTGATCTGTTTATTTGCTGCTGTAAATGCCTGATGTCTAACTGATAAATGGTTTGTCCTCTAGCTGATTTTGTATGTGAGTATTAAGACACTTTTCCACTAAAGTTCAGAAACCTGGTTCCCTGTTCCATCCCTGGGCCATCTCGACTGGGAACTTTTGTAGTTCCTGGCCACTTTCATTTGTCACTTTGCCAACCCACAACAGGAACTGTAGCCGTTATGCCTGGGAGACGCATGAAGCTCAAAGGTTAAATTTCACACACAATTCCATACGAAACTACACCCCAAAACAATGTAGGATGAACAAGTCAGTTTGTTAGTTGATACTTATCCTGTACCATAATGGTTAAATACAGGTCACAGCATTTCATTATTAGATCTGGCCAGCAGATCGAGCTTTAGTTTTCCACAGAATAGACAAAGATATAATTTTATTCTGCAAGTTTCACTGACGGTACCCGCAATATTAGACAGAAATATGTCGGTCACCGATGAAATTGTCCTATGCAGAAATATGGATACACATGTAAAAAAGTTATTCATTAATACATGTAACATAATTTAGATACTAAAATAATTCTGCCTTTTCAATATTTGCTCCACTGCTTCTATCTCTTTCGCCCATATGTCAGCGTAATTTCCAAGTTGCCACTGGTGCTTGGGGTCAACCAATCAGCAAAGTTTATGGCTACAAGCCCCACCCAGTACTTCTTGGTCGAGCAAAAAGCACATACTCCAGAGCAGGGAGTTAAAAAAAAACATTCAGGAACCACCTCCAATAAACTCTGATTGGGCTGTGTTCCTGTGGTGGGAACACAAGAGAAGTTTCTGGTTCCTGACAACGGTTCTGGTTCCTGCGGTGGGAAAACGCCTATGTATGTATGTATGTATAAGTTGCTTATAGTAATCAAGTAGTCTGCTTACGATGTTTATTTTGGGTTTTTTTTATACATAATATGAAAAAAAATAATACTACAGTAATTCTTTGTTTTTACTTGCCTTCTATGCCTTGTGGTCTGCTTCTGGCTAGCTACCTGAGGCTAATACTGTGTGCACAGGAAAACATGACGGGGGAATAAGAGTCATTTTCTCTCAATGTCAAATATAGGCTCGTCGATGCTTATGATAAACTGCCAAAAACGAGCCACCAAGATGCAGCAGATGCAACAATAAGATATAATTTACGTACAGTACTGTACTGTATTATAGTATCTTTGAATTATACACAGTTCAGTAATTTAATTTGTACAGTACTGTAATCTGAAAAGCATTTGAAACAGCTGTACTGTATTTTGAAAGAGTCAATAAAATTCATTAAATAGTGATGCTTTCCATTTTATTACTTTATTTATGTAATAAATATACAAATGTCAATTAGATGGTAATCTCTCTGAGACATAAATAAAAAAATGATCATCCACTTATAGTGATCAGTTTCACCCAGACATGAGCACTGTAAACGATTTGTTTGCAAGTAATGCACATTATTTTTTCTACTTTTTTTAGGAAAATTGCTTTTTGCGTTAAAATGTGACCTTTTTCATAAGAAGTTTTCATTTCAACAGATTTGTGCTTTGATTTCAGATGTTTGAAATATTCAATGAATAACCATAAATGGTTCATTTGTGTTTCCTTCAATTATTTTAAATCTTAAAGATATACAGTCTTTCATTAGAAAAAAAATCCCAGCTTTAACAGTTGAGCATATTTACAAGCACAAACATCAATGAAATATGAGAGCAAAAAAACAAACACAATCAATAAATAATCATTCATTAATCGTAATAGAAGTAAAATGTTAAATTAATCGTGATATTAATTTAAGGTCATATCACCTTACACTGAGCACAGACTTAACCTGTGGGTTAACTGTTTGGCTTATATTATTGTGCCATTGCTGTTGCAGACTTAAGGAGCAGAGTGAAGCAGAGGAAGATGAGGATGATGATGCCAGTTTTTCCTGGCTGAAGGAAATGGGTGTACAGGACCAGATAAACAAACCTGACTCAGTCTCCATCAAGCTGTATCCTTTGCTAAGCGTCCAAGGGGTGTTCTGTATTTAAAGTGGTGACAAATTTTAGTGCAAAATCAAACGTGCTGCATGCAATGCTTTTGGTCACACAGACTACAGCAACTGGGTCTGCTGTGAGGCATACTCTGGGAGTCATGTCTTTGATTGTAGAAAATGTGTATTCATGTTTGCAAAAAAGATTTTCAGATTTTTCTCGTAATAGTAACAGTCGGTACCCTTGGATGCATATCTCTCTGGCCAAACAAACCAATGTGTAAAGTCTAGAAATGTCACATGCAGCTTTTTCCTTGAGCCCCGAGCTCAGCCGTAAGGAGCACAGGGAGGTGCAGCTGGACCGCAGGCCCCAGTCAGTGGTTCTGGTGAAGGGTGCCGACACCTTCACACTCCTTAACTTCTTCATCAACTACAAAGGCTTGGTGGCAGCTTCGGGAGTGCAGACGGGCCTGCCCCCTACACTGCTAGCTCCCGTGGCATTTCGGAGTGCTACACTACAGACACTCAAGGTGATAGACCTTTGACCCCTTCTGTTTTGAAGGATGAGTTGTAATATGACTTTCCTGTCAAAGCTGTTCCATGTGTGAAGGCCAGTTCTGAAGTGCCTGCCTCCTATTGCAGGCTCGCAGTGTGAATGTGAAAACCCAGGTGCAAAATGGATACCAGGATATGTTCAGCTTGGAGGTCAGCGGCCCTGTGATGCCTCATGCTCTCCATGGCTTGAGTCAGCTGCTGCGCATTGCTCAGAGAGGCCACTTCTCTGTGGGGCTGTACACCCACGAGCCCACCGCTGTGTTCAACACCTCACTTGGTTCCCCCAGCATGGACACACAACAGGTAGAAGTCCAGAGAATGCGCCATAGACTGCTAGCTATTTTACTGAGATTTAGGTGAAACACCTTAAAATGCTGACTAGTGGTTGTCTTTAAAACTGAGTTTAAAAATCTCCAGATGTACCTGTTTCATGTATTGCTAGTATGCTCAAGCCAGGCAGTATTTATTGTTTGAAATGGACAAAAATAAGTATGTAAAAGGTGCCAAACCTTTGTGCGTGTTAACCTTGCAGTTTTGAAAGGCAGGCTGAAGCTTTGCCTTCTGTAGGGCTGTGTAAGGGTTTACATTAGTGCTCTTTTCTCTTTAGCAGAAGCTTGCTCAGGAGTTGGAAGCGTGTGGCTTGGCCCTCAGCACGGTGCAGCAGTTAGCTGAGCCAGCTCGCTTGGGCAGGTCTGTGCTCAGGCAGCTCGACATGGATGACTACTACTACTCCTGGAGGACCTGATGAAGTCCATGTGGAGTGCATCTCTTCCTAAGGTCTTGATCCACTAAGAACCCAGCACTGAAGCACCTTTACTGGTTCTGGTTTCTATACCCTGCTCTGCTGGTGCAGCCTTATGCTCAGCAAGCGGAGTGGGGCCTAGGTTCCAGCACAGTCAGCAGCTCCATGCAGGAGCACGGCCAGCCCTGTGGCTACCCACAAGGCCCTTGGATGCACATAAACCTTCTCAACGTGGCATGTTACTTTTCTGTATCTGCTGAAGGACCCAGCAGGTACGTGACGGCTGCAGGAGGATCTTTTTTCAGTATGATCGAGACACCAGCTGTTCTGCAGCAGGTGCCTTGTTTAGCTGTGAGATACTCCTGACTCCTGAAGGCCTTATGAAATATGTATGGATGCTGTTAGAATACAGAATAACCTGCCTGATTCAGGATTTAACGTACATGGATTTTGTGATCAAAATGATCTTAAACTAAATATATTTTGTAAAACTCTGCTGCTGGTCTGGTAGAGGGACACTTTCAGTCAGTTGCTGGTCTTAGTTTAAAACAATAAATGGTAAGAGCTGTCTACAATTTAATATTTTGAACTTTTTTCTTCACAAATATACGCATGTTGAAGTATATGTATTTTTTTGTAATTAGGCTTAGACAAATACAAAAGGATTTGGCAGCAAAAGCTGGTTAAGAACATTACTATTAACCCGCTAGGTTACATTATGCTGGTGTAGAGGTTCTGCTGTCCTCCAATTGAAGACTGAATACTCGAATTGCTGTAATAAAAACATTCAGCTGTATGAACTGGAAATTGTCATTATAGAAGGTTGTCCATAAAAATAGCTATTTTATGGTAGAACTATCTAGTGAATAGTTACCCAAAGAGTTGTGAATATTTGCAGGTGCAGTGGGAGTTTAAGCAAAATTTAGTTTCATGCCTAAAGGAGGTCCATGGCAAACTATTTAAAAAGCATACTTTCGACTATGCTGCCACTAACGACTATTTTTCTATGGATTATTCTATCGCTAATCTAACACTTTTTACAGTTTCGTCGATTAATCTGAATGAATAATTTTCCTCCAGAAAATCACATTGACCGTTTAATTTTATTTGACAAACTGTATGTCATTGCAGGGCTTTAGGTAATGGATGCTGGCTTCTCGGCACTATAAGGATGTTATTTTCGCCCACAATTCAGTAAGCAGATTAGTAGTATGTCTAAAATATTGAGATGCATATTGTGATTTCCAAAAGTTAGGAATCTATAAATTTGGCATATCTTTATGACTGTTTTGGTAAATCATGGAAGTAATAAGTACTCATGTCGCAACTTAGCGGTTTTTGGTTAAACTAGGTAAAAAGACATTGGTGGTATAGCAGTACTTTTTGCTGATTAAAGTCCAACATGTTATCTTGGTAAATATATTTATTTTTATTCGTTAACGATTTTTTAAATGTTTCCATCTTCCTTTGTTTTATTTTACGGTAATAACACTTTTCCCAGTAAGCACGATGTGCACAAACACACACTTGTGCCGTCAGTCAATATAGAATACGCCCAGATTCGACCCTTTCTCACTTATTCAATGGTGATTTTAAGGTAGCAGGCAGACAACTTTATGGCTTTGATAAGTATATTTAGCAACTACAAGGACAAAAGATATTAAAAATCTCCCTGTACTAAAGATAATTTGATAAACATAAATAGACAACACTGTGGTTTTGCCTCCACTGGTGGTTCATCATCAGAATGGTGTCTGTTTTTCCTCTTCAGGTGCTCATGTATAACACTAGTCCTGCCATGGTATACCATCAAAACTTTATAGTGTAAAACCACCTTTTTGTTTAGTGATAACTGGGAGTAGTTCAAATTATGTAGTGATACTAAAGGAAAACATTTGTTATAATGAATTGAAGTGTTTTATAAATCATTAATTTTATTAAAATAATAAACGATGCGTCGATTTAAAACTGATGCTGAAGATGACATCGATATATCGCGGCAGCCCTACTTTTGACATCTGAGACCATTAAGCATTGCTATAAATATCAAGCTGGCGGTGATTCTAAAACAAAAAGGTTACTTTTTGGTGTTGAAGATGGTCCATATGAAGTTTCAAAATGTTACTCACATGGTTCAGTCATGTATTTTTCCCTCAATACAGTCTAGCCAGACTTTTACTAAATTCAGGCCTGGAACGGCACCAGAACCATTCACAGAATCTGAGATAATCCTTTTGAGATAAGGTTTATTTGGTGAAGAAAACAGCATGCATCCAGTAAACAGCTGTCATCCAAAGTTTTTATAAAAAGGTGGCAACAATGCAGATTCCAGAACACATCTTGACCGTTCAGTCAAAACATTAAAAAATTTAAAAGCTTCCATCCCCAGCCTTATGACTAAAGATTAAAACAATCCTTCAAAGTGATTTACAGTGTTTCAGCATGTGCTGAAATGGCAGAAGATAAGCCACTCACTCAATGCACAGTACCTGACATGTTTCTCTCACTTATGTACAGTAGCAAAACTCTTTTGGAAGATGGTTCTGCAGCTAATACAGTGGGTATTAACATAATTGTGTGTGTCAGAAGACAAAACTGGTCCACCAATTAGGAGACGTCATGACAGTGTTGGCCAGCTAAGGGAGGTGTGGTTTTCTCGCATGCAGGGTGGCAGTCAGCCAGTGGAGGTGGCAGCAGTGAAGACGGGGCCAGTGTGCATGGTCTCCCCAGACACCTCGCCCATGGCCTGCAGGGCCACGGTGGCGGCCATGGCTTTGGCATGCTTCTTGTTGGGACTGGCTGTCTGGGGCTGGTAATCCGTACCATTGACCACCACCTGTAGGGTTGGCAGCCACAGTGAGGGAGGGAGGCATCACACATGTCCTTATGTGCAGAGAATGCGGAACATGCCTACCTTAAAGAGGAAGTTCTTACGATGGTCAGGCCCACTGTGATGGACCATGACAAACTCAGGGGGCGCCCACTTCTTCTTGTTACAGATCTCCATAAGAGCAGACACGGGGTGTTTACCTGACAAGAGTACACAGTTTATTGACCCCTCCCCCACAGCAAACCCAGAAACTCAGGGATTGGCATGGTCAGGACTGACTTACCCAGCAGGTCTTTCATCACAACTAGACTGCCAGACTTCTGCATCTTCTCCCCTTCAGCCACCAGCCCTGCGCAGCGTGGACGTGCACACATGACCACAAGCATACAGAGGCGGCCATGTAATATCTATGTGTCACTTCCCTCAGCTGAATGAAAGGTGCCATTAGCTGCTCGGCTGTCCTGCCCACTCGCACCTTTGCGGTCTGTCTTGAAGTCGATGACGATTGGCTCCACAGTGCCTTCCCTGTATTTGCCTAGTCCTTCACCAGCACGCCAACCCATCTTCCTCATCAGGAACTCTCCCACGCCGCCCGAGACGGGTGTAGCACGTAGGAACTGGTCCTGGGGGGAGGGTGGTAGGGTGGGGGGCACATACAGGAAGGGAAAGTAAGCTGCTGACCACTAACACTGCCATGGACAGTATTACGGCAGACACCTGCAAGACAGGGCTTCACGTCACACCTCCGGCCGGGGGCTCTGTGCATCCTCACTCTAACAGGAAGTGGAAGAGAGACACAGGCCCAAGGCCTCCCAAAGGCCATAGGCCTGCTAGGTTCTCTTGCTGCCGCTCAACTTGCAGACTACTTTTCCAGGCAAGGTGGGGCTGCACATCCAGACAGCAAGAGGAAATCCGTAGTGCAGCTGTCAGAGAAGAGAACTGGCGACTCCTGACCTGCAGAGCCACTGGGAAACTCCTCTGAGTTATGGCCTCTCCCTCTCTCAGCAAACCCACAGGTTAAGTACCGTGCTCAGTGGCAATGCAGTAATGCCCCTCCCCAGCTTAGTTTGGCTGGTAGGCCCTGCTGACTATACACACACACTGCTAGGTCGAATGACAGATGTCAATCATGCAGACTGGCACCGTGCCAAGCCCTGAAAGCTAAATAGCAACAAGACGAGGAAAACATCTTCAGTTTATAAAACATGCAAGTAGCAAATTAATCTGGAATGTTATTCAAAAAATAACTAATTTGAATGAGCATTTGACTTTATTTAACCAGAGAAGATATACTATGCAAACAGGCACTCAGTGCAGACAGGCCATTGCAGAATGTCTCGTACATACACAGATGCACACAGATATAGATAGACATAAGGCTGTGGTTGGCGTACGTACCTTGGCCCCTTATCATCGGCCGTGCATCGCTTGTGAATGACAGGGCCTGACAGTGACCATGGCAACAAGGCTGCTACAAGGACTGACCCTGAAACAAGTTTCCATACAGAGAGGTGAAAGTTCACAGGTCAGACTGTGAACCTCCACCTCTCCCCGTAGCCCCACCCCCCGGCGCGCCCCCACACCAGTTGCCCCCCCCCCCCCAGCGTCATGATGGGCAGCCCATCGTTTCATGTCATCATTGAACAGGTGGGAAACTTCCTCCCCCCATACCTCAAGGCCACAGATGAATGCAATTACAAAAAAACTCCCCTTTAATCTATGTAAAGCTATCATCTGCATGCCCCAGCCAACAGAAGAAGGTGCAGCAGGTGAAGATAGATTAAACCTCATGGGTGTCATCACAGAGGAGTGTGTAGAGGGGGCATTGGATGTCAGTTGCCCCAGATGAGGCACCGAGGGGGAGGGGTGTTGGTCATAAGGCGTACTTACTTCCATCTCTCATCCTCCTCTTTTTCCCCTCTCTCATTCTCTCTCTTTGTACCTCTGTGTTTTAGCAAAGGCCCCTTGCACATAGGAGAGACCCCATCCTGAAATTGCACCTGCTTTGGCAGAATGTCACACAAACACACCTGCATCCCTGTGTTCACCACTGGTGACCCCACCTTGCACGCACGCTTTCCCAAAGGCCTTTCTGGGGGGGCCAGCTGGCTTTCATGCATTGCTTTCTGTATGAAACAAAGCATGTATCTCTATGCTAAAAGGATTACATGAGTGAATGTGTAAGGAAAAACATAATGCACAGCAACAACAAAGAAGCGCACTCATACAGGAAATTAATGGCCAAGTTCTTTTAATTAAACACCAATATTGGGAGGGGCCTGGCACTCACACCATGCATGAGAACCAGTGCAGACTGTGAGGGTGGTGAAACAGGTACAGCCGTGTACAGACGGCACAGTGAAACACGGGGGTGGATCACACTTCACTGTGTGTGTGCGCTTTTTAAGGTATTAAGCCAGTGAATCTTCTCTGTCTGTTCAAGATTGCAGAGCAAGTCAACGTGAGGTGCCTGCCTGAATTGAAGCAGACCCTGAAACTGCTATGAAACACAGGTAGTGTTTGATCTAGGTTCTAATTTTTAAACATATATCAATAAGCTAAATTATAAACCGCAATATTTTGCACCCATTCAAGCTGATAAGCCGAAGCTGGTTATAAAAGGAGTATAATCAGTAGTTTAGAGTGAACACGTGGATTGCATGAGTTGCATGTACCTGGGGCATCACACTGTATCTGGAGAGCACCCAGGGAATCCCTGTCAGGGACTTGGGGGGGGGGGGGTAAAGGGGCTTACCTTCTTAATCCAGGCCTGTGGGCCACTATTGGACAGCTCCTCAGAAGACAGCACCTGGGCGCCAGTGGAGCCCGTGAAAAGGCCAGGAATTGAGTTAGACTGAGCCCAGGCATCCACCTGTTGAGGGGTGGAGGGTGTGTGTGTCAAAGATCACTGGTGTTGTGCTTAGACTTCAGAGTGCAGTTGCTACTAGGGTCTGGTTGCCAAGAAGTTCAAAAAGTTTAATTTGGATCAGAATGATCCCGATTTGGAAATCCGGTGTTTTGTTATACAGGATCAAGTAATCCATCCAAAGCAACATTGGATTGGATCACCCTGATCCAGATGCAGACGCAGATGAAACTTTTCAAGATTATCAAATCTGGATTACCAGTGTTCTAAATTGGATGACATATCCCAATGCAGGCTACTAGCTAAAGAACAACAGGTAGAAGAGCCAGTGTGGGGTCACTAAGTATTTATGATTTGAAGAGACAGAAGAGAGCACAATAATACAGACATCTCCTTCTGTTTTCAATTTCTATGAAAGAATCAGACCCCTCATCTGACCAACAACAAATACAAACCAATGTACATTATATACAAATATATTGTGGATCTTTTGAACACGTTTTACATCATAAAAAGGCTAAATGTCCAACAGTTTAAAATCATAAGGGATATATTCATTAGAAACCACGTTTGATGTTCATCTGTGAAGATTGTGTCAATGTAATTAATGCACAGTGATGAATTGATGAATGACAGCTAAAATGAAATTATTTTTGTTTGATCTTCCAGCTGTTAGGGGGATTATTTTATGGGGACTTTTTTACTTTACTGAATGACTTAATGGGAAGCCTAATGTCTACTTTACTTTATCACTGTAACGGGTGAACAAATCAAAGGCAAAATATATTATTTGACCAATTTTAAACTTTTATTAGACTTTGTTCCTGAAATCTACCCTGAATTCCCCCTTTTGCTGAGATCAGGGTAATCCTGATTTTTTTTTTAACTAAAGGTATCCCAATCCTACTAAAAAGTTTCGAACAATACATACTGAACGTTTGATCTAGATCAAAATCAAGACTGGATTAGGTGTTCTAAACCATTTTCAGAATCTTTTTCTTCTCTTGAACAACCTATTTTCAAAATTTGATCCAATCCGATAGCTGAAACCCAATCAGGACTGCATTAAGCCCTAACAACAGTGACGAAATATAGTGGCCCAATAAAGTATGTGGACACTTAAGTCGCGCTTAAAAATGTCAATTTTATGAAGATGCATAAGGAAATGTGAATCAAACTTGCAGTTGTATTACAGATAAATACCTTAAACACACTTTTCATGCAAAACATTTAACAAAAAGATATTGGTTAGGTTGTAAGTTATAAAACAAACATACCACTTCTCAGCTGTACCTCATAGATGCGCTACAGTGGCCCCAAAAATGATTTTGGTACTGTAGTCTATTGTTGCCATTTCTCGCCTGTTTTGTTGATTCTACCTATGATTATCCTGTCCAGTCTGCTGGTGGTCTTCCTTGGTCTGTCACTGTGCTCACACTCACAAGTCCTTCATCTTTCATTTTTTTAATATAGCCAATTGTGGAAGATAGTGCCAACTTTGTGCTAATAACTAATGCTAGATGTCTTTT
>JAAGVU020000035.1:36245-49025 GCA_011763525.2 Mormyrus iriodes
TCTTTCATTTTTTTAATATAGCCAATTGTGGAAGATAGTGCCAACTTTGTGCTAATAACTAATGCTAGATGTCTTTTCAGAACTAATACTACTCTTCTTAGCCATTTTTACAATCACTTTCAAAGAACTGCCCCAAGATAAGCTATAGTGGGCGTATGAGTCTGTCATCTTTTTCTAACAGGTGGAGTACATCATTATATTACCCATGAACATGTTCCACTAAACAGAATAGATTTAGTGTCCAAAGACTTTGTCTTAATTTTGAACAGTATGTCAGTTTTATAATTTCCAACCTAACCAATAACTTTTTGTTTAATGTTTTGCTTGTAAAGCATGCTTAAAGTATCCATCTTTAACATAATTGCAATTTTATTTGACAGTTTGTTATGTAACTCAATGAAATTTTTAAGCATAGCTTAAATGTCCAAATACTTTCTGGGCCCACTGTATACATCAAAATAAACTGTGCCCCAGGTTAAATAAATGAACAATGTGGGTAGCTATAGTATAACAAAGAACAAGCCCATGCAATCAGCCTGACGATGATAAAAACAGGATGCAAGACTGCAGGAGGCTCCACCTGGCAGGGCTTTGAAATGCATCATGCTGTGAGCAGCCAGTAAGCATGATTACATGTACACACGAGCATACGCAGGTTGAGGCTGCCTGTGGAGAAACTCACCTGCTCCTGTGCCCGACTTAGCATGCAGATGGCGTTCACATCAAAGGGGTTTTCAGCCAGCCGTTTCTGCGCCGCCGCCCTCTCACTCACAGCCAACGTGATGTCCACAGGCTGGGGGAGAGAGCACTCTGTCAGCTACAGCACACGCGTATATATCTCCCTTCCATATGGCAGACAGAGCACCCCGTCAGCTACAACACACGTGGACACATCTCCCTTCCTTATGGGAGACCGAGCATTCCCCGTCAGCTACAGCTACTGCACATGTGTCTACATCTCCCTTCCATATAGGGAACGGAGCGACCCCCATGACATGTCTCCTTTCCGTATGGTAGGGAGAGCAACCACCCACCCCCCCGCCCCCGTCAGCTACAGAACATGCGTACACATTAGAGCCCTGACTATTTTTTTAAAATCCCGCTCCTGCCCACTCCCGCTGAATTTATGACCATTACCGCCCGCTCCCACAATATATTTGTCCAACCCTGCCCGCACCCGCAGACCCATTAATTGATATACTGTACCATGAAATACGTTTATATGCATCAAATATTTTAATCCAGCAGAACAAGACCCGAATACATAAAAACAAATTCAACAAAAACCTCTCAGCTTTGGATTGCAAATACACATGTAAACTGAGGCCAAAAACTATTAATGTGCCCACAGACACTAAATGCCTCTCCGATGGCGCACTGGATGCAGGTACACTCAGAACGAACTGCACAAGCTTCGACAGCGCAGGAAAGCGATTTTAAAGCTTTTCCAGATATCTGATTTTCCACTCTTTTCTTTAGTTTCATTCTCTCCAGCCTTAATTTTATTGCCAAGATCAATTGCGCTCTCCATCCTGCCAACAATCTTGGGACCCACTGTATTTTTAGCCGCCCGCTCCCACCCAAGGCAACCTTAAAGCAGTCCACTCCCGCGAGATTTGCATTGGGTCCTGTAGGACCCGCTGGATCCCAGTCCCAATGCAGGACTCTAGTAGACATCTCCCTTCTGTATGGGGGAAAGAGTTCCAGCCATGAGGTATAGCACACCCAAATACCAATTCTAATTTGTAAGAAATATCCATGTGATTGGGGGAAGTGGGCAAACCAGGGATCAGCAAGACCGTCACTCAGTTATGGAATTGGAGAAAGAAAAACAAACATCAGATAGAACTTAGTGGACCTCTTTCATCATTAAACTTATTAAGCATCATAAATCTTATAGATGTTGATTAAACCCAGATTAGATGCAGACCAAAAACACTTCAATCCTAACAATTTCTACAATGCAACTGAATATTCCCATAGTAAAAGAAGTTATGAACTGCAGCTTCATTGTTGCCGTTGTGATAAGTATTCATTTTTTGTTATTTGAAAAAAAATGCTATACATCCACTTTGTCAGGGTCATTAGGATTTACACAAATGGGCAATTACACACAAAGACTTGTTTTATGTTAAACACATAACACTGATAAAGTGCTATGTATTTCTAACATGTACAGTCATGTGAAAAAGTTACCCCATTAAATATTTAGTTCTTCATTAAGAAATAAACATATCAATATTAAATCTTCTTTCAAATTGTATCTGTAGATAAAGGGGATGTAAATGTGTCACCTATGCAAAAACAAGAAACAAATCCACTTATTTAACAAAAGAAATGAACTAAGATGCCAATTTCCACTGAGGAAAAAGTTATGACACCCTCACATTCATTACTATTTTAAATTCCTAGAATTAGATCCAGGTGCACCACATCAGGCGCAAATGATTTGAACACTGTTACAGAGCTTTTTGGTGGAGCCTGTATTACTTAAACCACAGACATTTAGTTTGGTTTGCTCTAAATTAAGTGAGTGGTATCACCATGGTGAGATCAAAAGAGCTCTCTGAGGCCTTCAGAAAGAAGATTGTAGATGCATATGAGTCTGGAAAGGGATATAAAAAGATGTCTGGAAAATAATTTACAAGTGGAGAACCTTTAAAACAACTGCCACCATGGCCAGGACAGGCCGTCATAGCAAGTTCAGTCCAACAGCAGACCACATGCTGAAAGAAGTCTCCAAGAATCCTAAAATGTCATCACGGGACATACAGGAAGCTCTTGTCACAGTTGATGTTAAGGTAAATGCATCTACCATCAGAAAGAGACTGCATAAGTTTGCTTTACATCGGAGGCTTGAAAGGAGAAAACCCTTGCTGTCAAAAAAACAACATCAGGGCAAGACTGAAGTTTGCCAGAGATCACCTAGACAAAGGCCAGGACTTTTGGAACAACATGCTTTGAACAGATGAATCTAAAATTGAATTATTTGGACACAGTAACAGAGGATATGTTTGGCGTAAACCAAAGAGTTTTTGAGCAAAAGAGCCTCATACTAACTGTGAAGCATGGGGTGGAAATGTCATGGTTTGGGGCTGCTTTGCTGCAGCAGGACCTGGCCAGTCCACCATCATAGAATCAACTATGAATTGTTTATCGTATCAGAGGGTGCTTGAGGACAATGTGAGAACATCTGTCCAGAAGTTAAAGCTGAAGCGGGGGTGGACCATGCAACATGACAAAGACCCAATATATTCCAGTAAATCTACCAAGGAATAGCTCAGAAGAAAGAAATGTAGAGTTCTGGATTGGCCAAGTCAAAGCCCAGATGTGAATCCTATTGAGATGCTGTGGGGTGATTTGAAATGGTCTGTGCATGCAAGACACCCTTCAAACATCACACAGCTTAAGGAATTCTGCATTGAAGAGTGGGGAAAACTTTCTGCCAGTCGATGTCTGAAATTGATACATGGTTATAGGAAATGTCTCACTGTGGTTATTTCAGCCAAAGAGGGAAATACTAGCTATTACGGCATAGGGTCTCCTAACTTTTTCCTCAGTAGGAACTGGCATTTCACTTAATTTGTTTTGTTAAATAAGTGAATTTGTTTCTTGTTTTTGTAAAGATGATGCAATTACATCCCCTTTATCTACTGATATAATTTGAAAGATTTAATATTGATATGTTAATATTTCTTAAAACACCTAAATATTTAATGGAGTGTCCTTACTTTTACTTTTCACATGACCGTGTGTGTGTGTGTGTACATACACACACACACACTTTGAGGATGTCTATAATCAAGAGGTTACACAAATGCGAACTGATACTATACTTGTACGTGCGAGGAATTTTGTTTGCTAATGAGTCTAAATGTCACTTAAATAACAGAGGAATTGCTGAACTAGTGTAAAATCAAAAGCAGATCTTAATATACATACTACATTCACCTATATTCATTACCTTTTTGAATCAGCCTCCTCAAATCAAATAGCCACCAAGCCAGCATACAAATACTGAGTGAAGAGCAGAGTATCTACTTACCACGACTTGAGGAAGTCCCATAGTGCTGATGGCCAATGGCCTACTAGTAAGAAACTGCTCAGAAATTGTCTAGAATAGCAAATAGTGTCCAGCTCACATGCACCCTGGGCATGAACCTTTCGAGCCCCCACCCCCCCAAGGCAAATATAGAAAATAACAACTCATAACAGCTTAGCTCACAATGATGGCCATTTGGTTTACTGTTGAAAGCATAGTAATGCAATCAACAACTCAAACTTGGCCAACACATTAAAAACAATGTGAACTTGAGAATATGCACCTTATATGGGGCTAAGAACAAACACAAAACCAGTCACTAGGTGCAAGAATACCTAAATCTGAACCCTTGTGTATTTTACTTCTTCTGTTCTAAATTCTAGATTCTAGATTCTACAGAATTTATCATTTTGAAAATGGACTGAGGTAACTTCAACCCCAAAAATAACACAGGGGTTAAGCTGACTTCCACCTGGATTTCCTCAGTAATATCATTGAAATCCAAGGCTTGTAGTCAGATTGTTATCATGAGTGACAGGGAAATAAGCCTGGACTGAAAAGCTCTAGAGCATAGCTCATTTTCATTCTGGCTAAACTAATTAACACTCACCCACATAAAACCATTTTTGGTCATCATTTGCAACTTACCAACAGATGACTGATCTGGTTCAGTCCTGAAACTGCAGGCGTTCGTTAGGCAGATCATGATCCAGGGGTACATTTCCAAAATACTCCTGTTAGCAACTTACAAGGTTGGACCATTCAGTTGCAACAGTTACAATATTAGCAACTATACTTTTGGAAACCATACCCCAGGTCATTAGAGTAAGTGGCAGCAAGTTTTATGGCCCAGTTCCTCTAACTTTTACCATCATTCGGATTTTCAAAACAAAACCCCAAAAAGTTAATTCAGGTCACTGTAGGCCTGATGTCGATGTTCAAGGCAACTTATCAATGATGGAACTGTAAGACTCTACTCTAAATTTATGGCTTCCCTCTAAAAGCATAGCAAACCTGTGGGATTCACCTGCTGATGCAGTTTAAGTGTTTTGCAATGGAGATCATGTATAAATGGTGTGTCAAAATATTACCATCTTTTAACACTGTTCTACCGTGTCAAACTGATCTCGAAGCCAAGCAACAAAAACTTCATGCAAGCCCCAATGCTTTACAGCTATTCTTTCATCCATACCTGTTTGCTGCATATGAGCACTTCTTGTAGCATTTGTGTGGCGTCATGACAGATGACAGGGGTCCAATAAAATCCAACTTACAATTTTATGCTTCAAAGGCTAAAATCGTCTAGTGTGCATGTATCGTAAGGGAGTTTCCTTTTAACTAAAAATGGTTGCTGTCTGTACAAGCTGGGAACAGAGCTTGGAGGTCCCCTGTGGCAACTGAAGGGGCCTCGGGGCCACGAAACCTACAGTTTGCGCTAACCAGTGGCCTCCATTACGCCCCTGGTCTAGGTCAGGAGGCTATAACAGGTAAACAGGAGGCCAAAGTGCATGTCACTGCATAGTTACTGGAGCATTTCATCCAAAAAAGGACGCTGACGGTCTTCATAAATGGGGGACTTGTTCGAGGCCTAGATAACAGAAGGGGTCTTTGGGAAGCAAAAACCAAAGTTCGCCAAAACTGGTGTAGTCCTGAGCCTTATTTAATAACTAGCACCGCCACAGCTACGGGTGGTCTAATATTCTAAAAATAGTCACGAAACTACTGTACCTTCACAAGGTGGGGGACATCACTCAAGGGCCCAATGTGCAAATCCATCAGATATCAACACTGGGTTACTTGTTTATTTATTACCAATAAAATCGTCATATTGTCATATGGACTGCCATTAATTTACTAAATGTGACTAAAACAGCCGATGTATCGGGTCTATAATTAAACATAACTCATCTGCAATAACCCAATGTATAGAAGAGATAAGAAAACCCCACTAACTTAAAAATTTACCAAAAATCAGTCAAGGAAGGAACTATTACAGCATCAGGTACCAACAACTATTACAGCATCATGTACCACCAGGGCAGGCCCCTTACAGCCTTACAGACAATGTAAATGGCCACAGTGTTATATGCCGGGTTCATTCAAGCATCCACTGAGCACAGCACTCACTAACACATTGAATTCAATTAGTTAAACTGAGTCACAAAAAAAATTAAAACTCCAGTTCCATTTCATTTATAAATTTTCTTGAAGTCTTTGGGTCAATGTACCCAGAGACTAATATTAGGGTTATCTGACAGGCATGCATACAGGACATGTGGACACAAGCAACAGGGGCCAGAAGGGTGAGCCCAAGTGAGCAGTGTGCCAGTCTGTGCCACATCCTACCTGCAGGGGGGCGTTTGGAAATACACTGTCGCTATCCTTGCTCTCCTCCTCCCCCGCTGTGCTCCCGGTGATGGATATGCTGGTTGCCTTGTCCCTCTCCACATTCCTGTCCACAGGCACCCACTCCCCATAACCTCCCTCACTCTCCTTCTTACGGTGCTGTGACCCAGAAGAAACTGGAAACTCCTTGGCAAAGGCCGCCTCTGTCCTCACTGCTGACTTCTGAAGAGAGGGGAGGGAAGGAGTACATTCCAGGAGGTGGGGAAAAGAGCGGGATGGGTAGAGGGGGGTGGGAGGGTCACTGCAAAATTAGGAAAAACAAATTTGTTCAACTGGGTGAATGGGAAAGAAAAGACTGCGAAAGGAAGGAGCAACAAGCCAAAAAATGACCTGTCCCTGCCCCAGTAAGGAGAAAAGGAATATTACTGTCGAGAAAGCCATGTCACATCATCCCTGAGCTTTAGTAAGCTGATGCAGAGGGGTGGGGGGGCCACCAAAATACCCCCCATAAACTGAGAGGCAGCCTGTTCACTTAACCCATTCATTCAGTTGAACCCATATCTGAAACTATCATACATCAGAACCACAGAAATCACAGAAATCATATAAGGTGCTGCATATAACAATAAATGAAGTTTAACAGAATATTTGAAGGATTTCATAAAAATAGCAGTATTTCTAAAATCTTATATATGCCAAGTAATTGAGATACATGTGCTCCTCACAAAGAAACACAGTGGACACTTATTTTTTAAGCAATACTGGAATGTAAAAAAGACATCTGTGGATGCAACCCAATAGATGAAAACTCATCTATGAAGTGAATTATGAAGTTCCGGAATGTTCTGGAAGGTGAAGCATTACACTCAGGTTGAAGGAGATGCCTTTGTTCTCCCGGAAGGCTCCTCCACCAAATGGCTTCTCATCATCCTCATCATCAGACATATGTGGCTGAGCCACAGCCATTTCTTCCTTGCTCTCTGCGATCATCTTGCACTTCTGCAAAACAGGAATAAGCAGAGCGCGCCATCACTTCCACGCCATGTTTATTATCATAAACATACCTCTATTGCCATAAACATACATCCATCCATGAATGCATGCATCCATCTATCCAGCACAGAAACTATATAAATAATCTTATAACCTTACAACAGAGATCAGGAGCCATTTATCAGAGCTTGGCAACTTTGAACATGCTTGTTAACTTAAAGCGCTTAAGGTCCTACAAAGATTCCTTGCTGGGGTTAGGTCATCCTCTCACCTCTGTCAGTTCCTTGATGCTGATGCTGTTAGCCTTCTGCGTAACCTTCCTCTTGACCTCCTCGATGTTGGCAGGGTTGGGCATGGCTGTGGGTGTGGGTTTGTTGGTGATACTAGGCAGAGTAGGCATGCTGGCCAGGGCGCCCATGTTGGTCAGGGCAGCAGTCATGGTGGCAGCAGTCATAGTTGCCATTGCTGCATTCATGCTAATGTTAGGCATGCCCAGGGGCGTTCCCATGGACAGATTCAAAGCCAGGGGCAGGGTCAGGGGGGAAGAAACTGAAGTGGTGGTGGCCTTAGGCCTCAGGCTCTCAGGAATAGGCATGCCAGCCTTGGCACACATGGCTGCGGCGTTGGCCTTGGCAATCTCCAGAAGCTGCTCTTTATCTGCCAGGAAGACAGCAGATTGACATTATTAATATGGCTAATTCAGATTGCAAAAAATTACCCAAGAGTCAGAATTACCTATATCAAAATCAAATAGAGCATGACAATTACTAATTATTACTAATAATTCACTAATGGAGGCTTCTAAGCATGTAAGTCGTTCTGGCTAAGGGCGTCTGGCAAAGGTTGTAAATGTAAATAATTGTACTCAATGTAAATATGATAAAATCATGCTGATAATATAACTATACAATGACTAGAACGTAGGCAAATTATTTGGATCAGTAATTATATACAGTGCTTCACAGACTTGCCCTAAAACAAGCCATTTCCTGTCTTTGATGAGAGAAGCTGGTACCTAGCTCAGTAAGGCGTGGAGGAGTTTTGCTTGTGCTGCGATGGGTCCGTGAAGCAGACCTCTTTTTGCGAAGGATGACGACAGGAGAATGACTCGGCTCACGTCTCCATCTGTCCCTGCGGTCAAATGAGCGACTGCGAAAACCACCTCTCTGTCTACGGGATATGGAGTGAGACCTTCTAGACTGGGAACGGCGGCTACGGTTTGCAGATCGTGAGCGCATCCTCCTCTTTCTAGCTTGGGAGAGAGATTTTGAACGTCTGCTTTTATCTGCAGTTCGGGATCTTCTCTGAGCTGTTGACCGGGACTTGGAATGTTTACTTCTAGGTGAGTGAGACTTTGAGTGCTTTTTTTGAACAGGTGTTCTGGACTTAGACCGCTTCCTTTTGGTGGATCTGGACGTAGACTTTGATCGTGACTTCTTTAGTTTAGATCTTGATCTCCTCCTCCCTGTGGGAGATTTAGATTTTTTATGACCCCGGAATCGAGAAAGAGACTTCTTCCATCCTGGAGACCTAGATTTTGACTTCTTCCTCCTACTGGTTGACTGTGAACGCCTCCTTTGAGGAGATGAATTTGATCTTGAATGTTTCCGTCGAGCAGACACAGACTTCTTTCTCCTTGAGAGAGATCTTGATTTTGAATATTTTTTTCTTGATGGGGATGTCGACACTGATGATAGGCCCTCTTTGGAAGGGCTATTCTTTCTATTCAAAGGAGACGTGGGTTCAGAATCCCTTATTTCTCTAGGAGGCTCACCTTCTTTCAATGTTGAATGTGCTATGGAATAACCTGGCTTAATTTCAATTTTTAAACTGTCACTCTTGCTGGGAGACCTTGACCTTTGTTCATATGAAAATATTATATCACACTTAGCCTTCATGTCTGTAAACAGAATAGGACCAGACATTTCAGGAAAACTATTTTTCGACACTAGTGATAATGATTTGGGTGGCTCGTTGGATTGAGGAAAGCAGGATCTACACCCCAATTCAGGCTCTTTGCCTTCATCTTCAGATAAACCTGATTTGTTACTACTCTGAAGATTGTGTTTAGAGGTGTCATGTGACAAGTACCAAGAAGTCGATGGAGTCTGAGGAGTTTTTTCCAACGCATTCATTTTTGGATATTCACATTCTTCAGACAACTCTTTGAGTGTGATGGCAGCTGAAGGGATGCTGCTGTGACTCTCTGTTGCAGAAATAGGCTTAGGCTTTGCATTGCTGTCCACCAGAAAGGGTACTGGCCTCCAAGATCCAACAGAAGATGCTACTTTATTTGCATTATCAGTGCAACTTTCCTCAAAAGCATGCTCCAATTTAAGATCACTGGGATCTACTGGAGTTTCTTGTTTTAGATGAGATCCCTTTAAATTCACACACTGGACAGTTTTGTCTGTAAATACTGCATCTTCTTCCTCTCTTTTCTCAGCATCACAACCTGAGGCATGAATTTCAGTTGGGGGTATTTCGCCATCTCCCAATTCTCTGGCAGGAGATCCTGAGACTTTCTTCTCTTCTGTTAGTAGTGGGCTCTTTTCACATGACAGAGTAAATCCTGAAACTGATCTACATTTTGATTTGTTTTTAGTTGGAGACCGTGACATTGACAGTCTGCTCCTTTTTGGAGACTTTGAATGTTTTTGGCCACCAGAATGAGATTTAGAGTGACAATGTCTAGTAGGTGATCTTGATTTTTTACTGTGTCGAGGGGATAACGTTTTAGATCTTCTCTGCCTAGCTCGTGATGTTGACCTATAACGCCTGGATCTCTGTGTTGAATGAGATTTAGACTGACGTCTTCTTGCAGACCTAGATCTGGAACAATGTCGTCTCCATGATCTGGACCTTGACCGTCTAATCCTCTTGTATAATGACCTTGAACGCCTAAGCATTACAATGGATCTAGACCGAGTCTGCCTGACTGTCCTGGAACGAGACCTCCTTGAATGAGACCTCTTATAACATAAGCGAGATCGTGATCTAGAGCATCTGCCCCTTCTTGCTGATCGAGACCTATGGTTGCGCCAAGATTGTGACCTTTTAGATCTTGACCAAGACCTTTTAGATCTCGATCGTGACCTTCTGCGCCAAGACCCTGAACGAGACCGACGTCGTCGTACAATAGATCTAGAATGTGAGCGATGTCTGGATCTTGACCTGGATCTTCTATATCTCATACAGAACCTGGAATTTGAGTGTTTCTGCTTCATGGTTGATAAAGAACTGGATTTCTCTTCTGATCTTTTGACAGATGAAGATTGAGATTTGCGTCTTCTAGATTGAGACCTGGAATGTTTCTTCCTAGGACTACTCCTTCTTGAGGAGGACCTGGAAGAAGAACAAACCCTTTGAGAATCAGATTTGTCAATGGTTCGCTTTGGGGTCTGGGAACAGCTTGGGCATTTCTGTGAAGAACTGCAGCATGGCACTGTAGTCTTTGATAGAGACCTTGACATGGATCGTGATGAAGAGCAGCTTCTACATTTCTCTTCATTCACTGATTCATGATTATCTTCTGTATCTTTTTGGACATAAGAGCCTGTCCTACCTTCTTCCTTGTGGGCATTTTCAACTTTAGGAATTATATCAGGCAAGTCTAGTACTTTCGCAACATTCAGTTCATTATCTTTTAGATGAGTGGCCATAACTTCTGCTTTCAGAGAAGAAATCACTTTCTCAAAACCCACATCTTTTGAATCCTCCTCAGAGACTTGAACAAACATTCCACATTGGACAGGTGTCATTTCCTCTGAAAGCCTTTTCGGTGGCTTTTTTGGGGGGCTCCCAAGTGATGAGTTTTCCTGATTTTTGTCCAAAGGGAAAACAGGATAAGATACGGGTGGCATCTTTGAGGGAGACTTTGATTCCAATTCAGATTCTGAACCAGACGAGCTCTCTGATCTGGAACGAGAGGGAGATTTTTTCTCATGCTTCTCATCTTTCTTCTTTTTCTTTTTCTTCTTTTTGGCCACATGTCGTTTATGCCTTTTAGGTCTGCCATCCATTTCCTCCATGGGTTGGTCTGACAAATTATAAAAAACAAACAAAATTTAATCTCAACATATATATATAATATTCTGCTTACACCCACATACATTAACTATAAAATACTATATTTGTATTTGTATGTGGTTTAGTGGTTTAGAAGCTGGATATATGAAAAGAAATTCAGCCTTTGATAAAAAAGTAGCTGTACACTTTACTAGACATGCAATCTGAGATGTAAGAATCCCCACTTTCTCTTCATGTTCCACTTCTGAGCATGAATCTTAAAGCACCACAAATCAGTATGTCACTTTCAATTGAGAGAGAGCATGACAGGTCCTTGCCTGTTGATACATTGACAACAGCAGCTCTGTCATCTTCTGCTGCTCCCTCTCTGCCAGGACACGAACCCTTCACACTGCAGACAGAACCACAACACAGAAAAGCACTGAAATGATGCTCTATTACACTCAAAGCTGCAGAGACATGACAGCTACACTATTACCTATTTTCACAGGGCTGAAACAATTACTCAAACAATCTGATTCATAAAAATTCATGGCAAATTCTCTGCCTTGATTATTCGCTTTATTACTGTTATGCTCAGACTGCAGCAGTGCATGGAAAATATTACCTGGAGCACCAAGACCGAAGCATGTTGCTGTGTGTGTACTGGAGGAATAGTGGAAAATGAAAACGGAAGAGAAGAGTGATACAAAATGGCAAAAATTATTCAAGGTTCGGAAGCATTTCAACTTGAGATTAAAGGAAAAAAATTGTACAATGCAACCATTGTAAAACTGAACTTGCACTGTGCAAGTTCTCAGATTGAAATGCTCCCAGTGTGTATTGTCATATATTTTGATAATGTGATTTTTGTATACACTGAGATGTGCAATTAAGTTTAGATTTTGGTCTGAGTAAAATGTTTAAATAGTACTTTCTGAAAATGTGTTATAGGTTAAAGCTGACATGATTTTAATCTGAACACAGCCAATTGTCTATTTAGAGACTAAAGAAATGTAATAAAACAATCTCTTTTCCTCTCTGTCACTTATGGACAACTTTATGAGGATGGCTCAACCATATTCACCATTGACAGTATTTTACACATGCTCATTAAGTGCCATCTGTGCGTTCACTTTTTTAGTTTGAATTTTTGAGTAAATTTGTTTACCATAGTGGTATATACATGACATGGCAGTTAATGCACTGAGCAGGAGTGGATTTCACTTTAATAAATCTTTTGTTTTTGTTAAATTTGTAAATCTGATGATTCAAAGACCTGGTTGGCATAAGTTTTCATTTATTCTCAAACTTGAATAAAATACTTATTTTATCTGATTACTCAAATCAATTCAATTTTATTTGTATAGCGCATTTTCACAACATTACAT
>JAAGVU020000035.1:75046-90521 GCA_011763525.2 Mormyrus iriodes
GACGAAGTGGCCGGGGAGAGGGAAGTCTGGGTTTCCCTGCTGAGGCAGCTGCCCCCGCGACCCGACCTTGGATAAGCGGGAGATGATGGATGGATGGATGGATGGGTGTTCTACTCATAATATGCTATATACTGTGGTCCATCACTCAGAAAGTTTTTCTACATTGTTCATATGCATTGCTAACTGTGGTCAAACACAATTGCAAATGTATTGATGCAATAATCACAACTTCAAGTGCACACACTGCCTTACGCAGTGTAACCATTCTGTTGTACTGTGTGCATGAGTAGTTTTGAAATGCCCTTATAGTTTGAGAATGTTAAGTATGTTTCATGAAATGTGTCAACAATTGAGAAATAATAATAATAATGTTCATTGCCATCTAGTCAGTGCTGATTCCTTACAGGCAACAAAACAATGTACTATGGGAACCAAAAATATTATGATACCACATCACTGCTATTTTTGACTCATTTTTATTTTATTTTGCATATACACACAAAATGGTGCCATTAGGTTCAGACTAGTTTTGTCTAGTTTTGTTTTTTTTCACACAGAACACTGTAGCACTTGTTACTTATGATCACATGACACTCATAAATTTAGGATTACAATCTATTCACCAGTATCCCGCCCTTTTAACAACTGACTCAGCTTGACCGATGGAGAACCTCCAGAATTACAAAGATGGCAACAAGAACAAAACAGGAACAAAGATGCAAATCCAGATATCGCAGAATCTGAACTGCACAAAGGACCCAACAGTCATCAAACCAGCAACTTGGATTCAGCCCTCATCCTGGATGGGGACTTAACAAGGATAATTTGAAAAGGGTAATGCCAGACTTACCACCGCACTGAATGTCTGAAAAGAGGAGAAAGAACACTCAATCACTGCTATTCAATTTTCAAGTTACAAAGTGCTGTCTCTCCCACCTTTTGGAAGATCGTACCAGACCAACATTTTCCGATTACCAAAACATAAACAAAAGAAGAAACCAGAAGCCCCGGAGAAGAACGAGGTCACATACTGGGAGGGCCAATCAGAAGACTCCTGCAAGACATGCTGGATGATGTAGACTGGGACATGTTCTGGTGCAGCAGTGACGACATCAATGCATTTGCAGGTTTTGTCAGGTTTGTCAGGTTTGTCAGGTTTATTGTTATGCTGATGAAGGAGGTTGTGCCTAAAGTTATCATCAAGATGTTCCTCAACCAGAAGCCATTTGTGGAGAATACAATACAGTAATGAAATCATTCAACTGACTGTCCAAAGATCACATTAGTCCACAATTCCCATCTCACTGGACCCACTCCAATTCTATTACTGCCCAACAGATCCACAGAGGTTGCAATAGCTCTTATCCTGTGCACTACTCTGTCACTTGGATGACAAGAAGAGGGACTACACGCAGTTCCTGGTCATTAATAACAGCTCTGCATTTAAACTGTTTTGCATGTGGTCACTTACACAATGATCACTTTAATGGTGTGGTGATTACACTCATAATTGTACTACAAACAGATACACAGGTATACTGTATTGTCACCGCCACAAACAGTAGCCTGAGCAGGAGATGAATGAATGAACGTCTCGGGGGGAGGCTTTGGGCGGAAGCTGTCGTACACTCACTCTGGGTAGCACTTGCGCTGCCAGACGCACACAGTCGTGGCCACATATCTGCAGTCTCGGAACAGTCGTAACATCGATCAGTCATAAGTCGCATAAGTCGTAAGTCGACGACGACCCGCAGTATTTTTTTTTGATGTAGAGTTTTACCACGCTACATCGCTATTTGTAAAAAAGAAAATAGTCACTGGAAAAGCTGCAGCATTTTAAAAGTAGCTGCACTACTGAAAAAAGTAGTTAAGTTAGTAGCAAAACTAATTTTAGTTAGCTACTCCCTAACATTGGGCAAGTGTTACATGTTACACCATGTTATTGCCCTGTAATTCCCAATCCAACAAGGTCCTCTAAGGTGTTGTGAGTGAATTTGCATATAAAGGATTATCTGGTGTGTGATGAGCCTGAGAAGGCACAATGGTGACTTCTTTCATTGGTTAGTGCAAACACTTGACCAACTTCCTATCCAAATGCTAGTTCAGTTACTTCCCTAGCCTGATGCTAGTTCAATTACTTCCTTATCATAGTTTTTCTTGATTGCTTTGGCACATTTCTCAAATGACATTTAACATTTGCAAAACAGCTAGTGTTATCCCCACACCGTGATGTCACTTGTGAACAGCAGAATGTCATTTCTCATTGTTTCACACAAATTTCAAAAGGTTTTAGTACATGTTTACACATGACCATGTAGTGTTGTTAAAATTCACCATAATCATTAATTACTTATGTCGTCTTGATTGGATTACATAGTTTCCCAGTGAAATAATGTTACACCCAAAACTATATACGTAAGTGAACATCGTGTTAGTCACCAAGTTTCAGGTTACAAATTTCAAGTTTCATTTTTCAATTTTTTTTTCTACACAATTATACACTGTACTATTATGTAGTGAAATGCTATTCTACCAGCTTCCTGGATTGTGCTTTACAAAATATGCAATAGAAAGATAGCAGCATAAAAAATAAATAAGAGTAAAACAAGAATAAAGTACAATAAGAACATTATGTAGTACAGTTTTTCTTGATTGCTTTGGTACCTTTCTCAAATGACATTTGACATCTGCAAAACAAGTAGTGTAATCTCCACACCATGATGCAGCAGAATGTCATGTTTGCAAATGACCATGAATAGTTGTTATCATTTGGCATAATTAATAGTTGCTTAAGTCTTGTTGGTCAAAAATGTATTATGTAGTTTCCTAGTAGGCCTGATGTTCCCGATGTTAAGCAGAGTGAATATTAGGTGATAGCTGCTATGTGGGCAGCAAACGGTAGCTGGTCATCTGGTCATTACCTGTAGGTATCTGGCAACCATGAATGGAAAAACATTGATGACAATCCTTCATCCAAACTGCCATGTCAGCAAGGCATGCTCTTAGCTGACCTATTCTTGAGTTTTTTTATACTTGAGATTGTTCTATTTACCTGTTTGTAATATACAATCAACCATATTTTAAGACGAAGAGTATGCCTCTGACCAGACTAGTATTGTTTTTAATCTCTTGCCACCTCAGAACTATTTTCTCCAGCTGAAGCCACAGAGGGTTTGGAAAACAATCACATTACTCTACATTCTCTCAATTAGATGATATTTTTAACAGTATTAGTGAAGTGGCATATCTTGTATACCATCAGTGTTAATTTCATTGATGAAAAATTGTTTCATTGATATAAATTGTCAACAAAGATTTTTCATAGATGAAAATGAGATAATGAAATAAAAATTAATCTATGATTCCAAAAACAATAATGAAATGTACTGACACTTTTGTCAACTAATAAAAATTAGATGAAAATGTCAGAAAGACAAATATTTGAAACCGATAAAATTAGAAGTAGTATCTTTAATTAGTGGTGATTGTAGTTGCATATCACTGGATAAGGTTGATCTAACCAGCATCAAGCCTGTAAACCATGCAACCATGTTATTACAGTTTGTCCACTTTTTGGCTTGTGTTTCATTGACTGGGAAGGGAGGGCTGCTTGAACTGTGCACAGAGGTGGAAATTTCAGATCCAGAAAGTACATATCCAGACCAAGGTTTTTGTTTCAACCAACCAGGTGACTACTCAGCGATTGTAACTCTTTATACTCAAGTATGTAATATGTAATTTATCAAATTTGACAAATTTGCTAATAACATTAATAACTTTAGCTTCCGCTACTGCTGTTTCAGTGTGACATGCAATTGTTATGGCTTTATCCAATGTCAGTAGTACTTCAAAAAGCATCCCATTCTCTGATGCACAGGGAATTAGTTTTTTCCACCAGGTGGACACAAATAATTTTTTCTGCCTTAGCATGACATTCACATATAGCTACTAGTTGTCTTAAAGTGGCCACATAGTCATGTGTAGTATCACCCAAGCACTGGCCACATTGGTGAAAACAATACCACTATGCTACTACATTAACTTTTAGCAGGAAAAAAAACCTGAATAGCTTGTAAAACAGTGTCATCTTTGTCAACTGCTACTGTGAGCATATAAAAAATTCTTTTACCTTCAGCGCCCAAACAATGAATGAGCAAGGCGTGTTTCCTTGCCCAGGGCCAGCATTGGATGACTAAAATATGAACATAGTTAAACTGCATTTTCGTCAAAACACTAAGACTGAAATTGAATGTTGTTATGCTGTTAAAAATAACATTGCATGCCATATGTTTTCATACGAGAGGGGGATACAGGGCTTTCGAAGGAACAAACAGGCACGCTTAGGTCCCAATATACACTTTATTACAGTTATAAATAATAATAATATGCTTTTATTATAATAATGATTGATGCATAAACATATACTTCCCTTCTACACAGTTTCAGAAGCCATATAGGTCACACATCAGTTGATTATACCATATGTTATATATATATATAATAAATGTTAATTGCAGTTAATGATAAAACACACACACTAATACTACTGCTTTTTTTCCAATATGAGATTGCAAAGTTCTATATACTCGGACGTGCTATCATCTCCCACCTTCCACGCACGGACTGGGGAGCCCTTTCCAGTCCTAGCAGGAGACCAACACGTGTTCCAGAGTAATGCCAGGTGATGCGCGCTCTATCCCACGGCTGAACTTCAACCAGGACTGAGTTCTTCCCCTCCTTTTATACTATACTTTTTTGGTATTTACTACGATTGTGCACTAGTGGGGAGCGAACTGGCCAGGCACACATCCCACTCGGGTACAAATCAAATCCTCTTCCCTTATTGTTCAGTTAGTTTGTCCTTGTGCCTCAGCCTGCAATCTCCAACTCCCAACCACCTCTAACTTCCCAGCCTTGAATCATTGTTTTAGTCTAAATTCCATTTCCTTCAGTGCATTAAAACAAAGTTGCCTAAGTGCCCTCTACTGACCCCATAAAAATACCTGGAATCAAGTGCTCCAAAAATATACTACTTTGTGATTTTAACATAGTATGCTGGCAAGGAGGTGAATCATGGACATACAATGGGCTCACACTTTTGAATCTCAGGATGGTCAGACCATACACATACTGAACCATTAAAGACCTCCATCAGTTCATATGTGTCTATTCGGGTAACCATCCGGTCCCGAGAATGTTGTACAATTGTCACTGCCCAGTACTTTATAGTAATGGGAGGATAATAAACAACCCGTTTTAATTGCGCACTATATGGGCGTCGCAGTCGTTTGCAAGTCCGTCTCACTACACCATACAATATGTATAGATTGATGTTTACCATGTAGCTTAGGCTAAATGCTGTAGTCTGCAGTTTGAAGTTTGGGATGTACTGTTTGGAAATCACTAACAATGTGCAAATGGCTCGACTAGCATAGAATGATATACGCAAGGATAAAAAAGCAGAAAAGCCCACTGGCACATGCAATGACTCAGTCATGCCCCCGGCTTACTTCAAAGTATTACAAAAGGTGAACATTTTCCTGTAACAAACAAATTATTTAATTAATTCTCAATTGTCAATTGTCAGTTCAGACATGTTCTATCTTCGAACTTTGAGCTATCTTCCTAGTACCTCTCACTTTCATTCTGGATCCAAGCAATTTAATTAGTAATATTTTGAACAGGACACTTCCTATTCCCACCTTCATTCCTTCCAGAACAGTCTTTTGTGTTGTTTATGATATTCTTCCTAATCTCTGTCACCTCTCAAAAAATTCCATATTCCATCTATGAATACCTCCTGTTCTCATCTCATGTCGTTATCACTACAAAAAGAATTATTTACTGGCAAACCGTTCACTTGCAAACTTGACTGTTAAAATAAAGTGCTTTCAGGCGCAAGTATAGTCCAGTATTTCTTACTTCCGCTATGAGGATGTGATTGCACAGAGTCCAAGACAAAAACTCAAAGAAAGCCAGGAGAAAACAAGGGTGAAATAAGCATAGAATTCTTCACTAGTGACACTTGAGCTGATGCTGAATTTACAGGCAGTTTTGTGTTTACATTATATTTGTTATTTGTGTTTGTATTTTCAAATAACTGCTGGTCACATTTGGATGTACTTGGACAAAAAACAGTAAACTGTTGTTTGCTTTGTAAGGGCAACAATAATTAACACAACAATAAGTTACATAATATCAAAGATGACTATTTAATATACCTTTACTATACATTCCTTCAGGTCACAGTTCACTCAGAGATTGTCGGATGATCAGTGTCACATTTTAAAGAATTATCACTGGTCTTAATACAAAAAAAGAGATATCATTAATCAGGGAATGAATTCATAGAGGTTCATCCTGAATATCTTAAGGAATAAAACAGAGAATTAAGCCTGGCAGCCGGAACAGTGTTCATTGAAAACTGGTAAATATATTAAAGGTTACAAGGCTTGGATGCACAATGGATCTCCACCTTCTATATTTTAACACCACCACATGCAATGTATAATTATATTGTAAGAGGGTGTAATAGTGTGACAGTTGAATATAAAGCTAATGGGTTGATGGATGAAATAATGGGTCAATATTTGGATATATTTACAATTTGACCCTTACAAGATTAAATTCCATGTCAGTGAGACACACAGCCACATATACGGTATACTCCCACCATATTACTGTATATACACTCACCGGCCACTTCATTAAGAACACCATTCTAATACTGGCTAGGCCTCCACTTTGGTCTCTGAACAGCCTGAATTCTTCATGCCAAAGACTCAGTTAAGTGCTGAAAACATTTAGTCCCTGTTGACATAGTTGCATCACATAACAGCTGCAGATTTGTTGCCTGTACATTCATGCTCTAAATTTCCTATTCCACCACATCCCAAAGGTGCTCTGCTGGACTCAGATCTGGAAATTGTAAGGCCACTGAAGTACACCATCATGTTCATGGAACCAGACTGAAATAACCTATGATTTATGACACAGCATACAATCCTGTTGAAAGTAGCCTGTCTCATTTAATCAATGCTCAAACGGTATTAGGAGGCCCAATGTGTACCAAGAAAATCTATACAGCGTTATATAACCAACAGGCAACCTGAACTGTTGACACAAGGCTAGTTAGGTCCATAACTTCATGCTGTTTATGCCAAATTCTGACCGCCCCATCTGCATGTTGCAGCAGAAATTGATATTCAACAGAGCAGATGACATTTTTCCAATCATCAGCAGTTCAGTTTCCATGAGCCTGTAACCGTTGTAGCCTCAGTTTCCTGTTCATATCTGACAGGAATCCGATATGGTCTTCTGCCGTTGTAGTCCACACACCTCAAGGTTCAGCAAGTTGTGTGTTCAGAGACACTTCTCCATTCACCACTGTTGTAATGAGTGGTTATTTGAGTTATTGTAGCCTTCCTATCACTTCAAACCAGTCTGGCCATTATCCTATTATGTCTCTCACCAACAAGGTGTTTCTGTCCACAAAACTGCTCCTCTCTGGAAGCTTTTTTGTTTTTTACACCATTCTGTATAAACTGTAGAACGTGATGAAAATCCCAGGAGAACAGCAGTTTCTGAAATACCTTACTTATATCACTTATTGCTCATTGCTCATTTTCTCCAATTCTTATGCTTGATCTGACCTATATCTGAAGCTCTTGACCCATAGCTGCATGAATTCATGCGCTGTGCTGTTGCCACATGATTGGCCAATTAAATATTTTCCTAAAGTGTCCAGGTGTTCCTAATATTGTAGGCAGTGAGTGTATACATACATTTCTAGAATAATGGGTTTAGGAGGTGATCCAGATTCTTGTTGCCGAAAAAAACTATTCAATTTGAATGAGAAACAGTCATCATGCACTGCATAATGAAACTAGCTTAGATGATAGTGTCTGGGTTTCCCAAGCTTGTTGTCACTGGCTCAGACATGGGTAAGTGTAGTCACATCTTGAAGCTGACATCATCCACTAATGCAGGTCCCACCACAGTCCACCATGGGGTCACCAATCTGTGGACTTATGTCTCCTCTGATTAGAAAGCCCCTGGAGAATAAATTGTCTTAGCTACACTGTCATCAGTTCCCATATTTAGACCAGCTGTGATGTTCCAGTATAGCCCTTTAAGAAATAAATACAAGCAGTTACTCTTAATTATCTGAAACACAGCTATGATACAACTTACCAACCAACTTAAATAACAGGCTAACATAATGCTGAAATTAATCAATACAGCTTTGCTGTTTGAACAGAACAATTAAACACAGCTTTACACTACAGACATATTGGCTACCCTCTAATACTACCCTCTAACGTTCTCTAAAATTTCATGGTGAAATACAAGAAGCTAACAAGTTTTCTTTTGTATCAGCTATTATTTTCAGGAACCTGAAGTATAAATGTTATTACATGTGTACTTTATTTATGAAAGAAGTTCTTCTCTTCTAATTAAGAATTAAGTACTTGGTTTAAATATCTTGGTTTAACTACCATGCAACCAAGTGGGAGAGAGAATGAAGAATCTCACCATTTGAGTCAGACGCTGCCTCCTGTATTGCTTAATCAGCAGTATTGTGACTATCAGGATACCAATCAAAATTCCTACTGTGATGGGAACCACACTGACAGCCGTAATTTGTTCTTCAATCCGTTTCACTATAAAGAAGATGACAAGACAATATCATGGTCAGCAGTAGAGCATGGTGAGTAAAACTGTAGGACTTAATGGACCCCCTAGGGCTAAGGAAACACTGGACAAAGCTGACTCACTCGGAGTAGTGACGAGAGAGGGAGGGGGATGAACTTTAGCAGTGACATTGATGTGCAGTCTGGGATTTTCCACCACACACTGTAGAATGGTGTCATTATCCATGCTGATGGATATTGTGCTGGTCAGGGTATACAGCTGGGAAACAATGTCCTGCTCCTGTGTAGAGTTAATGACAATAGGTTCCCCATTGCGCAGCCAAAAGAGTCTACCCAGTGGGTATCCTCCCCTTGCCTGGCAGTGGTATTTCCCTGTTCCAGAATTCATCCCAGTAACAGTATAGTTTGCTGTAAAGAAGAATTACGTATAAGTTAATCTCTAAATACATCACTGCCACAATATTGCACAATAAAATACCAACAGAGAATAGAGGTGAAACACCAGTGTCACCCATTTTAGGTGCTTTCCAAGTATAGTTTCATGAATATAGCATATATCAATTGAATTTATATTATGTATTTCACCAATTTGGAATATAATGATAAAATTATATAGTTAATGAGACACAAGTCAAAGACACTTACCAGCCACCTGCAGTGACACCTTTGTTTCAACTATATCTCCATTCCTGTAGAAGCAGCTATAGATGTGCTCATCAAAAACAGACACATTGCGGAGCAGCAGAGAGCAATTCTTCTCGTTTTGAGGGTAATACAGGTCAGTCCTGTCTTGACTCTGCGTTGTCAGCTTGCCAAAACGTTGGATATACTGGGCAACAACGGTTAGTCCAATCTGCCAGACCAGGAATGGGTCCCCTGTACTTGCTGGGCAGGGGCAGTGGAGATGAACATCCTCACCAACAAGAGCCCGTTGTGTGTTGTGGGCCAGGGCTGGGTAAGAACAACCAGACACAGAAATAACAGGAGGCATTTATTGCAACTTCACAGAACACCTAGACACACCTCTTACTAGTGTTTTATTGGCAAGGGTCCAGCTGAAATTCAAGTTTGATTTGAAATCGGAGAAAGAGAAACAGAATAACACTTGTTTTTTATATTATAAATATCTGAAAATGAATAAACAAGACCCTACACGAACTGCAGGTAGCACAACCCAAAGCAAAAAGGCTTTCAAGAATAACACAGAAAGAAAAAAATTGAGCTTAATCAATTAAATTATTAACCAGTTGCTTACACTCTAATGAAAAAAAACACAATTACATTCCAAATGCATGCAGGACCCTCAATCAGAACTGTTAAGCACATTACATTGTTATTTAGTGATAGTTTGAATCTCACATTAAATTTAAACTGATGCCTGTAATTTAGGCAGAACATATAATTGTAGCCAACCCAAACGTGTGACAAAAATAAGTATAAATTTAGGTGGATGGTGAGTGAGAGTTCCATTTTTAAGTGTAAAAATGAAGCAGAGGCAGCAGCTTTCAGACGGCATACCCATAAATTCATGGAATGTTGCTGATTAACTCACTAGCTGCCTATGCAATGAAATATGCGAGAAGCTGATGCAAGAAATGGTCAGCAGGTACTGGGGCCGTTAAAAAGCAAAGGGGAGGGGGGGTGCTTTTTTCAGATCATATTCCCAGGGCTCCACCATATTGGTATACACAGACTCCTTAGAACTGAGAAGCTGATATGAAAGCAGCTTTGGGTTTTCGGTTCCTCTGCCATATGACTCCTGCCTCTGTCTACTTAATTTGACTGCGTCTGCCACAGAGGAAGTGACCTCTTTGTCCATTGAGTGGAAAAAAAACAGCCCTGCACAGCTCTTTTCATAGATCTGAACTTGTTTCAGCAGGGAAATCCCCCACGTTGGTGAAATGTCCGACTCAAATTCCACTAATGAAGAGTAATCACTTACATACCTCATGAATGTATAAAATATTAACCACAGTACTGATGGTTTTATGACATTTATTGCAGTGTAGTTTTATTTAGGTTGGCAGTTTTGCTATGCTACTTGCTGTGATGATTTTGTTTTTAAGTGGAAAAGTGTAGTGTTAGATTTAATCATTGTTATGTGGCAGCAAAAAAAGCACCCCATGCATGAAAGTACAAACCTTTTATGCTTTAGAAATGCCATAACATGTTGAGACACAACACCATGGCTTTGCATCATTTTCTTGGTTCAGCAGCCTGACACACTACAATCTCTTTTTTTTTCGTAAGATATCTAGGTCAAGTTCCATATCAGAGTACAGCTACTAACTTATAACCTACCTAACCAAGAACCTGGATTTGTAGTGTGTTTTCTGCTATAGACAGAATAGGAGCAAAAGTCTTCACTTACCTGTTTAAGGTTGTATAAAAATGACTGACTCACCTGTTAGAAGGCAGGAGACCAGCATGACTAACATGCTACAGTTTGTCCTGTTGGAGGTAGAAAATATATAATGTTAAGAAATATTAATAATTAATTAATTAATTAAATTTGTGGCACCACATTTGTGTTGGCCAATGCTATTGTGCTAAGGTGACAATGCTTAAAATTCCCGTTCTTTCCCCTTTTGTTTGATCTGTTTCACGTGTTGCCGTTATAGACTACTGCACGCCACAAAGTTTAATTTACACTTAATGTGTTACATTTTACATTTCAGAAATCAAACGTTATTCATGTTATAATCCATGCTCTAAACATTTATATGAACATCTTATCCAACATACGTCATCAATCTTCAATATGTACTTCGATCTATTTTCTATAATCACATATTCAGGAAAAGTCATTGATACCCCTAAACATTTCCTACCAGCGCACCCTAAGGAACACACGATGGACTAATGAGAGACTTATTAAACTGGTGAACCGGCGCATACAAATTGATCACACACCCCCTTGGGAAACGTGAAGCAATAGCCTGCTCTACCAAGCAAGCAACCGCAGCTCCATTCCGGGGACCTACAATTACATTCAAACGTATCTTACACCCTCCTGAAAGCATTCCTACACTGCTGTTACAACATTCATGAAGACTTTACAATGAAAGAGACAACCAGAAACATACCGATGTTCTTCCATTTTCACCGTGCGTGGGGAACTGAGAAGCAAAACGCGATTAAAAAGAGAAAGTCGGCGCAGTCTCTGCCTCTTCCTCTGACGCGTATCGATTGTGAAATCTAAGTGGGAAACGTGTTCATAGCTCTTTAAGAGCCCTGTGAATTACCAACTAAAACTGCATATGTGATTGCTGGCACAAACCAGTGCCATCGTCCCATTAGGTGACACGGCAAATAAACAAATAAATCTGCCTCTGATACAGAGTATGATAATATTTCAGTTACTACTCAGGACCAATCTATTCCAAGAACACCGCTATTAGCTAAGGAGATATAATCACCAGGCTGGCATAACCCAAAGCAAAAACACAAGGCATAGTGTCCTGGCAGGAAAACACTAATGATACATGGCTGGCAACTATTGATCAAGCCCATCCGCCAACTGTTCTCTTCCATTAGCACCAATGTAAGACCAATGGAGCCAGGTAAGGGAGACAGAATAGAGTCTGTTAACCACCCCATGCAGAAGGAGTGTATTGACAACCACTTTCTGTCACTACCCTGGCCAGCTGGCACAAGCTGTGAACTTATTGGGACAGTCCAGTGCCAGGAGTTTTGGGTCACACCCCCATAAAGGACCTCTAGTGCACCAACCTCACCTTTGCTGTCAAGGAGGGGTGCAGGGTCATTTATCCACTGTGCATCGGAAAGGTGCAGAAGCTTTTTTCTTTGACCGACATAAAGCATGTAAGCTGGCTGTGAGTATATACATCTATTCATTTTTGGTTGCGGGGGTCTGGAGCTTATAGGCACAAGGCAGGGAACAACCCAGAATTCGGTGCCAGCCCATTGCAGGGCACACTCACACTCACTCACTCATTCTCTCTCATACACACACACACACACCTATGGGCAATTTGTTAACTCCAATTAGCCTCAGCATCTTTTTGGATTGTGAGGGGAAAACTGGTGTCCCACAACAACACAGGGAGAACATGCAAACTCCACACACATGGAACCCTGGTAGTGACTTGAACCCAGGTACCAGAGGTCCCACGATATGTATATATGTAGGTGTGTGTAGTTCATGTATATTTTACACTGTGGCAGTGGTGTAGCCAGTAATTTTAGACAGGGGGAGCGTACTGTGCATATCCAGCCTTTCTCTTCCCAGGTCCCATTGCACCCAACTGTGGCAAGACCCTGTTTTTGCGTTTCTTAAGAAGAGGTTTTTAGTAATAAACTAATAAAAAAAGTATATCATTTAAATGATTGTGCATAACCACAGACATTTTATCAAATTCATTGTGATTACAGTACTTTTATTTTTAATTACTGAAAACCATACTTCAGAATTAATGTTAAAATTAAAAATACAGTAAACTGATGGTGTATTTGCTGTGTGATTTTTTTAATTCCTTATAGTACATGGGAACAATTTGTTGTTATCCATGTGCGTGAGAGAGAAACAATTGATTGGTCTTCATTATCATTTGCAATAACTCTGATATAGCATGGAATGAATTTAGGAGTTATCGTACATAACATATGACAATTAAATCATTACTGTTTTTCGCACACAACTAACTGAACCAACTGTTCCCATGTATTTCAGAGGCTGATCCTCGATCCATCTTATGCAAAACAAAACATTGTAATGACATCATAATTTGAAATTGAACTGCCTTTCTGTATGTACTATCAACTGAAGTAATAACAAATTGTGGTCCTAATCATGAGTGCAGGATCCGTTTTAATAGCTCACGAGATTTCACGATGAACAGGAACATAGGTCATAAGTGTAAATATTTCTGAATTTCACATACAAAAAATGTTACATTTTCCTGACAGTGGGTGCATATATCCAATGTGTGGCTACCCCTCTGCATTGTGGGGATCAAATGTCCCCACAATGTATCAGGGTTAGTGCCAGTACGACCCTGTCCTATGTGTCTTGCCCCCCTTTGGCCAGCAGGTTTCACTAGTTATCCTGTTTCCCCCCCTCTCTGTCTTGTAGCCCTTCAGCCCCTAGTGTGTTTCCTGGCTCCCTGGGCCACCACATAGCTCAGTGGGTTGAGCAAGCAGCTCAGAGGCTAAACCCCTCCGGTCATGAGTTCACCTGTTATTTAATATTTATTGAATTACTGTTGGGTGGCATGGTGGTGCAGTGGCTAGCATTGTTGCTTCATGCCTTTGGGACCAGGGTTTGAGTCTTCTCCATAGCTCCATGTGTGTGGAGTTTGCATGCTTTCCCTTTGTCATTGTGGGGTTTCCTCCGGGTATTCTGGTACTACACCCGCAGTCCAAAAACATGCTGAGGTTAATTGGAGTTCCCAAATTGCCCATAGGTATACATGTATAAGTGAATGGTATGTGAGTGTGTCCTGTCCTGGGTTGTTCCCTGCTGTGTACCTGCAACCTCCAGCATAGGCTCCAGACCTCCTGTGATCCCAAATGAATTGAAATAGGACAAGTGGTTTCAGAAGATGGATGGATGGAGTGCTGTTTTGGACTTCTTGACTGTGTCCGTATTTTAGGTTTACCCCGCTTATGCCTTGTTTAATTTTGTTCTGCTTAGACTTAGGTTCCTAGGCTTCCCTACTGTTTTTAGTCCTTATTGTTTGTTAAGGTTTCCTGGTTTCTGTGCTTATTGATTATAATTTACTCCACCTGTGGCTTGTTGTCTTATGCCTTTGCTGATTGGTTGTTTTTGATTGTTTTCCATACCTGCCCCTTATTAGCCCTTGTTATCTGTGTAGATTTAAGTGCCTGCCCTCTTTCTGCTCTTTAGTTATTCTGTTATGGTAGGTCATTGTGAAGGAACAGAAAAAAGGCTGTTCCACAGAGCAACTCCCAGTTTTACCCTGTCTCCTAGTGTGTTATTTTGTGATCACTTTTTAGTTAGTTCCTATCTTTTGTGTTTGTTTTTGACCCCTTGCGGTCTCTGTTTCCGGTTACCCCTTTTGTGTTCAGTTTATTAATGAACCGCTTTTTTGGAGCTGCTCTGTGGTCCCTTTTTCCATCCCATCACCATGCCCCGCCATAATACAATATGTTAAAAACCTGTAGTTTTTACGTTGTGGGGACCACCTTTTCAGTGCCCACAAGGGGAAACTCAATTTTTCTATTTATATAACCTGTTGTAAAGAAATCCCTCGGGTACCAGGGATCTGCACAAAGAGCAGATGGAAAACCAAAGTGTCAGGCAGAAGTCATAGTCAGGAACATAAGCACGAGTCAAAGGTCAGAAGGTCAGTCC
Source organism: Mormyrus iriodes (assembly GCA_011763525.2). Classification (NCBI taxonomy): domain Eukaryota; kingdom Metazoa; phylum Chordata; class Actinopteri; order Osteoglossiformes; family Mormyridae; genus Mormyrus; species Mormyrus iriodes. The sequence goes on from JAAGVU020000035.1 coordinate 90,038, forward strand.
TTGGGGTGCAGGGTAATGCAGGTACATGTGTAGAGCCGGGAAATGCGAGACACTCTCATCAAGACAGGGACTGGAAGACATACTCAACAGGCTGGGAATTGGGAGAGTCACATGCAGCCAACCACACAAGAGGAGAATCAAGCAGCTGGGAAAAACCTGGGATAGCATACGCTCAGAGATTAGACATGGGGCTACAATTCCTTACACTGAAAGAACCAGATAGACCAGTTAAGTAGGCTAGGCAATTATCAAAAACCAGAAACTGGACTGAGACACAGCTGAATCAGAACTTTTGGGAGGGAGACCTGAAGAGGGGGCGTGGCTGCAGTGAAGGAGCCAAACAGCCTCACACCTGTATGATTATCTGTTTTTCGGTTACACTCAACAAACTTACTTTAATTATGGGCCTATTCATTTCAATGAAAGGCCCATATTACTCTTCACCTAGTAAACGATACTTTCCGAATTTGCGCTTAGCCAATGA
>JAAGVU020000035.1:102808-125182 GCA_011763525.2 Mormyrus iriodes
TTAAGATTTGAGTCGGCTTATATATTTCATTATTGAAGAGTCCTTATGGAATAATTATGGCTCACTATCACAAATAAAACTGCTTTTTTCTATCATAAAGTAGATGTATAAGTGACGTGTACTATAAGAGGAAATTAAATGTACATGTTGTGACTCACAAGCACAAGGCATTATATGTGTGATGATGCCACCCACATTTTTTCCTGAAATCTGGCTTCAGTTCAACGCCTCCACCTGGGTTGCGAATTTCATTTGTATGCATAGGTCAGAGATTCCATACGGATAACCACATTCCACCGTCACGTTTGTTTTTATAGATCACAATGTTTGCATGGGAAGTGGCGTACGTACGCTTCTTTCAGGTCCTGTTTTGTGTGTACACAACAGTTATGAGACCCCAGGTTATTATTGCACATGCGCCATGTAATTGCAAGTACACCGCAATGTGATATTGTGCAGCTCTAGTTGTATGTTACAAATGTGTTTCACTTTTGAATCTGTCCACTTAATGACAGGGCTGTAGAATTTCTGGGTCTAAATGCAGTGTTTTTAAGCAGTGTTTCCTGAAGCTCTTTTTTCACAACTGTCTTGCAAATGTCAATCATTGGAAATTTAACCTAGCAGCACCTGTACTTAACTTGGTTCCTTGATAGTTGTACATTTATTATATATTGTCTACCTCTGAGTTACTTTAGACAAAAGCATAAGCTGAGTAATAAATGGAAATGTTCTCACCCCAGGTCAGGTAAGGAAAATGTGCCATGAGGAAGACTATGATATTGGCAGGGACCTGAAGATGAGCCACATCGTCATCCCAGCAGCGTATCAATCAGGAGTTACGCTTTTTGCTCTGCGGGTCTCTGTGGTGGGACAGGATCTCCTCTGTACCCCTGAGTTGCCTTTTTTGTGAATCAACCTTTAACCTCAGCCTAGTTCAACTGAGTCTATCACCAGCTGGCCTCACTGTGAACATAGTAGGCCTACTGTTAGTTATTGGACATACTCAAGATTACTGTTTATTAAGGCAGGGCACACTCTTGATTATATAATAACTTGACAAAATGTAACAAATGTATAGCCTACATTATAATTTTATATTGCAACTAACTTATTATCATTATCTTCATCATCATTATTATACTGCCTATAAATGAACAGCAACATGTTTTTGTGATCCATTTTGGGTGACTTCTGTGTCTGTGACAGAATAGCAGGCAAAAGTTCAAATAAAGAATGGCAGAAAACAGTCATTGGGTCAGATTACTTGCAAAGTGTTTTAATCAACGAATGATTTTAGGTATGCTTTTGAGAAACAGCTGAAAATTTGTTACATTTTGTTGAGTTGTTACATAATGGGGTGTGATTACCTAATGTGTTGTAACACTGATAACGCGTTATATAATAACACCATATTATGGAATGAAAAATGGTTACATTTTGTCAAGTTATTACGTAATGTAGTGTTATTACATATTGCGTTGTTACAAGAAGTGATTTGTAAATCATCTTTGACCTGTATTAAATTAAAAATAATAAAAAGAAAGTTAATGTTTTACTTTATCGGCTCTTGGGTTTTTTGTTTTTATTTTAAATGTGTGCATATTCAGAATTTGGTGTCTGCATGACGTCATAATAAAGCTGGCACAGGGCCAACATAAGTCTAGAACTCAGAGATGTTTAATATCTAAACACATCTTGAATAAGCAACACAAGCTCGAGTATAGAAATGGCAGCCACTGAAGGCCCTGTTGTTTATGAGCAATGATGGACTGATGGTCGCCACTTTGTGCAAATCTGTATTTCTGAAGTGTGGGTTCTTAGTATTCAGGTCTGATGGCCAAAACCTTATTCAACCTGTGAAGGTCCAGCTGAAACCACATTATACACATTTACAGTCATTTGTTTAGCAGGCGTTTTTGAGCAAAGTGTACAAGTGAGGCAAATAGCACATTACAAGCACACATCTGTCAGGGTGTGTCCAGATGGACCAGTGCGAGTGTTTTTCCCAGTGGCTGGAGTGCCAATCCTGCCACCAATCCCAAATTTCCCTGTAAGACGGAGGACCTCCTTACAGGGCTGGGTGTAGGTTAACGTCATACCCAGGACAAAGCAATTGCAGGTTAAGGGCCTTGCTCAGGGGCCCAACGAAGTAGGATCACTCTTGGCATTGATGGGATTCGAATCAACAACCTTCCAATTGCTGGGACAGCTAGCTAGGCACAGAGCCATCATACACAACTTTCCTCTAAAACCACAGCAACATGGAGGTTAAAGAAAAATAAAAAAAAACCAGCACGCAAAAAAAAGTTGCTTTGGGATGACAGACCAATAGGAAAGGTAATCCAAGAACCAACACCATTACGTGCACTCACACCGGAAAAGGGAACTGGGAGGACACTGCATGCACACAGCACTTGGCACTAAACAAACAGAATGTAAGAAAGGAATTTGTACAAATACAATTAAAAAACAACAACCCTAAGCCACATTAAAACAAAAAAAAATACAAAATACCACAAAACAGACTCAAACAAACGGAACCAAATAATCCTGCAAATCCAAATGGTACAACTGTCAAAACAAAAAACTAGGAACAAACAAGAAACCGAAACAAAAGAGCAGCGAATGTGATGTCCTACAGCCCAGCTGGTAACACTCACAACGATCCAACAGCCCCGGTCACAGGGTCCCCACTCACTACGAGTGCAAAGTCAGAGTTAAACAAAAAATAAATAATTATACACCAGGCAATATTATGATGCTACAACAAAGGAGAAACATACCTGGTCCATAATAGACACTGGAAGACTCACTTGTCCTGGAAGTCTTAAAAACAGGATTACCTGCAGCTGTGGAATTAAATCAGCCCTTGCAAACTCAGATGATCCAGAACCCCCCCATCACAAATGCGCAAGAAATCACGACGTGGCTTTAAAACTAAAGCCAGGTCCTACCTGACACTGTGGAAGTCCGAGCAAACAATACACATAGAAAACTGCAAAACCACAGAAACAGCTGGGAAGCCAAAAGCAATAGATAAAAAGCTGGCAATGTGACATGCACGCAGCACAAACCTACTGGTCCGAATAGGAAGTCACATCACAAGAGGAAGCGATACGAAAGCGCAGCTAGTCCATAACACAGGAGGGAGATAAGTCTAATATATACACACACGCACCAGCCGTGACAATTAATAAAATTGGCTAATCAGTGAAAGAAATTAAAATCAGGAGGTTTAACCTTCGTCCCATTACACCATGGAGCATGTTCCCCAGCCTTTTCCTGTCTGGCTTACAGCCCTCCCCCATCACTCTGACTAGAATAATCAGCTAGCAGATGGATAGAGTCTCTACTCTCAACTAGAGATACAAATTATAGCAACCAACAATCACTGCTTCCAGTAGAGTTCCACTGCTTTCAGCAAAAAACTGAAAAACTGATCTTCCTATATATGTTTGTGGTTTTCCATAATCCAGAAAAGATCACCCCCAATTCTTAAATGGAAGTGTGGGGATGATTGTGGGTAAGCACTCTGTGCCTGTGATCAGAAGGTTACTGGTTAAAATCTACAGTTGTAACTGTTGGGCTCTTAGGTCAGGCCCTTAGCCCTAAGAGTTGTTCTATGATTCTCACATATATGTCACTTTGGACAAAGATGTCTGCTAAATAAATGTAATATAACTGATTTATTCATAAATGGAAGGTCAATATAAATGATACTGATATATTTGATATGTACGTAGCAGCCATTCTAAGTATCTCAGCTAGGAATGCAAATCCACAATCTTGGAACATGACAAATACTCTAAAAGAGATAAAGGCTGAAGCACAACACGCGTGACAGGACAAAAGAACATAGATGGGACGGGTAATTTATATGACAAGGTAGGGACAAAAAGTGGGTCTGCCTAACATGTCTAACAGAATAAAGAAGGGGCCTTTACGTACAAGTGAGCCTATCCATGCATCCATTGACTTGCTAAAGAAAAGCCACTGTTGAAATCATTATAATTATAATATTTTAAAAGACTTGCTATTGTGATCCATTTGAGAACTTATTGTTAGGATTTATTTCTAGGCAGGGAAACTGGGGAATCTGAGTTGTTTTTATGTTGGGTGTTAGGTGTGTGTATATATATATGCACATGAATGCATGGTTAGATTGAATAATTTGAGAAAGATAAATAAAAGAAAATGTCCTGTCACATGTGAGCGTAACTCTAGGTTCTTTAACTTTCAATTCACCATCAAACTTAAACTTATGCTATAGCACAGCAAAAACAACAACATGTAGAGGTGGTTCTGTGTTTTTCCCTCTGTCTATAGCCCAAGGTAGTGCATAGCTTCAAAAACAGATTTTAATGTTATTTATATTCTTATAACCAGATATATGCATCTATAGTGGTTTGTGCAAAATCATTTTTATTTTTGTGGTCACTGTCTTAACATGAAAATGATATATAAAACAGTAACAAATATTTGTTGCAAATTCTGATTTCACCAGTAAATGGAGCTTGTCATCCTTGGGGACATGAACATTCACCACTGTTGACCACAGGCTGCCAACTTCTTCATCCTCATGTCCTTATTTGGCCTGACCAAATTCTAGTCTATCCACCAACTGGGCTGGACACAACCCAGACCTCATTCTTATGTAACTGTGTTACTGACAACCTGCTTGTCACCCCCTTATATGTCTCTGAACAGTCCTTTGTTCAGTTTGCCGTGTCACTCCCTTCTGCTGACCCCCGAGTCTCTTTCTGCCTTAACCTTCGCTCTGTTCTCTGCTGCGGTTTCCTCTGCCCTTTGTTCTCATGAGGAATTCTCTTCTAATGCCTTCTGGGGCTTCTGATAAACTCTGCTCTGTCCTTACCTCATGCCTTGGCACCTTGTTTCCCCTCTCCTCCAGTGGACAATGGACAAAGCTCAGAATGGCTGAGAGAAAATGGCAGAAGACAAGACACGCTATGGATATGGCTGACTACCAATCACTTCTGCAACTTTTCTGTGCTACATCACTGCTGCTAAAACCACCTACTGTCATGACAGGCACATGCAAACGTCACTTTCAGCGTCTTCCTCAACCCTCCAACATTCCCACCACCACCACTTTGACCTCTGATGACTTTTCTGCCTTCTTCCATGAAAAGGTGGCAACAATTGGCAGCCAGTTTTCTGTACCCACTACATACACACAATCCCTATCATTCCTCTCAATTCACATCTCTTAGGAACTCTGATGTCTCCAAGCTTCACAGCAGCAGAGCTGTCACCTGTCCATTTCCCCCTCCTATCTCTCCTACACACTCCCATGCACTTACTCACCAGATCAACTCATCACTCACAACCAGAGCATTCCCTATCACATTTAAGCAGGCTTGTGTAACTCCATTGCTTTAAATACTCACACTTGACCCATCACAAATTGAAAACTAGCGACCAGTCTGTCATGTGGATGGCTGTGTTCAAGTCAAACATCTGTAGGATGCATTGGATCAACAAGTCCAGTCCACAGCTATACAGTTCCTACTGGGGTAGGGTAAGTGTTGCCATTGTAGATGTGTTGCTGACCAGGGGGTCCCACTCTGTAAATCTTTCATAAATTGCAAATTTTGTCACACCCATCATATTCAGTACACTGCATATGGTGACTGAGACTGTTTAACTGGTAATAATTCATTAAAACAAATGCAGTGCCCGACCATTCTGAAAATTACAGTATCTACAAATTCCAGACTGAACTCAAGTCAAAGGAGCATTTTTATCAGTTTCAATGTCAATATAGTTACTGTGTCAAAAGTTGAGTCGTGTACTTAAACATTCCATTTCAGCCCCATGCCCTGGTATCTGCATAGGAGATATGAGAGATCCTAATAGAGGCCTGCATGTATACATAACTCTGCCACTCAGAAGACATTGTCTTGTGACCAGCAAACCCACAGAATGTCAAAGAATTGGTGCTGAGACTCCCAAGTGCATCATGCTATGTTACTGCCATCTGCTGGTCAGCTTTCCTCTATTTCAGCTGAACCAATGAGAAATGTCCAACTTGTTGGATGTTTAAAGGGAGCTCTATATTATATTTGGCATTTAATTTTGACATTCGATTTCAATTCTACTCCTACTGTTGTCAACACTTTGTGGACTGGGTATCTTTTTGCAGAGTCAATGGAGTCCCTGATCGGGGCGATCAAGAGACTGAGTGAAGAGTCTGACTGTCTGCAATTGCAAGTGTCCTGGATCAAAACCAAGATCCAGGCCTTTAAAGACTTTTTTGGCACAGCTGTCAGCAGTGTGTCTTTCTGCACGGAGAATGTTAACCACATCGGGAGGTTCACTTACCTCAGAACCGATATTCATGTCTCTGGTGACTCTTCCTTTGAATTCAATAAGCAGATTGGGAGATCATGATGGGTCATGAGTTCACTGGAAAGGGGTGTGTGGCACTTCCAATACCATTCTAAGAGAATGAAGATCCAAGTCTTTAGAGTCCTGGTGCACCCAGTTTTGTTGTGTGGCTGCAAGAAATGGATGCTGTCCAGTAACCGGAGATGAAGACTGGACTCCTTTGGTACTGTATCTCTTCGAAGAATCCTTGGGTACTGCTGGTTTCACGTTCTGTCGAATTTTGCTCAGGGACTCCCAAATGAGACACATTACCTGCTTTGTGAGGGAATGTCAGTTACAGCACTATGGCCATGTCTCACAGTTCCCTGAGGGTGATCTGGCTCACAGGATCCTCATTGCTGAGGACTCAAGCGACTGGACCAAGGGGACGCCCATGTAAGCATGCAAGAATCGCTCAACTCGAGCAACCATTACTGAAAGGAAAATGTGCATCAAGACTCTTTTTAGTGTTGGCTCCCCAGTGGTGGAACAAACTTCCTCTTGCCATCAGAATGGCAGAGTCCCTTCCGGTCTTCAAACGCCATCTGAAGACCCACCTCTTCAAGGATTCTTGGATGCTAACCATCTTATATATAAACGTTATGTTTATATTATATATATAAAAAAAAACTACTAACACATTCTCTTATCTCTACACTAATGTTCTTTCTTCAACAGGGTTTTTAGGTGCGTAACCAAGCTGGCAGCAACTTAGTCGTCTGACACTTGTTATCCAAGTCTGGCTTTACAAGACTGAAGAATAGTCGAGGACTATTGAGCACAGTTGTACGTCGCTCTGGATAAGAGCGTCTGCTACATGCTGTAAATGTAAATGTAAACTATTTGGCTACAGCAGATAGATGGCCACTTCTGGAGGGTGGGACTGTATGTCTGCCTGGAGGAGTTACCAACCAGGTTCCCGAGGTGTTTCGTCATGTGGTGGCTACAGCAACATGCTGTACCACTGCATGCCCCCAAACCTGACTTGATTTAAATTCAATTTATTTTTATACAGTGCCTTTCACAATAGAGTACCCTCAAGGCACTTTACATGGATGTGTTGTGATATATTCCTCCATCATTTATACAGAATAATTCAAAAACAGAGAAAAGGGCAAGACAAAGATAGAAGAAGAGAAAGAAAGGGGAGGGCACCATCTGAGCTGGAGTCCAGGTTCAGTCCCATGTAAGGGCGACATTGTGGATGTGACTTATGAACTGTAACATCGTGGGTGTGGCCTTCAATCTGCCACCCTTGCTTTTAGCAAGCAAGCACACTCTTTATTTCTTTATAATGTTAGGAAGCCCGGGTGGGTTGGGCAGCCAGTTGACCTCCTCACACTAGAGACCCCTGGGAGATGCTTTAGTCAGCAGACCTCCAATGACAGAATGATGGATCAGATCAGCACTCAACTCTGCTGAGATGGAGAAATTTTGGAATCATTTGCAGCTCATCTGCAATTAGATGTGATGATTTAGGTAGAGTGGGCCCTCCATGTCTTCATGCATGCGCTCACCCCAAATTTATTGTGGCAACAAATTCTCCTATTTGCTCCTAAGGCCCTGGCACTAACTCTGGCAGAAGCAAACTGGAGAGTATCGTAGTGCTGAGGCATTTAGCAATTGTGCTCCACACATCATGTTTTAATTTTTGTCTTGTTTATTTTTCAGTCATTTAATTAACTGCTCGATTGATTGATCAATCTATTATTATAATTTTTTTAACAAATGTGCTTATTGGTTTGGTATACTGTTTGGTATACAGTCAACATGTGTTGATTTTAAAGTGCTTTATAAATACAACAACAACAACAATTTATTCTTATATAGCGCCTTTCACGACAGAGTCACCCCAAAGCGCTTCTATAAAATAAAGTTGACATTGATATTACATGACACTACATAACAGGACTGACGAGGGCGGGGACTCCATTTGCTGAATTCAGGTATCACAGTGCATAACGAAAAGGCAGTGTTGCCATTAGGATGAGCTGTTCTACCACTATGAAGAAGCAGGAGACAAGGCATGCAACTACTCAGCTCCAACACTAACACCCAGTGATGCGGTTCACTTAGAAATGGGGCACAGGATATGCAGTGAGAGGTCTACACCTGGGGAAGTAAATACTCCCGAGGCACAGTATGCCAGGACATGGGATCCATAACCTCATTCAACCAGGCTTATTTCCTGGCACTTTTGGCCATCTTCACCCTGAGTAGATACCTATCAGAGTGCAGATAAGGACTGTGACTAGTGAATGGGTAAGGATCAAGAGGAATAGGCAGCTGTCAGGGCAATAAGGTCACACATAAATTCTGACTGGTGGACATTCAAGAGTCTAGCGTATTAGGACTAGACCTGTTGTTCTGGGGGCATGTATAGATGTTTCTGTGGCCACCATCCACCTTGGTGCTAAAACCATGAATCTCAAGAGTGGCTGTCAGGGTGTGTATGGGTGGAGAGTCCATTGTAGTCCCATTCATTGCTATCATGCCCTGCTGCAGCAGTATCTGGTGGGTCACCCTATGAAGCACAGAGTGGTGGATGTCCTCAGCCTATTCCCTACTATGCACTTGGGGAATTGCTATGTCTTGTCGACCATGCATTACTTCACTATGTGGCCAGAGGTATATGTGGTTCCTGACCAGAGTGCCACCACCACCACTGAAAAGTTGATGAAGGAAATGTTCTGTCACTTCAATGCACATCACGATCTGCACAAGGATGGAAGTTTAAGGTGCAGGTGTTGGGCAGGGTCTTCCAGTGGTTGGACAACTAAAACGACTGTGCTATTTCCTTTTGCCCACAGAGCGACGGCCTCATTGAATGCTTGCACTAGACCGTGACCATCCTGCTTGTGATCTTTTTCAGCCAGCACTAGCACAATTAGGACTGACAGCTGCCCCTGCTCCTGCGGGCCTACCAAACAGCAGTCCAGGAATCCAACAGGTTGACACCAGCAGCTCTCATGTTCAGAATGGAGCTGAGGAGGTCTAGGGACCTGGTGTTTGGGGCCCCACCAGAGGCGGCGGAACACAGCAAGAAAGGAATGTAGTACCCCCTTCAGGCACAGGCAGACTCAGGGTCCATAAGAAGCAGGCACATGACACAAATTGCCATGTCCATGACCGCAGGGATCTGTTTTGAGCAGCCACTGGGAGGGGCCATGTGAAGTGGTGAAGCAGGTGTTGGATGTTGTGTGCTGCCTATGGCTGAAGGGCAAGAGGCACACAATGGTCTTGTCTGGGACTGGTTGGCTCACACTGTCAGAAAAAAAGTACAAATTTATACTCTTGAGGGTACAATTACTTGTCACTGGGGCTGTACCCTCAAGGGCCTGCCAATTGGACCATAGACGTAGGTAAATATACCTTTTAAGGTACAGAAATCGACTCTGAGGAACATTTTTATACCATTGGGGATACATTAATGTTATTTGTACCTTGGGATCTGTACCCTTTTTTTAACAGTGCAATACCAGCCCCTTGCTACATGAGTTGCACAATGGTGAGGAGGACACTCGCTATGATCCAACACCTGGCCCAGAAGCAGTTACCCAATGGACTCCAATAAATAGTTCAACCTCCTGAAACTAGCATTTTGGGGACTTTGGGGTCAACAGGGATGGCTGACACCTTAAGGGAGTGGGGGACAATGATGCATATAGTCGTGGTACTCTGTACTTCCCAGAAATCCATCCTAGCAGACTTTGCAATGTGCATCATGCTGGTTAATGTTCAATTTGCTTGTTTGTTAAATTTATTAGTTTTACTACAATTGCTCTGAGAAAATGTATTCTGATTCTAATGGGCTCGTTGTACTGTATTAATATTCCTGTAGTCATGTGCTGTTCATGCTGACCAGTCATGGTAATGATATCATCCAATGACTAGTGTGTTTAAACTGTTTGCTGAATTAGTGAGCCTTTCTTTACAACAGTGTCAGTCAGTTTTTCACTATGGACCCTCAGCCCATAATAAGATATAATAATATGGATTTTAATGAGTTTCCCCTAAGCACCATGTAAAACAAAAGTTTGCGTCCAGGGAAGCCCAGATGTATGGTAACCTTACAGTTAATTCTCGTTTTACAATCTATACACAGTTGACACAGTATACGTGTATACAAGTCTTTTTCAATACAAGTTACAAAAGTTTTTTAAACTTCAAGCAAATGACACAATTCAATGTCCACACAAATACAAAAATAAAGTGTCAAAGTGCCAATGGTTTCCGGAAGTTGACGTCACTCGTGAGCAGTGTTGCATGTAGGGCTGTACAAATCATTTAATTATTAAGGTAAACGTGTGCACGAGCCTTGCAAATGCTGTGTGATGATTCTGAGTGGCTGCCGTATGTTGAAAATTGGTGCCTTTTCCTTTACTTGGTACTTCACTGGAAACACTGGGTCATATGGGTTGCAGCGCTAAATTTGGACAAACCAATGAATTTTGAAGAACCAGCAAGAGACCTGAACAGGAGCCCAGAAAGAAGACGTGTCTGGGGGAACCCGGATGGTAACCCTACATTGTATGAACAGACCATTCTACAGCACTGTAGACATCCCCCTTTCGAACCCCTTAGAATTGCTTGATGCAATTAGTTAGTTTGCTCCAGCTTAATCAATAGGTTCACTCCAGCTTAATCAATACTTGCAACAATTGAAATGAGGTGACCTGTTAGTGATGTGGCTATTGCCTGTATGACTCAAATGGAGCTGGTCAGTCTTGCCAGACTCAAGGGTTCAACTTGGTGCATGAGTTTTGTAAGGAATCTTACACACCGATAGATACTAATCACACACCTGCTGTTGAGGGCTACAATATTCCTTCAGTGAGATACTTAAAAGTTAAGCAAAGTATTATGTGGGATACCATAACAGTGTGGCTTGCCCCAACAGCAATAGTGAGGTCTGCTACCATAACCCTGAACACTCGACCCAACAGCACCCATCTCAGCCCCCTCCAAGCAGTCCTCAGTATGTGCTGATGATCACAGCATCCGGCTAATCCCACAGATGAGGCATCTGTCTCTTTCCCTCCCACTCTTCCTCTGTCTCTCCCTCTTTCTCGCCCACAGAAGCATTTACTGTATCTCCTGTGAGAGATTGGAATGGGTTCCTAAGTGTGCAGGTACTTCCAGCAAGGACTACTGCCAGATGGTGTATCAGGCTAAGGGGACAGGCTACCTCTTTGTCATCAAGGTCAAGGTCCAGTATCAGAAAGCTGTGCAGTTATATCAAACTGCATGTGATCGGCCATGTTGTAAACTCTGCCAAAAGTACAGTCATGATGCAGAGGATTAGACAGCTTCCCTTTTTTACTGCAGATTACAGCATCCTGATAAGTCACACAATGACGTAAGTAATAGGCATTGAGCACAGAGAAAGCAGACTGCTCAGTCAGTTTACTTCCATTCTGCTTTTGTTAATTCCAGTGGAGCACATAGTTTATTGAAAGGGAGCAACGAAGAGTGAATGTCACCACAATTTTTTCCAAGTCATCTACTGTAGCCAGTAGAGGGTGATATAGGGCAATATATCTGACCAAGGGCTGATCATAAAACGGCGATGTTATGGATGGATTTTGCTTCTCCTTCCAGGTGGCTTATGGGACAATATGAAATTTAGACACTGTGTGTGCACAGGGACAGGGCCTCATGGCTGGATGTGACTGTGGCTTTGGTTGGTACATGTGGAACAGATGACACTTCTTGTATTGTTTGTTTGTCTGTTGGTCTGTATGAAATGGTCATTTAAGTATATTCATAGACCTTACACCTTAAACTCCCACCCCCACGTCCCAGGATGGGCTACTAGCAGTGCTTAATTTGTGCTGATCCTGCCAGAACCTGTTCTGGGACCTCTCCGTTTTTGACTGCCAGAGTTCCGGGACCTATTTGCATGTATCTGGCAGCTCTCTGGTTAAATAAAACAATAACTAAAAAATTTAATATAATAATAATGCATTTTAATTAACAGACCAATTTTCACACAGTTTTGGTAGGGTCCTGGACTTTGCCCGAGCTGCCCTTTGACACCGATTCTGTTCATAACTCTGTTGAATTTCTGATTACCAGGATATGGTGACTGTTTCATCCGGAGCTAGAAGCCTGGACATTAAGCTGTGCTCATTGCAACAGAATCACTAGGACAAGAACTTGCCTGTACACCAGCAGGAAGGAATCTACCTGTTTTTTGGGGAATATAGGATGAGAATGCGAGACACAGGCGTCAGCCTGAGGGGGTGCTGTTTCTGTGCAATATCTCCTACTTCCTATTGGAGTGACTTTGTTTTGGAGAGGTGAAAGCCCATATTAAGCATCTGCTGCTTGTGCCCTTGTTGAACTTCCCAGTCTAGGGAATAGAACCAAGGAGTAGGGAACCTACACTACCCTGGTAGAGAAAAGTGCCTGGTCTGTCTGATGGCAGACTTGCAGGAACCATGTTAAGTGCAGTAAGTGCCTTTTCTTGTCTAAAAGCTTTTTTGACTGACCTGAGGTCAGTGAGAAATAGTCATGATGATCCTTCCATATGGCTTTATGACTCTTTCTACTCTTACTGACACCACTTCCTGCTATAGACCTGTCCAGGTAGTCAACCATCTACCATCTCCGCCTACACATGTTGCGGTTCTACCTTCCTGTTTCCTCTGATCTCACTTGAAACTGTGAAGGAACATTGGCAGACCATGATTCTGTGGGTGGAGAGTTTTCTTTGTCTACGCAGCCTTTGGTGGTGGGCAGCACAGAAGTTAGCCTGTGCGTCTGTGTATGTTCTGCTGAACCAAACCATTACACTATCATGCTACCATGCGTCATGAATTGATAATGTTTTCAGCTTCAACACATAGTTGTCTTCCTTCTGGGATCATGTCTCTTGCTTTTAGTTTTCGTCTTTTTTGTTGTTTTTATTAATATTGTTTTGTTTTGTAATATTTAGATTTTTTTAAGTTAAACAAAAATCTCTGATATTATTATAATATAATACTATAATTATAATATATAATATTATAATATATAATAATATTATTATTACTTCTGTTTTTTGCAGGGCAAGACTTTTTTTGAGTATTTATGCATAGCAAAATGTTTTACTGGAAAATTTGCTAACATTAACCAGTCTGATAATAAGTCAGTCTTTAGAATAGAACAGAATAAAATAGAATAGTGATACAAAGGGCTCGTCAATCTGATAGGCGACAGAGGTGGGCGTGTAGGGTGCCAACTTCTGAGGGGATGGCGACTTGCCAGCCAATTTCACTTTGGCTCAGATGGGGGCACCAATTGTGTTGCTTGCCTATGGCACTACAGTACATCAGCTGGGGCCGGTACTGATAAACCGTGGCCATTAAAAAAATTTATATTTTTTAACATATCGCATCTTGTTCTCCATCAGACAAATAGGTATGTAAAAATGAACCAGAATAATAAAATCCCTTCCAGTGCAGGGGTGCCACTAAAGAGTTGGGACCCTATGAAAGTATATCATATTGGGTTCCCAACTCAGACCAATCCAATTATGTTCCATATATTTTAAATATTTAAGGCCCCTGTCACTTAGAGGCCCTTGCGATCGTCCTAACCCCCCTCCCCCCCCTTTATAGTATCCTTGATCCAGTGTATCTGATACATTCACTCATATACCAGGCACCTGATCCACCATCCCTCATATAGTCTGGACATATACTGTAATACTACAGCCAACTTACAATCAAACTGGTAGCAGATTCACAGGAGCACTGGAGATAACACCTTTGACCTGACAGTGGGGTCTGACTCATGTACTGGGTGTCAAGTGGATGTCTATATGATGTTGCTGTTTCATTGCTTGCCACAGCCTAAATATGTGCCCTTTGTCCTGTCAGGGAGTGGACCACATCCACCAAGCTAGCATCCTAAACTGTATCCTGTGCTGAGTCACTGCATCCATTGTTTGCTCTAGGAAGTCCACGTTGTTTCATTGTGCTGCTTCCAAGTTCCACAAATTTGGTCTGCATAGCCATTTTAACATTTGCATGAAGGGCCATAGTACTGCAAACAGAGCACTATTATCCAGTTTTCGGCACATTAGGGTGATTCATTGTGCATACTCATTTGGGCACAAAAAAACACCTTCTTCTGGTCTATTGTGGTAGGGATATTAAAATAGCTTTCCAGAAGACTAGTTATTTTCCTTTGGATTCAAAAACATCACTGTATTAAGGCTGATTTATACCTCTGCATAGAATCCAAACCATCAATACAGCATAGGTACGCCATAGCTGTGTACAATACACCATAGCCTGATCAACTACAAGCATCGGGCTATGGCGTAGGGTACATAGCAACGCAACTACTGATGGTGTAGATACCATGCAGAAGAATAAATCAGCCTTTAGTCTGTAATAGGGCAGCTTGTGATGCAAACACAGTTGCTGTTCTTGCATTAGGTCACATTAATACTTTTAAATATAGTTTCTCTGCAGACACTTTGGTCCAGAGTAACAGGTAATTTTTACCCAAGAGATTTGTGAAAGATTCGTAGTCAACAACCACCCTGGAGACTGTAAAAAATAAAAACAACAACAACAACAACAACAATAATAATAATAATAATAATAATAATACATTGTTGTAATCAACTTAATTGGTCTGGTTAGAACGTGACGAACGTGTATCTCCTAACCAAAGAGTTGCTCGATGGAGCGAGCAATCGTGACGGCACACGGAGAAAGGAGGCGTCATCTCCCTTATTACTGTCAATGCCAGCACAGTCTTTCCAGCAGAAACGTGTTCACCTCCTACGAAGACGGACGAGGTAATTTGAGAAAACAGCGACAGGGGGAGGATACAAGCTGAAACAGAAGCTAAACTGGGAACAAAGGAACGGGATTCCACTTGATGTGAACACGGGGAAAACGCGAGGGAGCTTTTTGGACTTGAGGGGGAAGTTCTACAACAGGCTACTAAGTAGGAGCTTTCCTAAAAAAACTGATAAGCGCCTTTTCCAAGTAGTCAATGGTCTGGAAATGTGCGCGCATGAATCGCTGAGGGGATAGTTATGGAATTCCCAGAGAGTTGTGGTTGGTAGAAGAATCTCTGATGAAATCCGAATGGAGCAGGGAATGAGCATGGACAGAGCGCGTGTCCCCGGCACCCAGCCCTGCTGGACCTTTCTTCGGGACACACTGCTCATTTGTCTATTCACCGGTAAGATTAATTTAATAGTAACATTGTATGCCAGCTCTTTAATTTTTAATAACCACGGAAGGTCGTCAGCCGTGTTCGTTCACGTTATTCATATGATGATATTATAGTGCTAAAATAAGAACACAATGATATTCATATTTTATTTAGTTTTGGTTCTGTAAGCGGGCACTGCGCATTTTTAACTGTGTATTTCATGCCAGCTGTTGGCACCGCGTTCCAGAACCGCAGTAAACCTTTATGGTTCAACATGATTGTATAGTTTTAAACGCGCACTTCTTTACGTAATTTACATTTGCTTTGATCACACTCCTGAATCAATTTTCTCGTTTTAAGACACGGAACAGACTGTGTCGCGAAACGTTTCTTTTTAGGTTGTTTGGTGCGGACGAAATATTCACTGCACATATTGACACCAACATAAAATTACCCTCGGATGACGGGCTCCAGGTGTAACATACAACGTATTTTCAACACTGCTTTGCTAAATTATTGCTTTACTCTCAGCCCCTGTAGTCGTGGCGGCGCTTCAGTCTTTGTCTCAATGTGTTGAGTTGCGGGGTTCCGAGGTGATGCAGTGAGAAATCCGCAAACCCGAAATGAGCCCATATTGAGCATTGCCGTTATGCACCTCAACCCCATGTAGCTGAAAAGTCAGCTGTAGGACAATACCATTGTAGTCGAAGTTTTGCCTATAATCCTATTTGGCGACCCAGTGATCTTTAGCGGTCTGTCCACACCCCCTGTTACACATCACTAAGAACTGCTGGAGAATTTCTACCAAGGAAAGTGTGAGACAGTGAAAACAGTATTCCTGTTGTGCAGTGAACTCTAGACATGTTTTTTTTCCACAATTTTTAGACGTGCATCTCCAGCTTGGTGACAGTATTCCTTTGTGGGCTGTTTGTATGCATTCTTGAAGCAGTGGTATCACCTGCCAATTGGGTTCTGTTTCTTAGTAATAGACTTTCTCTCTGACAGGTGGGAGTTTGGCCCAGTGTGAGGACTGCCTGGACTACTGTTGCGAGGGATCATCTCCCTTCTGCTGCTCGTACTACGCCTACGTGGGGGATGTTCTTTCGTAAGCACATTCTTTCTGACCCTTTTCTTCTGTGTTCTTCTGTGTGTCACTCTAGTGTGAGGCTCTCTTCTCTGTGTGTGGGTGTGTTATAGAAGGATGACCATTTCAGGAACAGTTTTATTTCATTACTGATGCATGTGGGATTGTTTTCCTAAACTTGTGGAGATATTGTTTGCAAGCAAGTACATTTATAGAAAGTATAACAAAAATTAAAAACTACCACAAGGTAGAATGTGTCTTTTTAAAATGATCATCTTTTTCCAGTTATTTAAATAACTATTTCTAACTTTATATTGCCAGTTTTCCTATGCTTTTGAGTTTTTTGAATGGCGATAGGAATTATGTACTATGTTAAAATGAGGGTCTGTATGGAGCCCCTGCAATGCCGGGCCTAAATCTCTGTGTGTTTCAGGGGCACAGCAATTTCAGGGATCGTGTTCGCTGTTGTCTTCCTCATGGGTGCTGCGGCAGGCATTTTCCTGTGCGTGTGCATGTGTGTGAAAAATGGGCGTAGTTCCAGAGTGGACGTCCTCAGAGCTTCCCACATCAACACAATCACACAGGGATATCCAGGTATTACCCAAATACCACCTCCATTTTGGTAAAGTCTTTTAATTGAAACCTTTTCTTTGCTAGTCAGGTACAACTACAATCATCTAACGTGTAGGAGATATAATGACCTAAATATTACAAGAATGAAGAAAGACTGAAGAAAATTATATACCTACAACCCGAGTTCTGGAAAAGTTGGGACATTTTTTAAATTTGAATAAAATGAAAACTAAAAGACTTTCAAATCACATGAGCCAATATTTTATTCACAACAGAACATAAATAACATAACAAATGTTTAAACTGGGAAATTTTACAATTTCATGCACAAAATGAACTCATTTCAAATTTGATGCTTGCTACAGGTCCCAAAATAGTTGGGACAGGGGCAACAAATGGCTGAAAAAGCAAGAAAGTTTAAAAAGATTCAGCTGGGAGAACATCTAGCAACTAAGTAAGTTAATTCATATCAGGTCTGTAACATGATTAGCTATAAAAGGGATGTTTTAGAGAGGCAGAGTCTCTCAGAAGTAAAGATGGGCAGAGGCTCTCCAATCTATGAAAGAGTGTGTAAAAAGATTCTGGAATACTTTAAAAACAATGTCCCTCAATGTCAGATTGCAAAGGCTTTGCAAATCTCATCATTTATGGTGCATAACATCATCAAAAGATTAAAAAAATCTGGAGATATCTCTGTGCATAAGGGACAAGGCCAAAGAGCTTTATTGGATGCCTGTGGTCTTCGGGCCCTCAGACAACACTGCATCACTCATCGGCATGATTGTGTCAATCACAGTACTAAGTGGGCCCAGGAATACTTCAAGAAACCACTGTCGGTAAACACAATCCACTGTGCCATCTGCAGATGCCAACTAAAGCTCTATCATGCAAAAAGGAAGCCATATTTGACCATGGTCCAGAAGCACCGTTGTGTCCTGTGGGCCAAGACTCATTTGAAATGGACTATTTCAAAGTGGGAAAGTGTTCTATGGTCAGGCAAGTCCAAATTTGACATTCTTGTTGGTAATCACGGGCGCCGTGTCCTCCAGGCTAAAGAGGAGGGAGACCTTCCAGCGTGTTATCAGCGTTCAGTTCAAAAGACAGCATCTCTTATGGTATGGAGGTACATAAGTGCATACGGTATGGGCAGCTTGCATGTTTTGGAAGAAACTATGAATGCTGAAAGGTATTGAAAGGTATATAAAGGCTTTAGAGCAACATATGCTCCCCTCCAGACGATGGCTATTTCAGGGAAGGCCTTGCGTATTCCAGCAGGACAATGCAAAACCACATACTGCAGCTATTACAACAGCATGGCTTTGTCAGAGAAGTGTCCAGGTGCTGAATTGGTCTGCCTGCAGTCCAGATCTTTCACCTATAGAGAACATTTGGCGCATCATTAAACGAAAAATACGTCAAAGACGACCACAAACTCTTCAGCAGCTGGAAACCTATATCGGGCAAGAATGGGACCAAATTCCAACACCAAAACTCCAGAAACTCATAACCTTGATGCCCAAACGTTTTCAAACTGTTTTGAAAAGAAGAGGAGATGCTACACCTTGGCAAACATACAACTGTCCCAACTATTTTAGGACCTGTAGCAAGCGTCAAATTTGAAATGAGCTTATTTTGTGCTTAAAATTGTAAAATTTCTCAGTTTAAATATTTGTTATGTTATCTATGTTCCATTGTGAATAAAATATTTGGTCTTGTGATTTGAAAGTCTTTTAGTTTTCATTTTATTCAAATTTAAAAAATGTCCCAACTTTTCCAGAATTCAGGTTGTATATTAGAAAATAATTAATGGTTATTAGAACTGTATATCTCAGTTTGAGGGCCGGTAGTGTGCTGATGTGATGTCGAGATGGCACTCCCAGTTCTCTCACAAAGATTGTCACCAGCATTTGTCCCCTTTCTGATCATATCCATTGCTTTTATATTAACCTGTACAACTTACAGTTAAATTCCAGGTAAATAAAGATTACAGATTAAGTATATGTTTCAAATATATAACTGATGCCGTCGGAGAGTATCTTACAATATAAATAGCAATATATTTTATATGAATAACAATAATATGATTCTTTATGTAGTGTGCTGGTATATTTCAGGTGACATCCCTATTGAGAGTGACCTCTCATCCGAGGGACTCCTTATGAATGGAGAGCATATTTGAGCAGATACCATTGTATGTCATGGCTTTTTATATGCATTTCCTATTCCAGGTCCACCTCCACCTTACACCTATGACTATGAGATGTTCCCCCACCATGTGCCGCCTCCACCCTACACCCCAACCCCACCCAGGATGACCAGCTACCCTCCTCCTCCTCCTTACCCTGGGCATACTTGGAAGTAACCATGCCCCATCCCAAAGTGCCTCTGAGGCTCTGAAGACCTATGACCTCTGCAGAAACATAGACTAGCCTGGTTTACATTGCTGTTTCTCTGTGGCAACCTTAGAGCTTCAGAGAAGCTGTTGCTGCCTGACTCTAAATAGGGGCCTACTCTGAAGAAGCATAAATCACTCACATACTTATGGTGAATGCAGGTGTGACTGCTTGAGGGCCATAAATTCATCAGAGAACTACAGACATTTATGTTCACCAGATTGCAATACACTACTGGCCAGAATGCTGCGCTGAGCCTGGATGGCAGCCAGAGGGCAAGCCAGACCATACTAATACTCTTTGGTGACTGTGCACTTTACCTGTGTTCGATTTAAAAAAACTCATTGTTTTCTATGATTCGTATAGCTGAGGAGTGTTTTGTGTGTCTAATGAATATATATTATTCATTATGTATAAATTGTCCATATGATAAAACATTCCATAATAAGGTCTAATTTTAAGTCACATGAAATAAACAATCTGTCTATCAGAAGTGTCTGGAATGTGAGGCATGTGTATTGCTGGGCTGTTGCCAAGGTTCTACAGACACTACCCAAAACGTCAGCTGGTGCACCTAAATAAAATCTTTCATTCTGAAGAAATAAGGGATATGTGTGCATATATGTTTTATGTACCTTTTTTACAAATTCAGCTTTGGCTGTTGGAGAAACTTTATAAGCTGTAGGATGCTCCACCTATACAAACTGATCTTCACTTCAGAGAAAGACTTTGATGCCTGCAGTATATTGCATGCTCTTGTTGTTTCTACTCTTTAGAATGGTATTATGTCATATCTCTTATTCCTGTTATAAAATGTATTAATTGTATTTCCTTATTAGTTAGGTAGAGTGGTGGCTCTGAGGCTAGGGATTTGTCCTAGCAATCTGAAAGTTGTTAGTTCAAATCCTGTGAATGCCAGGAGTGACCCTACTCCGTTGGGGCCTTAAGCAAGGCCCTTAACCTGCAATTGCTTTGTCCTGGGTATGATGTCTACATCCAGCCCTGCAAGGAAGTCCTCCAACTTACAGGGAAATTTGGGGGTTGGTAAGATATACCACATATCCACTTATTAGAATGTATTGCAAGCATTAAGTGTTTCATGAAAATAGAACATTGGTAAAAATTGCAGCTTATATATATCAGAAAATAAGTCTCAATATAGTAAAATATAGCTTATAACCCTTTTTCTTAAAGAACAAATACCAATGCAGTGTATAGCAAGCATTAGGTGCATTATGACAACATCAACATTTTTTAAACGTTACATCAACATTATTTTTAAACAACATATCATCTTTTTTGTTTTTTAAAAAGTGTATCATGTCTATTTCACATAGTCCTTGTGCCTTTCAGGGGTATGAACATATCTCCAGAGCTGCGAAGTAGCAGCAGGCAGTGCATCCGGCAGTGCAGCCTTCCATCAACAGGATGATGGGAAATTAAAGGTACAGCTGGAGGAACTGGACAGACAGGGGCAATTTGGGTGACACTCCAGACCTTACTATCAGAGAGGAGAAAGGTTGCTGGACCCCTCTGTGCAATGATGTGGAACAGTTTTGAAAAGTGGTATGAACCTTTCTTGATCATACTAGCTTCTTAATTCACACAAAACTACCAACCCACAAAGTTGGAGTCTGCGCGTGTTTATCTGTGTATTACTTTGATTTGATCTGTTTCTCTCGGACAGTGTCTCTCAGTCCTGCAGGGTCCACTTGTGTAGTGCATGACCGAAAGCCTCTTATATTCAGTTTAGTGTTCATTGGACAACCATGGAGGATTTCAGCAGGTGAAGCTTGTGTGACTGCATGGGGAGTAGTATGGTACAAAAACAGGAAGTCGGTGTCGAACTGCTTCCAAGCTCTGCACTCAGTGTCTACTATATGGAATCTTTAAGAACTTGGTTCCACTTTTTGACTTCTCTATTGTGTTGGGGGTAATAGACTGAAATGTGGCAATGTTTGATGCCAAGACTGGCAGAGAACACTACAAATTCAGCTGAGATAAAGCTGCAGCATTGTCAGACACAAACTCTAGTAGGTGCCTTTCATGGCTGAAGACAGTATTGGATGAATGTCACCTCAGAGGTGAAAGCAACCTCTGGTCATTTGCATGTAATAATCTATAAAGGTTATAACATGACAGCAATCGGGTGGAGCAGGGTGGTAAGAACCTACAATATCAAGTGTATGTTTTTCCCATGTCCCACTTGGAAGTCTAACAGGATTCAGTGGGGATACTCTGGTAATAGCAGTCTTGTCATGTTGAGCGCATGTGATGTATGACTTGATGGCATTTTGTATATCAGAGTCTATTCCTGGCCACCAATAGAGTTCTGTAAGTCTCTATTTCATTTGAATCATATCTTGGTGTGTATCATGAGCAACTGGGTGAGCTTTGGCTGAACAACTGCTGGGACCAATAACAGTCCAAGCCAATGTGGTGCCCTAGGCAAGCATCACCACCAGCACCCCCTGTACAAGGCAAAGTGAAACTGGCTAACAAGTTGGAACCCTCTCAGTGGCTGGAACCTCCACACAGTGAGTGCCATGAATGATGCATTCATCATATTCAGACAACTCAGTCTGAATTCTGAACTACAGCACAAGAGCTGTATCAAGGCGTTTGACTGTTTTTGGCCAGCCCATATGAAAAAAACACGTGTGTCATATAAGGCCATCAAGCGTTTTTCTTATTTCAAATACAACAACAACAACAACAATTTATTCTTATATAGCGCCTTTCACGACAGAGTCACCCCAAAGCGCTTTACATGAC
>JAAGVU020000035.1:145109-158395 GCA_011763525.2 Mormyrus iriodes
TGTTTTTGAGTGAACCTAAGCGTGCCTGTTTGTTCCTTCGAAAGCCCTATATCTCCCTCACATCATCTTAATACAGTCTGTAATAGTTATTAATAATTATATTGTATCCGTTTAATGCACAATGGAACAATACATGAATAGGTGAATACCTCTAAAACCAAACGAGACAGACATGTCCTGTAAAATGTGCTTTGATCATTGGACTCTGGGGGACAATGCACAGCCTTTGAATTTTCTGGTTGTCTTTGTCTGTAATAGCTATTAATTATTATATTGCATCCATTTAATATGCATTGGTGCAATACACAAATGGGCTAGTACATTGTAAAAACATCAACTTGCAAAAAGTTATCTAAGTGAATATTATCGTGTAAAATGAACTAAGATGTGTAAATTAGTGACGGTAATGAATAATCTTTAGTTTATTCAACAAAACTGGTTAAATGTGTTTTTCAAACAAGCATTGTTTTGTTGATTTTACTTAAACATTTTAGTGCATGTTCAAGAAACGTTTGTTAAGTTTAGCGCATGCACGGTTTTGGCTGACGAGGTTATAAGGGGTTTGCCAGCAAGAAAACAAGGGTTGTGGTCATTTGTACTAGTAAAAATTACATTGTAGAGATCTGAAATTCACATTTTGGATATGTAAGTTTCAGATCTCTACAATGTAACTGTAGAGATCGGTAATGTTATTTTTACTAGTAAAAACTCAATTATGGATATGTGGGCCTGGAATTCTTACTAGGCAAAATGTTTTTACATTACATGTACAAATCTACATTAGGAGTTCTTACTACAAGTCTACAATATGACTTTTTACTAGTGAAAACTGAATTTAGGATATGTGAGGCAAAAATACAATGGAAGTCAATGGGAATATTGGACTAGTAACAATTGAATTATAGAGCTCTATAATATGAATTCTTACTCGTAAAAATAATCATTCTTACCAGTAAGAATTGCATTGTAGATATCTTGAATTCATATTCTTGCTAGTAAAAATTGCATTAGACTTGTGCTCCTTAAGGAAATGGGTCTCTGATATTTGTATAGTTTTAAGTGGTTCTTGTAAACTGTTTTGTGCAATGATTTGCACAGACTTTTGATTATGACCCATTTTAATTTATTTGCTTTTCAATATCCATTTCATGTAACAGATTTTAGGGACTCATTTTTATTCATTTTGGATCCCTTACATGTTTGCATTTGTATCGCTTCAAATAGTTCATATAGCCCTTTATACTATTTACCATGCTTTGCACAGACAATGTTGATTATGGCCCACTTTCATTTTTTTATATGGGTTTTAGAAGTTGTTTTTATTATTTGTCAGTTGGTACCTTTTGTGGATTGTTGACTTGTGTCTTCTTTGGTACATTGATACTTGCAAAGATCAACCTTTAGTTCTGTTATTTGAGCAATTCCAGATATTGCACTATATATGTTGGGCTGTATAAAATGAGATGTATAAACTAACGAGCAAGGGTATTATCTTAAGCAAAGCATTTGTTGTACTTTTAAAATATTTTAATTGAAGTTGGAAGTATTTGCAGTTCATTTATATAAACCCAGCATTATTTTTAAAAAATAGATTTAAATTTTTACTTTTTTTTACTTTAAGTTGAGTTCAGTCTTGAAAAGTTGAATTTACTCAAAAATTGGAGTGAAATAAGTTGCCTTATTTTAAGTTGCCTCAGCTTTTTTTTACAGTGTAACTCTAAGACCAAATGATACACCAATGCCCTGTGAAGTATGCTTTGATCAGTGGACTCTGGGGAACAATGCACACCCCTCGGATTTTCAGGTTATCTTTATGAATAATACTTATTATTATATTATATCCATATAATGTGCAATGGGGCAACACATAAATAGCTCTAAAACCAAATGTCCTGTAAAGTGTGCATTGATCGGTGGATGCTGAAGGACAATGGAAGGCCATTGTATTTTTGGTTTATGTTTGTCTGTAATAGATATTAATTATATTGTATCCATATAATATGCAATGGGGCAATACATGAATGGGTTAACTTTAAAACTAAATAAGACAGACACATCTATTGGAGTATGCTTTGAAGAGTGGATGATGGGGGACAATGCACACTACTTCGATTTTCAGATTATGTATTGACATATATAATTAATTATTACTAAGTCCTCTCTGTCCATTTATTGGAGGAAATTAAATGGCTATTGCTTCTGAAACTAAATATGACACATACGTTCAGTAAAGTGTGCTTTAACCAGTGGACGATGGGGGACAATACATACCCCTTGCATTTTCAGGAACTCCTATAGATCGATATTTTCCAAAAGAATCCATTCATAGGTAATCTTGTTTAGTTTTAGAGCGATGAACCTATTTATATATCGTGCCTTTGCACATCATATGGATGCAGCATAAGAATTAATAAATACATATAAAAATATATAAACCAAAAACCCAATGGCTGTGCATGGTCCCATAGAATCCACTGATCAATCCACAGGACATCTGTCTCATTTGGCTTTAGAGCTATTAATCCATTCATGTATTGCCCCGTTAAGAAATAGTGTCAAATACATCAAATAAGTGTCAGCAAAAAGTTTGCTGGGTTTCTAACTAAGGTGAAATTAGGCCTGATTTCATATAAATTCATTTCAATTGAATATGCATAACAGAAATCAAAAGGATTGTACCAGCACCAGACCGACTAAGATACATTATAGTAAAAATAAAATTAGTATAGTAAAAAAAAAAATTCAGAACACTACCACAAACACTAAATGTACATGTTTCATATAGTTCAAAGGAAAATGCATAACACAAAAATAAAGGATTTTGCCAGCTTCAGATCTACTTAATTACATTGAAGCAACTGTGCTTGAAAAGAAACAATTTTCAAATACCTAAAATAAGCATCAACAAAAAGCTGGGTGTCTAAAACATTCACACTCGATGCTAAATTTGTCCATATTTCATACAGTCCAAAGGTACATGCATAACACAAAAATAAAGGATTGTACAGTTTATTGTGCAACCTGGATGTAAGATTGCAAAACATAACAAACTAGCTAAATGAGATGGCATTGATGGTTTTTGTAGAATAAATGATACACTGAAAGTTTAAAATATTTCTTTAACTATTGTAATATGTAGAAAACAATGGACAACTGAATTAAACCAACAGTTTTGGTATATGTTATCAAATGTACAAATGTCTGCTGTTAGTATAGCCTCTGTGGGGTTTTTAACTTAAATTCTTATTTACAATACATTTATTATTGAGACTAGAAATTTTTATCTGCTTTGGGGGTGACTTTTGAAAACATTTTTTGAGGTGCTTTGGAATTTTTTTCTTTTTATTCCATGTCTCCTCTGGTATCTCTAATGACAGGTCTTTTTAGTGCTTTAAGTCTTTTGCTCTTTATAAAGTTTGATCAAAGTTTATAATCATTTTAAGTTTAATAATTCATCAACTCTCATTTTTTCTTCACTTAAAAATAAGTGTTTTGTGTTTTTAAAAGTAATTTCACATATCGCTGTGGTTTCCTTTTCATATCTTTGCATTATTTCATTAGAAGGAGAAAAATCCCCAAAAATCCTTAAATCCCCAATAAGCAAGTTTGACCATATCAAGATCAGAGGGAGAAAATTGCTATATAATTTGCTGAGGAGTGTGGGACCAAAATAAAATTTCCTTTGAAAGGATTCTAATCATCTCAGCTTCACATTTCAATCTAATTGATTGAAACTGGTTAAAGAATTTTACTGTGACAAGATTTTACTGTGACAACAGCTTTCTTCATGTACGTCTGACGTTGTGTCTTCATGTTCTTCTTGTACATTTAATTTTAGAACTTTAGATTTGATATTTGAAATGCTCATCTGTACAGATTTTGTATGATATTTGCTCCCTAGTATAATGCAAACATCATGCACAACAGAAGAAATTGCTTGCACAGAAGATGACTTTACCAGGATGCAGAATATGAACATCCCACAGTGTACCTCTCATCTTTACTACTGTACTGCTTCTTACAAATTTCACTTGCCTGTTTCATCAGATGGCTTTTGTAGGATCTTACTATACAAAATTCTAAATCTTCCTCTGATGCACAGCCACTGACAATTCTCCAACAGCGTAGTAAATATGATTCCATGGTATTATTATTAAAACATTCATTGCAGCCTTTGATAAAACAATCGATCTATCACTATTGATTTGTACTGGCAGAGTATTCTTCTGAAACAGTTGTTTTGCATGGTCTCCAATGGCTGTAAATAAATGTTCTACTGCATTCTGTGTGAGCTCTTCGGAAATCATAAATGCAACTGGTGCTGTAATGTGCTGTGATGCTGGGTTACTCACTACAATCCCATAATATAAAATTTGTTTCTTATTAATGTTTGACTATTATGCCTCCAGTTGCATCCCAGAACACAGGAATACATTTAGCCATTTCATGCAAAAGTCTTATTCCTCCCTCTGTAAAACATATTACTTTAAGTGGAACAGCTTGTATTAATTGAATAAACCCTTTTATACACATAATGTTAGTATTTTTCTGCTTCAGGATATCTTTTAGAATCTGTAGAGAACAAATCTCATCCAAATCAAGTACATTTTTCATTTTGTGCTCAGATTTAATTTTTTTCAGTAATGCTATGCTGGTTCCTCTTCCTGTTTGTTCTGTTTTGAGCTGACAAAGAATCTGGATCTGCATTTCCTAATGCATAATTATACATCCGGTATGGTTTTATATTTTCTAATTTCACTGCTATTTCTTCTCGTTCATTATTTCTGAATGGTCGTGCCTTTAGCTTATCACTAGCATGTATTATCTCCCCACTATACGTAATAGTAAACTGTAATCTTAGTTCATTCTCTAAGTTTGTACAGAAAGACATTGTGCATGAATTTATAAGCACAGTATCCCTGTATTCTTAAAACAAAGTTACTTCTTTGTCTTATTTTGGCTTGACTTAAAATGTGGTTTTTAAAAACAATCACACAGTAAGAATTTGACTTTTTAATTTGATCAACAAATGTTTTTGCCTAGTATACTTTTGAAAGTATTTACCAGCTTTTTTGGCATTTAGGAATGCCCACTCCTCAGAGTAAAATCTGAGTTTTCTGAGGCAGAGGATTTAAATTCTCTAAATGATGCATTTTTTGAAAGAATGCACCTCAAAATTTCATCAGAAATATTTTTTTCCTTCTCTCACTGGTTCAATTACACCTTTAGTTAAACTAAGAACTTCTTCTGGTGGTCCTTCTAAGTCATTAAATGCACTGGAATTTTGAAATTGAGACACACAACTATTATTAGGAGATTGTTTGGAGATTCTCTGTTTCAAAGCCATGTTTAGTGTTGTTTGATTCTGTTCCATGGTCCATGTGTATCGTTTCTCTTTCATGGTCTATGGGTTCCATGTTTTGTCTGTTCCAAGGTCCATGTGTATCATGTCTGCTTCACATTGTCAGTGCCTTGACACGTCGCCGTGTTTTTCATCTTGGTGAGATTTCTTTTTGCTGTTTTCCATTTCACTGTGCACTAACAACTTATGCATTACAAAGTCTTCGTTTTCATTCTCACTTTTCGAAATCATTTTTTTAAAGTTATTATTTGTAATTTGCATTATTCAAACAAATATAACTTACATTTTCAAAATCTAAATTTATCATTATAAATGCCTATGCAATCAAAGTAATACCACTGTTTGCAAATATCACAGGTGACCATGGGTTTATTCTTTTTACTGGGAGATTTACAAGTGGGGGGGGTGCAGTGGTTAGCACTGTTGCTTCATACCTCTGGGATCAGGGTTCATGTCTCCACCCGGGTTCAATGTGTGTGGAGTTTGTATGTTCTCCCCATGTTGTTGTGGGGTTTCCTCTAGGTACTCCAGTTTCCCCCCCACCATCCAAAAACATGCTGAGGCTGGTTGGAGTTGCCAAATTGCCCATAGGTATGCATGCATGTGTGTGTGAAGGGTGTGTGAATGTGCCCAGCGATGGGTTGGCGCCCCATCCTGGGTTGTTCCCTGCCTTGCACCCACAGCCTCTGGGATAGGCTCCAGCCCCCCGCAACCCATATGGAATCAGTGGTTATAGAAAATTGATGGATTTACAAGTGTGAAAGTTGCAACAAGCAAGTGACTGAAAAAAACTCAATGTCATGTGGTTTTTAACTAATATTTCTTTATTATTATTATTTATCTGTTATTCACTAAAACATTTCAAAATATTCTAAGGTTACATGCTTTTTGCCTTTAAATCATCTATGTTTAATGCCATCCACTTGGGCATTGCTTTTACTTAGTGTGCCACCTAACAGTCTTTTTACAGATTAATAATCCTTCTTTTTCTGACCTGCTATCCTCCTGCTGTGCTGCCACTCCATGCTTTCCTGCCTTCCCTCACCTTCACCTTTCTGAACTGCTATCCCCCTGCTGTCCTGCCGCTTCATGCCTTTAGCTTTCCTTTTCTCTTTAACTTGCCTTTTCTTCTTCCTTGTCTGCATCTTTACCTGTTCTACCTTTTGCTGACCTGATATCTGCCCTTTAGGGTAGCACTGGACTGTGACATCACCAATGTCGTAAATACATCCATTACGCCCAGCCTAAATATGCACAGTGCCATTAAATAAAAAGCCAAACACTACACCTGTTTTCAATGTTCTTTATTCATCTTAATTAAGAAAATAAATTCAGTGCATCACAAAAGTTTAACCCAGAATTTTCTGTTTCAAAACCACACAGACTATTCAAAAGATATAGATTTAAGAAATATCCTATTCTTACTGTAAACACCATTAAGTTTGTGTTTTTACACACACACACACACAAATGCACACATACACACTCTCTCTCTCTCTCTCAAATCACATAAATAGTAAAAAAATAAATTGCAGAAAAGGCAGACACTTACTAAAGGTCAGGTCAGGTCAGGGAGCATGCGATGATGCAGCGCGTTGCCGCACCCACCAGATGACGAGACACCTTGGGATCCCAGCTGGCGACCCCCCAGGCAGACACACGGTCCTGTCCCACCCTCTGTAAATGGCCATCTGTCTGCTGCAGCGAGGTGTTACGTGCCTGGTCCAGTCACTCGAGTCCTCAGCAACGAGCATCCTGCGAGCTGGATCACCCTCAGGGAAACATTTTACATGACCATAGTGCCGTAACTGACAGTCCCTCACAATGCAGGAAATATGCCTCATTCAAGACTTCCCTAGCAAAAGCTCGTTCAGCACAAAGTCAAAACAGCGGTACCCGAGGATTCTGCGAAGAGACACAGTACCAAAGGAGTCCAGTCTTCATCTCAGCTCACTGGATAGCTTCCATGTCTCACAGCCATATAGCAAGAAAGGGAGCACCCGGACTTTAAAGACTTGGACCTTCATCCTCTTGCAAAGATATCGGGAGCACCACACACCCCTTTCCAGCGAACTCATGACCCCCATGCTCTCCCAATCCGTCTGCTGATGTCATAGGAAGAGACATGAATGTCGCTGCCAAGGTAGGTGAACCTCTCAATGAGGTCGACACTCTCCCTGCAGACAGACACACTACTGATTTTATTATTCGTGCATATAATTTATATTTAAATACATTAATCGCGTATGAAAACCGCACTTTGATTTTTGACAGAATAAGCGGAAATAGCAACCGGAAGTCTCCCTCTTATTCTTGCCAGCTTCACACTGCTACTAAACACACAACCACTGTTAACTTCCGTGTTCGAACAGAGCACTTCCGACGACCTTTACCCATTATGCACTGCGCATCTTGTGGCCTTTGGTTGCGCTACCTTTGGACGTCTGTCATATTCAAGGTGACTGTGTATTTTTTAAAGAATACTGTTGTTGTTCATTTAGTTAGGCAGTCCTGGATTATGGATGTTACTCAATGTTTATCATTTTTACAATCTAACCTTTTACTTTTAAGTCATTTTGAAGCGTATCTCCTAGTGCGAGCTGGATAGCTTCAGCTAGCTCGATAGGTAGCTTCAATCAAATGTTCTGGAATAAAATATTTCTTTATGAATCAGCGAACTTTTGATGCGATCTTCAGTGAAACGATGACGTAACTTCGTGACTTCTCAATAACCATAATATTGGCTTGATAGGTAATATAATATTGTTGAAGGTCAGATACTGACTTTGATGATAGACAATGAATGCCGTGCTTCATTTTTAAACCTATTGTCAACCTCAGTATTGATAACAGTAATAATTTTGTGAAAAACGACCTTTTTGTTCACCATTGATGTGTGTTCATGAATGCGTGTACAGTTTGATTTTCCTCTCTGCGTAACTGCACAGTTCCCTCACAATGACTGCCCATCTCTCCGTGTTTGGCAGTATGGCATTAAATCGCTTGTTCCAGCTGTCTAAGTTGCTGCATTCGGCGGTTTCTGGAGCTCTGCGGAGGAACATCGGGATATCTGCCGTGGCCTTCAACCGAGCTAAGGACCTGGACCCTGTGCAAAAGCTTTTCTTAGACAAGATCCGCGAGTATAACTCTAAAAGCAAGTAGGTTAGCCTACTGTGTGCCTGATGACGACCTGAGCTTCTCTGATGTGCATTTTAAGCCGTCATGAAAGACTGTGGAAGCAGACTGTTTTCATAATAGATCCAGACGAAATTAACATTCTCCCCGACCTTTTGTGGACGTTTGTAATAACAGCATTATTAGACTGCGATGCTCCGAACTGAGTTCGGTCACTTCTTAATATCAGTTGATTATCAATTAATTGGCGAAGATAAAATGACACTTTGGGCATCACGTGTAATTATTAGCCTGAGTTTTGTTTGTGATCAGGTAACTAAGGTTAGTTAAATATGAACTAGCCGTATACGTCTACAATATATTTCACATATATTTAAATATTAAAAATTTTCCACTTTATGATTTTGATATATATATAAGAAGAAACTAAATATATTACGGGCCTCCGCAAAAAAACAGTTACCACCAGCCAACTGTTGACTATTATGAAACAACACAAACACTTGCTTCCAACTACTTTGCATCAAATAATAATTTTCAAAATGTATTCATGTTTTACTGCTGAACTGGGGCACATTTACCAAAAGCTCCCGTTAGCAATGTAGATAATTGAAACTATTCAGTTGCATGGTTCCAAATGTGTATATCGCTAACGTAATGAGCGACTATGGTTTTGGGACACGTACCCAGCTTGCTTTTATTTTTAAACTTTGCGCCGCAACTTCCTATCTTCCGTTTTTGAACGAACAGAGAACAAGTTTGCATCATATATGTGAATTGCACAAGTATATTTAGTGCAAAAGTTAATATTTTATGTAAAATATCTTTTCAGCAAATGCAGTCCATACTATTTTAAGCTATTTTATAACATGTATTTTGAGAAACATAATTTAAATAAAACTATTGCTTTGTAGTCTTATACTTGCAGAAAGTCTTATAAAGGTAGTGAAAAACGCTAAAAGAACAGTCTAGTTACCAACAGTTTGAATATATTTATAAAGACAAGTTTTTACAGGACCGATCAAAATTAGAAAACTTGACACTTGTAATTTCGCTGCTTACTCGAATTCTCAGTTATCCATGAATTGAAGAGATGTATTTTTACCGTGTTACCTCAGTGAAAATTCTCTCACATCACAAAATATAAGGTTGCAGCTCCCCAGTGTAAACCGAATCGAGACGTGCGCCCTTGTTAATGGAAGTTTTCATGTGTTTTCTTGATCCAGTAACAACTGTGGGATTATCATGTCGTTATCATATGAATACCACTATTTGCAAATGGGTGGGCGATCAGGATTGCTTCGTGACTCTTGTTCTTTTTATTCTCCTTACAAAGCTCTAAAAATGTAGTTTCCTCCTATTTGAAAAGTATAGGTTTCTTTTTAAATATTTTTATGACACAAACCTGTGGAGTGTTTTAGATGGTTTGGCAAGATTTCTTGCCAGGGAGATTGCCAACTCCTGAGTGCTAAGTTTAAGTAAGGGTTTTTAGATACACCTGTAAAGAGGAGTGATACTTCTAATGTAAAATGTCCGAGTGCGATTATACTCTGATAACAGCACTCATAGGTCACCTCTTATCCAATCATATTTCTTGGTCAGAACTAACTGCTGTGATGCAAATTTGAAAAGTAAAAGCAGAGCGGGGATACGTTTTCTAAAAGCATAGCTGCTAATTACGTTAGTGACTTACACTTTTATAACCTTGCAACTGAATGGTTTAAACTATCTGAGATGCTAAGGAGAGCTTTTGGGAAATGTGCCCCAGTTCAGCAGTAGATTATGAATATAGTTTGCAAATTATTATACGCAAAGTAGTTGGGAGCAAGTGATTAGTGTTGCCTTGGAATGTTTGCTTTACTTGGCAACGGCGTACAGTTGGCTGGTGGGATTTTCTTTTTTTGCAGAGGCCCATAAATGTTTAAATAATCAAGCAATGTATTACATGTTGTGGCATATTACTGTTTACTCGATGAACTGTTGTATAAAAGCAATAACTTACTTGAAGTCGTGTGGTTGTACTCCAATATATCACAGCTATATCACAGCACTCCTCTGTATATGTTAGTATGTGTAAGTAAATGTGTAAATGTAGCACCATGGCTCTCAGACTTTATTGCATCCTGGATGTATACATGTATATTGATGGATTGACAATAATGATTTCTTGAATCTTACATCTATAACTAGCTAAGCGATTGTGAAACTGCCCATGAAAGATTCTGTGAATGTGGGTAGCAGCCACATCTTATAATCCAGGCAGCGAAATGGCAGCAAAGAACCTTAAAATTGAATGATTGTACTGATTTTGTAACTGTTGTATGAGCCGATGAAATTCCAAATCCTGCACTGTGGAAAAAGACTGATTGTTCAATGCAATCACCTAGTTTTTTTAATGTACATCTTTCTTCCTCCTTCCTCTGATGGATGGACACCTATCAGGACCACGGGAGGTGTGGTTGATGCAGGTCCAGCATATCAGAAGAACCTTTCTGAGGAGATGACCAAACTGCAGCGCTTATACGGGGGTGGTGACCTCACCAAATTTCCAGACTTCAAGTTTCCTGGTGAGTGGGATATTTTTTATCTAGAATCTTGCAGTATTCAACCATCAAATAAAGGCAACAGGAGAGCATGCCCATTACATCTGTTAATATTGTCAATGTGTGCTTCTCCATTCCACAGAGCCCAAACTGGATGAGGTGGCATCAAAGTGAGAAGATATCACTGATTATGTTTCTCTGTCTTGTTACGTATATAACAATATCCATAATAAATATCCATAATAAACTACCAAATGTAACATGACATCAGGTTTGGTCTTTTTCCTTTACGAACTTACTTTGTGTTACCTGGGACATATTTTTATAAGCTATTCAACTGCAGTACATTTAAGTTTAAATGGTCAGTGTGCATCAGTCTGAGAGGTGCCACAATCTCCCATATTTCTGGCTGCATTAATGAAACACTGTATTTTTGGATTATTTGATCATTTTTAGAAAATTCAAGACATTTTGATACTGTATTACACCAATTTTCAGTACAAAGAAACAACACTTTACTGCTATTATTAGAGGGGAAAATACAGGCACAGGTTTACTGAAGGCAGTCATAAAAAATAATTAAAAGAGAAAATAATCTCTCTTGGTAAAGTGAACAGAGTAGCACTCAGAGGACAATGGGAATAAATAAGCTACTTTGAAGCTTTAATCTGTCATATCATGACATCTGCTAGTGGTCATCTGTTGCAACAGCTGGTGTGGTTTTTAATTCAGCTGTTACAGCCTGAACAGTTACACTGTGGTTTGACTGCTCTGTGGAGGGGAGGTTCTCCATCAGCTGGGGGACCATCTCACAGCAAGGAGGAGTGGGTATGTTTGAAATCTGCATGTTGAAAAGAGGGACATTGTTAGTATTATTCCTGTGGTTAGCTAAAAAGACAATACTGCTCAGTAATATGGCAGCAGATGGTACATTAATATTCACATGGTGTGTAGGTTCTGTTTGGGTGAAAGTGTAAGCAATATGAATAAAACCATTCATGCTCCTTTTGAGCACAACTGTAGTTTGTGTTACTGTTGGTAGACAGACAACTTTAGACATGTAAGATACTTTTATGGTTTTTCATCAAAAGTCACATTGTCACTAATAATTGATATTATTGCTGGCACTTTGTTTTCACTGCCTGTTTGCACCTTGCGCCCTGTTGTTGTGATGTTGCTACATGTCACTATGTGTTGCACTGGGGCCATGGAGAAGAATCTCATCACACTTTGTACATGTATAAAGCTGATGATGACAGTAAAGTAACCTTGAACCTTAAACCTTAATAAATTAATGGTACAAATAATCAAACTATTGATATTTGCCTGTATATTTTCCATCACTGACCTGATCCCTTTCTCTAAAGGGGTTCAAATACATCCCCATATACCGAACAACAAAGAACCATACTCCACCAAAAGCCAGCATGCCAGATTCTCCAATGGCTGTGTCACCCGCATTCTCACAGGCAATGTCTATGTCTGAGCTAGCTCCTTTGCCATTTCCCATTTTCTATCGGTCTTACAGGATATTTAATTTTATGCATCTTGAATCGGGTAATTTAGAGGAACTGCACTGAACTGAACTACATATTTTGAGAATTGCCTGGAGGTAAAACATGATGACCTTTTAGGATTAGCACACATTGTTTGACATATGTACTATAATTTCTTAGTATTCCTGCCATTGTAACTCACATTTGAGTGGGCCTCTGCTACTCATGACTGATGATATGGGTCATGCCATAACACTGAGGGATCCAGAATGACCTGGTGAATGTGGGGTAAAGGAAAGAAGTAAGGTGTGCAGGGGTAGCAGGTCAGTGTTCACTATGGTGGAATAAGACTGATACCAATTTTGCACTCAAACCATGCATAAACCATACATACGGATACAAAAACAACCTTCTCAAGGTAAGCCGCTCATGAAATAAGCAAGCAAGACAGTGTTGTGAACCAATCAGAAGATCTTCAAAGTTGAGCCAACAAGTCACCCTTAAGTCTGTTTTCAGTGTCAGTATCTGTCATGCAATTCTAATTGTCTATAGAATTGATTGTCACCATCCACTTTCACACTGGGGCTTAAACTTGATTCAGCAAATACAATGTTTGTCTGTATGAGTACTGGGGCCGGCTCTACGCTGGGGCAAGAGGGGGCAATGCCCCCTAAAACAAACGTCCTGCCCCCTTAAATCAAACTTTTAGAAGTTGAGAAAGAAAATAATAGATTACCCACAAACTGAATA
>JAAGVU020000035.1:188254-198397 GCA_011763525.2 Mormyrus iriodes
GTCAATAGCACCTTTAGAAATATATTTACTTAGAAAATTTGTGATGTGTTCAATACTTATTTTCCCCACTGTATATATAGTGTGGTGTAGGTGGGTGTGGGCTGGGGGAGGCATGGGGGAATAGGTGATAACGCAGCAGGGCAGCGGGCATCAGGCAATACACGCCCACACACGTAGCGCCAACACCCAGGGGGGCGCCACTGCCCCCCACCGCAGCACCCCTCGGCACGGACGAGACCCCTATCCCAGCAGCGAGCCGCCCAGAACCCCGAACCCCATCCTGCACCCGCGAGGCCTTGGCCACCCGGCCAGGCCCAGCACCCCTGCTCTTTTACTTTATGTGAGCTACCACTTTGTAGCTGAGATTCTGTTGTCCCTAAACGCTTCCACTTTGCAATAATATCACTTGTTGACCATGTTCCAGTTGACCATGGAATATCTTGCAGGGAAGAAATTTCATAAACTGACTTATTGCAAAGGTGCCATCCTATGCCAGTACCACACTTGAATTCACTCTTCAGAATGACCCATTCTTTCATAAATGTTTGCAAACCTGACTACATGCATAGGTGCTTGATTTTATACACCTGTGGCAATGGGTATGAAAGAAACACCTGAATTCAATGATTAAAAGGTGTGTTCCAATATTTTTGTCCATATAATGTATCAAGAGTAGTAACATTTGCTTTTGTTGTATGTTTCGTGCCTTGAAACCATAACAAAACCAAAGCCACGTGTTTATTAACTCATAGCTGTTTGTTCCACTGGAAACTTGTTTATTTCAGTGAACACAACTAAACACATTTAGCTGTTAAAAAGGTATTTTTACGTACTCCAATCTAGACATTTATACACTAATTTCAAATGATGAGCAGCAGAAACTGTTTTGTTTTGTGGCTAGGTAAGTCTGCTGGCCAATTCATAAGTTGCACAAATCATCTGTTGATAATATACAAGAGTTAATTTAACACAGAAATCAGGTTGCAGATTCAAAATTAGAATGGACAGAATTTCTACTAAAATGATCATTCCCTAGCATATAACATAGAAGAGTGCATTTGTCTCAGACTTCGGTTACATAACTTAAATATCCTGTTACATTTATAAAATAACAAGGGTTGATGATAGTGTGGATTGCTTTCAGTTGCTCTGGAAACAAAAATACCATCAGACAAACTATATTCCATGATAAAGAAGATCATATTTGGGAATATTTTTGGGATCGATGGGACTTTGGACGATGAGTTTTCCTCGCATGGCTCCCCGATAAATGACCTCAATCAAGTCTATAAAATCTTGCTTAGTCTTGAAACTCCCTACAAACTTTGTGTGATCAGGGGATCTGTAGATGATTACAAGGGAAACAAACATTTTAATATTAAACACAAAAAGAAAAACAAAGTGCATAAACATCCGAGTTCCAGATTTCTGAACAATTAAAGCTAAATTCAGTTATGGGTCATTCCACACCAACTCACATCAAATCTTGCAGGTCATGTCATAGATTTTCATGAAAAAAAAAATCTATTAAATTTGTGCAAAAACCCAATAGTTTTTCTGTGAAAATGCAGTTAAAATGAATCATTTTACTATGCTGAACTCACATATGTTTAAGCTCACTAATGGCTCAAATCATAATGGATTTAGCTAGGCATAAATAAGAATTCTGAAGATGTTTGCTGATTTTCAACTTGATCCTTGTTCCTGACTTTATATAGACGGTCAAGTTTCATGTATGCGTGTGTGTGCAAACATCAACTTTTAAAAGAATCATGTGTCACATATTTTTGGTATTTCTTTCCCTGAATTTAAAATCCTGACTGACGGTTGTCAATCTTAAAAAATTAGTTCTCCTTCAGAAAAATTTCAAAGCTCCACAGTGCTAGAAAAATGCCACTAGAATAAAAAGGCCATTTTGGGTTGAATTTTTACCTATATTTTCTCAAAAGGGATTAATTTAGTGAGTTAGCCTGGAATGGCCCTTAAACCCTTTATTGATCTATGCGGATATTATTCGAAAACAAACACCAATGCCACTCTTACCCATAGTCAACCTTCATATGTTGTCCATTAAAGAAAAAAACCGTAGAGGGGATGTAGCTGATGTCAAAATAGCGCGCATAAATCTGAACTTTGTCCACATCAACCAGATAAATTGATGACATGTTGCGAAGGTCATTGGTGGTCTTTGCCAGCTGTCCATTGCAAATTAAGAGAAGAGGCTAGCATTAAACCATAATACTGTGTAATTCAAATCAAACTACTAAACGCAATGATGACTCAGACTTATTGGTAAAAGTGGCTTTTGCTCACTTACTACGTTCATTACATAGGCTACAGCTCACTACTGGCAGAGGTGAGTGATACGGCGGCTGAATTTTCTCCGTTAGATATACTAAAGAAACTACTTCTCTGCCTACAACATTTTTTACTTAAGTGTATTTGTGAAGAAAAACGCGATTTTGCTCAGTTACATTTCATCTCTCGGATTTGCATTTAAGTTAATTACTGATCGCTTGGATACCGATCCCATTTCTTCCTTTAACTAAACGCAGACCATGTGCAAAACGTTTAGCTCGTCATTACAATCCATTTTTCCACCGCGTATAGTGAACACGTGGTGCACCCAGGACGAGATGTCAGTTCGTTGCTGGGCACATACCCACAATCATACACCACGGGCGATGAACAGATTCCAGGTAGCCTAATTACATGCCTTTGGACGGAACCACTCCTCAAACACCACTGTCGTAAATCTCAAAGGTCACTTGTTTTAACTTCCCAATACGACCGCTGTCTCTTTGCTAGATTACTACTTACTATCTCATCCAACTGGAGACACACTGCATCGTCATCTCTTCCGAATCGTAAAACCAAAACCTTTTCTGCTACTTTTTTTATAACTTCGTCAATCTCTTTCTTTGATGTTAACTTCGGGAGAAGGAAACTCATTTCTTTCTTCGAAATCAACTGCGTTTTATGTGAAATGTCATAGAACCCATCGATTTTGATCTATTGGTTGTATTCTTCCTGCGAGGTACTCATGACCCGGAATATGTATACTACGTATGTGGCTGACGCGCAGGTATCTAGCGTGTATGCGACTTCCAACGCAGTTTCAGTAAACCACGCCCCACGTTGTGTGACGAAGCTGCGATTTAACAATCGTTTTTATTGGTAACGTGCGAACTAGACGGCTGGTAACATTTCAGGGTTTATTTGTCCATTTTTTAAAATCACGCTTTAATGTTTCTTTCACGAGTAACAACAGACCTTATAATAGCCTTTGATTTGATACTTTCTTTCATAAATGGATTTTTTGTTCGCAGTTATTCGTCCTAGACAAGTAGTTATGTCAGGCCATAATTACATAATTACCTCAACCACCCACTCTGAGGTAATTCGTCAAATATGTCTCTTTAATATTTGTTTAACGAATGACAGTAAACTGGCTTGTAATGAGGGCTTTCACTGATATTTATTTGTATTATTTGTGTGCCGTCAGGCGTAGCTTGGACGCTGTTACTATAAACTGAAGTCACGTGAACAAAACTACCTTGTTTGTGTAGTTAAATTACATTGCAAGACAGAAGCGGACAGTTTATGATCACAGGATCAGTTTTCACTATCGGGGTTTTGTTTACTACAGCCAATGACAATGGGAACCTAGTCTCTCCGCGATAGGATCACAACAAGGGGCGTGGATTAATGGAAAGTAGTTGGAAATCGCGTACATGCATTTACCTATGCTGGGAGAAAATATTTAAAATCAAACATATCGAGAAATATTTAAAATCATAATTCGTCTTTCTGGCTATTAGTTGCATTGAACATACTCTTAACGCCGTTATTAACAAAGTGGATCGCATCGTCTGAAAAAAGCTACTTTGCGGTCTTGGGGATTTCCCTGCCCCCTATCGCCCCAGATATCACCTCTGTCACAGCAGCCTTCAATATTTGTTTTCAAAAAGAGTTTATTTATATTTATAATATACTCCAGTGTTCGTCCCATCTTAACCACGGCTGGGTAAAAACCGACGTCAAACAATCAGCAAATTGACTGCCGACAATCGCATTTACTTCCTGACTAAAGAAACCTGGAGAAATGCGTCCGTTTACACTTTAATTTATTTATTTCCAGCGGAGCCAGTGCTGCTTATTCCCACAAGTCCGGGAGCGTCGCGGAAGGGGTCACACGGCGGAAGCAGGGGGCGTTACGGCTTTATCAGTTATAATGGCGGATGAAAGGCGTAATGACAAGAAGCTCTCTGATGATGGAGGTGAAATTAGTGTTTTTCTTCAAAGCTCCAATTCGCATTCTGATTGTTATTGGAAAGTAGTTGTTTTCATAGAGCTATGATCATTTTAAAATGAGAAATTCAGGCTTTTACAAAGCGTAATTATTGGAAGTGTATGCCCGTCTGGCGGCGGACTAAGGCTAATCAAATAGCTAGCACGATGTGTTTTGTTTTTAACATTTTGTTTTGTTGGGCAAATGCGATCTTAAACGGGTTAGATGTCCGTATGTGAATGTTTAATGTACCAAGAAGGAAGGTACATTCGCCATGTTTTAGTTGATGCCTGATAAGCTATTTAAGTCATTAGATTTATTTCTGTTAGTTTGTGCCGTTTCGGCCTATTCTTATGTAGGACGGAGCATACCCAGTCCGCATAAATAGTTTCTTTTAATAACATATTGTTCGACAGACCAGGTTACATTGTGTGTTAAAGACAGGAGAACGGCGTTTTTTCCCCCTTGAAACTAACTGTACATAAAGGTGACCAGCTTTTCTTGTTTACTGTAACAATTAGTGATCAGCTTAATCGCTGTAAGCTTTAACAACATTATGTCTGAGGACACGATCATTCATTGTTTTTACGTTGTAATTTTAATTACTTTATTCTGTGGCATATATATGGCCAATATTCATTTCGAGGTCCCGTAGCTTGGTTAATAATTGCAGTTCTTTACCCGCTGGCCCAGTATCAGGCTGCAGCTGCTCCCATCTCCCAGGTAAAAAGTAGCTCACCTTGGTAAGTTGTTTCGACTCCAGCAGGACCGGAGGAGAGGGGAGGCAGTGTGAAAACTAAGACTGTCTCTTCCAGCAATGGAGGGGGGGTTGCAGGGAAGCGATCGGCCCGGGAGCCTGCGGGCCACCCGGTGCCACCCAAAGTGTCCAAGAGTGGACATGGGCTAACCAGCCAGTCTGCTAAGAAGCCTGCCCCTATCTCCATCAAGCTGGGTGCTAACGTAAGTACCAGTGCCTTGTGTGTCCTGAGTAGCTCTGGAAATCGTATTAACTGCTGAATAAACTGAGAGGTCCTCTTGTGCGACACAGAAACCAAAAGAGCCTGTCCCTGCTCTTCCTGCAAAGAAATCGGCATTGGCCTCTGTGTTTAATGAGGATGAGGATGTAAGCACATTCGGATTTCCTTACACACACGCATTTGTATTCATATCTTTGTGGGGGCTCTACAGTCATCTCTATGGGAAAAACCCTAATCCCAACAATGACAACCTTCACCATTACCCATCCCTTTCCTTAACTAAACAAAGTAACCAAACAAAATACAACACTTAAATTTTTTTGGTTTTTTTTGATTGCGTTCACAGATTTAAAAAATTTGAGGTCTATATTGTGGGCACCTGAAAAATATCTCCATAAGTTAAAAAGTAAGATTTTACCACATTGTGGGGACATTTGGTACCAACAATCTGGTAAATACAAACCCACACACATGCACACACCTTACATTTTTGTATTTAGATTTACATTATTGTTCTTGAACGATGCTGCTGTCTCTGACTACAGAGTGAACCAGAAGAGATGCCCCCAGAGGCCAAAATGAGGATGAAGAACATAGGCAGGTGAGTCACCGTTCATGTCACACAAATTGGTCTGCTTATCCTGAT
Source organism: Mormyrus iriodes (assembly GCA_011763525.2). Lineage (NCBI taxonomy): Eukaryota > Metazoa > Chordata > Actinopteri > Osteoglossiformes > Mormyridae > Mormyrus > Mormyrus iriodes. The sequence continues at coordinate 194,169 of JAAGVU020000035.1, forward strand.
TAACATCTCTTCTGTAATAATTTATTTTATTTTACTTTCCCTCTGTTCAGTATAACAATAATTTAACCAGTTGTAGGTAGAAAAGCTTTATGGCCAGAAGGTATAATTCAAGTGTACTTGTGGGTTTATCTCCAGCTGCATTTCCCTCTCTTAAATCCTCTGTGCAGGGACACGCCCACTTCAGCTGGCCCTAACTCTTTCAACAAGGGCAAGCATGGCTTCTCTGACCACCAGAAGCTTTGGGAGCGGAAGCTTAAGACTCAGATTGATAAATAAATTGATCTTTATTGTTGCCAGTTTGAGCATGTTGGAGGAGTCTGGGGCAGGGCAGAGGGTATGAGTGGAGAAGTTTTTTATTTTTTATTTTTACTATTTTGTGTGTAATTAACTTCAATTTGTTTGCTTCCACAGTATAAATTGTATATATTTAACACAATGTTCATGTGCTAAGAGCATTTTTATTAATGTTCTGCTGATTTTGGCTGTGCAGCATCAAGACTGGACAGTTCACTTGAAAGGACATTTTCACAGCCCACTCAATACTGCTCAGTCTGAAGATTGATACTTCATTAAAACAGTCTCAAAACAGACTGCGTTATGGTATTCTGTTTAGCATCAGTTTCCCTTTGAAAGGAGTCATGAAATGGAATGCTATGAAAGTAAGCCTTTATAGTCTGTGTATGTGCTACAGTGTGCCTCTATTATGTTGTACTATTGTATAATAAAGTTAAACGTAGCTTTAATGTTAGTGGCTTGTGGTGTAGATTTCTTAAAGAAGACTGGATTCAGATATTTTACCTTATTTGACCAGTGTGGTATAGCACAGTTATTGCAGTCCAAACCTGTGTGAATACTACAATATAAGTCAAAGTGCGTGGCCAAATGGGAGGATATGGTAGCTGAAGCTGGACAGTCACAGACTTTCAGAGAGTCCACATAAGGACACATCGCTCCAACTTGGCCAATTTCATGGTCTGCATGACTTCAAAGCGGTTTGGCTCACCGAGTGCTCCAGTTTACCCATGCTTGACACTATCTCCTGGACCATCGCATAATGACCTGTATGATACTCAGACAGCATGACCTCAGTCAGAACACTGATGGCAAGCTCCACTTGAGTGCAGTACTTGTGTAACTGTAGTGTATCCCTCACCAGCAGGATCTTGCCTGGTAAGTGGTGAGTGCTTGTGCAATTGTGAATGTGGGTATTCTGACACACGGGGATTCACCCATGTGTTGTTTCAAACAGTTTGAGTGAGTGCCACAAAACTCAGATGAAGCACTCAGCTTCATGCCCGTGGCGGTTAGTAGGAAGATATTAGAAGTCAATCTCCTTCCTCATTTAAAACTCATCCAAAGCAACATACAGCTTGAACACATTTAAGCATTGTAATATTGATGGAAAGTACTTTGCTTTAGACTTGAAGAGGTACCATGGCTTCATGAACAACTGTAAAAAGAAGACAAAATCGAGACAAAAATTCCTATAATGGGTCTGCTAGCTTGGAAAATTTGAGCAATTGATTAATACAAAAAGATGAGGTGAGAACCCAGAGAAGCAGTACCTAGGACACTAGTAGACACAGATCTTGGTGATATTCACCTGAAGAGTTCAATCATGTTGTGGACATGGGAGTACCAAGTCTTCCATCTGTAGAATTTCCTTTGCCTAGCAGAAGCCATTATTGCAAAACCATCTCTGCCATCACACAAAACCAGTAAACTGGACTCTCATTCCTACTTAACAAAAAATAGGTACATAATGGCTGATAGTCAACATTACAGCTTGCAGATTCTTTACAATGTGAACAGGAGGTACCAAATAACACTTTGCCTTTACCTCTGCACCAATACTTCTGAAAGTCACATAACAAATATGTAGCTGGTTAAGTTATAAGGTTATATCACTAGAGCAGGATCCATGCCTGTTTTTGCAGCCAAAAGCTGCATAGTGTGAAGGCAGTCATATGATAGTAGGTCTAGTATATATACATCATTGGGCCATCCCGTCTCTCTCTGTGTTCCTAGTGTTTGAGTGCTTCCTAATTGTTAATGACCTTGACCTGTTCCACATTATTCCTAGCACTAGTGTTTGGTTACTCATCAATGGCCCATAGTTATTTCTTGTCTCGTCTTGTCTAGTTACTTGTGCATAATTGTGCTAGCCTTGGCGCTGTTCTTGGGTTGGTTATTGTATGTTACCTACCAGTGCTTCTGTGCATGTTGTAGGTGTTTTTGTGTTCCCTCTGCTTTTCCTTGCTTTTGTTCCAGGCCTAGTTAGTTCTTGTTTTCCTACCCGCCTTGGTTTTGACTTCTCGTGGTCCCTTTTGTTTCTTGTTTATTTAGTCATTTCAATAAAAGCCCATTGTTGTTACTAAGCAGCACCATATTGTTCTTTCCATCATGCCCCACTGACTATGCTGCTGCTGGGAATTTTATGTGCACAGACAATCTTTGACTTGCGCAAATAGACTGTTCTTCAACCGTTTATGCAAGTCAAAATTTACATATGCCAGATTCCCCCTCCTCCCTCACAATTCAACATAGCCTAACCTAGGCATCTGTTGCAAGATTACACAACTACTATAATTCTCTAAATGTCAGACATATTAGATATTGTAATGCAGTGGTTCTCAATCCTGTTCCTGCCCCCCCCCAAGTATGTTTTCATTCCAATCCTACCTAAATCAGGCTCACATAGTCCTTAACAGGCTAATAATGAATGTGGCAGGTTGAAAGCAGTGTGGATCGGAATGCAAACATTCAGACAGGGAAGTAATTGGACCCAAAAAAGACAGGGAATAATGATAAAGACACATAGGGGTGAGGACTCTGAGCCCTGGAAATGGAGGTACAATGATAGCAATTGGTCCAGGAAGATGATGCTTGGGACATCGCCTATGACAAATATATTGATAAGAGATATGTCAAGTGTATAAAAATCAGAGTAATTCACCATGGGACATACTCCTGTAGGGTGTCCAATATTGGATTTAATTTATGTGGATACAATAAAAGAATGACTTTTTTTAGTCTACACAAGCGACTTCTTACTCCTGATTTAGCTTAAAAGGAGTAACCACAAATTAATTTGGCGTAGTCTGCATGATCGGAGAATAGACCTGGGGAGGCGTCCCCCTGGGGGAGGAACTGGGAGATGCCCATCTGTGCCAAAGTGGCACGCCTAAGGATAGATAAGAAAAGGTTTTTATTATTGCAGGATGAGACAGGAAAATAGAATAGGGAAAAGAGAAGGGGGTGTCTCGGGGGAGCTACCAGGAAGGACCTCCTGGTACAGGTACTTGCCAATCAGAAAAAAACTAAGGGGAGGAGAGAAAACTGCTTGGGTAGAATTCAGTGGGCCCAGTGTGTGTGTGATGTGAGAGAAATGGGAAGGGTCACGTACAGATATTGAACCAGAGAAAAATGCCCTAAAAGAGGGGACAGTTTAATCTGAGGGTCTGAGATATTGTATCAAAGCATGGAGACCTTGGATGGTTAATAGTGATTTAAAGACACCGCCCTAGAAAGAGGGGGGTCTGTTTGTGCATTGAAGGCCAGCGAGGGCCTGTGTGTTCCCCTAGAGAGAGGGGGGTCTGTTTGTGCAGTAAAGGTCAGTGAGGGCCTCTGTATTCCCCTAGAGAGAGGGAGGTCTGTTTGTGCAATAAAGGCCAGCGAAGCCCTGTGTATTCACCTAGAGAGAAGGGGGTCTGCTTGTACAGTACATGCCTGCGAGGGCCTGTGTATTCCCCTAGAGATCGGGGATCTGTTGGTGCAGTAAAGGCCAGTGAGGGCCTCTGTATTCCCCTAGAGAGAGGGGGGTCTGTTTCTGCAATAAAGGCCAGCGAGGGCCTGTGTATTCTCCTAGATAGAGGGAGGTCTGTTTGTCCAGTATCAATCAGTTTTTATTTTTATATAGTGCCTTTCACAACAGAGTCACCCCAAAGCGCTTTACATGATACTGAGACATAGGAATAATATAGGAAAAGGAAAGACAAATTGACAAAATTAAGAAGGAAGGCCAGATAACAACAGACGCGAGCAACCAAACAACGGAGGAGAGGAACCAAAAACTCCCAATTAAGGAGAAAAAATACTCTGGGGGTCCAAGGTCAACTGGACGCCCAACCCCCCTGGCCATGCTGACATCAATGCACAGAATAGAGTGGGGTTGCTTGCTAGAAGCAAGGTGCAAGCTGTGATTATAGTCATGCCAAAGTCCAACAATG
>JAAGVU020000035.1:231668-248939 GCA_011763525.2 Mormyrus iriodes
GTAAAATAATCATTAAACTCCTTTACTAAATCAATTTCATTTTCGATTATAAGGCCCTTACTATCCTGCAAATTAGTGATTTCAGCTTTTAGAGCTCTTTTGGAGTTAAAATACATCAAAAGAAGCCAGTTGAGGGGGTTCGGACATCTGTCTAGGATGCCTCCTGGATGGCTCCCTAGGGAGGTGTTTCGAGCATGTCCAACCGGGAAGAAGCCCCGGGACCGACCCAGGACACGCTGGGAATGTCTTGGTATTCCCCTGGAGGAGCTAGAGGAGGTAGCTGGCGAGAGGGAGATCTGGGCATCCCTGCTTAGACTGCTGCCCCCGTAACCCAACCCTGGATAGGCGGCAGAGAATGGATGGATGAAATATTGATTAAAATATTGATTTGACAGGAAGAAGAAGCTGGCAAGGTCACACCCCACATATGGGATATCATCTTAAGGCCCTCACCATCCTCTTTCAGGACCAAAATGGATTAATAAAGTGGCATGTATAGTAGGAGAGATATGAGAACGTGTGTGATCATTAAACCATGAGGAGTGTCTGGTGGTTTTTATCACTTTATTTTTCAAAGGCTCTGTTTCATCTAAAATCTGACTACTATATTCACTTTATATATGCTACCACTTGGTAACATTATTAGAAATCATGGTGTTGGGTTTCATTGTGATGCTGATGATACACAGTTATATGTATCTGTTAAACCAGATGATGCATCACAGCTCTCTCAGTTAGGAAACTGTCTACTAGATATCCAGTATTGGATGGCAAAAAATTTCCTTATGTTAAACACAAAAAAACAAGTACTGCTAGTTGGTCCCAAAGCTGCTCGAAATAAGTTTAAAAACCTGATCTTTGGTGGTCTTCCTACTCAGCCTGACTAGGTGGTCAGAAATCTTGGTGTCCTGGTAGATTCAGATTTATGTTTTGATGCTCACATAAGTAGTATTACTAGAACTGTGTTCTACCATCTATGGAACATAGCCAAGCTTTGGAAAATGCTCTCTATTCATGATGCAGAAAAATGAATACATGCCTTTATAACTTCCAGAATAGACAACTGCAATGCCCTCCTTTCTGATTGCCCATCTGGATCCTTACATAAAGTTCAGTTAGTGCAAAATGCAGCAGCCAGAGTACTTACAAACACTAAAAAATTTGATCATATTAGCCCTGTTCTGTGCTCCCTTCACTGGCTTCCAGTTAAGTCGTGGATTGACTACAAAATACTGCTATTAACTTATAAAGTGCTGAATGGCCTTGCACCAGAATACCTTAGGGATCTACTGGCCTATTACAACCCTCCTTGCTTGCTTCGATCTCAAGGAGCAGGATATTTACTAGTACCTAGAGTACAGAGAACTACGACTGGCTGCGGAGCTTTCTCTTATAGAGCTCCACAGCTGTAGAACCGTCTTCCAGCGGATGTGCGAGATTCAGGCTCACTTTCAATATTCAAGTCTAGACTAAAAACACACTTGTTTAGTCTAGGTTATAGGGACTCTAGTTCTAGCCCTAGCTAACTGTTCACTCCCAGTTAAACCTGTAGTGTGAGGTGTAGAGCTGGGTGGGGATCGGTGCCATTGGCTTTGGATGAACCGAAAAGCCAGTGCAGTCACTCTAGCTTAACACTCCATTGTAGAATTGGAGTGCTGACATTTCAGGGACTCCCCATGCCTGTGTTTCCACTTGCCTCTCCCTCCTACTTATGCTGTCATAGCCATATCTGCCTGAGTTTACATATGGCACTCATCAAACTGTTTGCACTGTCTCTAGTCTCCCCTACTTGGCTAATTGTACATTTTATTTCCCCTACTCCTCCTGGGGTGTGCTGCTTGAAGACCCCAGGAGGAGTAGTTATTCTGCCTACCCTGCTGCCTGCGACATCTCCACTACCTGTGGCTTCTTTCCAGCCTGCTCACCCTTCTGTCATTGACATCTCTCCTGTATGCCCTGCTGCTGTACCACTGTTCATCCTGCCATCTGAAGCAGCACCAACACCTTCCTGCCATCACCTGCCTGCCCTCTGCTTTGTGACTTAAATGTTAAAATTGGGACAGTATAATTTGATCTCCTCCACCAGCCCCTGGAGGATGGGCTCCCCCTTTGAGTCTGGTTCCTCCCAATGTTTATTCCTTCTAGGGAGTTTTTCCTTGCCACTGTCACCTCTAGCTTGCTCACTGGGGGCTTTGGGCGGGGATAATGTAAAGCGCTCTGAGACAATGTAACGTTGTGAAAATGCGCAATACAAATAAAATTGAATTGAATACTGTATTGAAGCCATGGGTGACTTTTTTGACATCTGCACTAGACATGAAGTTCACATTATTTGCTGCATTAGTAAATCGTCGGGAGTTTATATCATTTAGGTGATGTGTCATAATAATCTTCTCTGCCATAGTCAAAGAGGGAGGCTTAATCATGAAGGTGATTAGAAAATGGTCAGAGAAGGACTTATTCAATGGACAGAGAGATGCATGACGAGTATAAACTCTGTGAATGAATCGGGTCTAGTGGGCGGGTGCTTCAGAAGTATGGGGACCATTGTAGCAGGCCATCAGGTACCTGTATAAACAGAGTGAGAGTTTGGTTTGTATTGTCTGCAGTAAGCCAGACTACTTCCTGCTGGGTGTTGGACTCCATCAGGGCTGCCCTTTGTCACAGATTCTGGTCATAATTTTTAGGAGCAGAGGGGGTCCGGTTCAGGGCCTCAGGGTCTCGTCTTTGCTTTTTGTGGACGAGGTCGGCCTGTTGACGTCGTTGGCCGGTGACCTGCAGTATGCACTTGGGCGGTTTGCAGCTGAGTGTGAGGTGGCCGGAATGCGGATCAGCACCACCAAGTCTTTGGCCGTGGTTCTCAACCAGAAAAAGGTGAATTGCCATCTCCTAGTGGCGGATGAGTTGCTGCCACAGTTAAATGTGTCTCAGGGTCTTGTTTACTAATGAGAGATGATGGGAGTGAGAGACTGGCAGACAGATTGGTACAGCGTCAGCAGTAATGCAGACACTGTACCATTCTGTCATAGTGAAGAGAGAGCTGAGCTGGAAGGCGAAGCTTTTCATTTACCAGTCGATCTACATTCTTACCCTCACCTATGGACATGAGCTCTGGGTAGTGACCGAAAGAATGAGATCACGGATTTAAGCGGCCGAAATGAGTTTCTTACGTAGGGTTTCTGGGCTCAGCTTTAAAGATAGGATGAGGAGCTCGGGCATTCGGGAGGGGCTCCTCTGCATCGAAAGAAGCCAGTTGAGGTGGTTCGGACATCTGTATAGGATGCCTCCTGGACGGCTCCCTAGGGAGGTGTTTCGGGCATGTCCAACCGGGAAGAAGCCCCGGGACCGACCCAGGACACGCTGGGAATGTGTTGGTATTCCCCTGGAGGAACTGGAGGAGGTAGCTGGCGAGAGGGAGGTCTGGGCATCCCTGCTTAGACTGCTGCCCCCGTAACCCAACCCTGGATAGGCGGCAGAGAATGGATGGATGAAATATTGATTAAAATATTGATTTGACAGGAAGAAGCTGACAAGGTCACACCCCACATATGGGATATCATCTTATAGCCCTCACCATCCTCTTTCAGGACCAAAATGGATTAATAAAGTGGCATGTATAGTAGGAGAGATATGAGCAAAAACACAACATCCTCTACAGATGTATTTTTGGAACTCAGGAGGATATGCTTCAAACTCTGTGAACAATGCCATACCTGTATGTTCCTGTGTATTGACTTTTGTGTATCAGATTACTTAACCATTGCATTTGTGTATGTATGTGTTTGTGTGAAGGAAGGTTATTATGTGCTTCTCAGAGTAAATATTTAAATTTTAACTCCATCTAGGATGATGGAGCATAGACTTCAGCAGATTCAGAATAAAATAGAAACTGTTACATCCTACCAGAAGGTCTTAGATGCCCAAGTAAGGAGTTACTACTAGTTTTAATTTTTTTAAACCCCCTTCATAACATCCCACTGGATTTAATCTTGCATCCATGTTGTACAGGTACAAGAGAACCAAGCTAGGAAGAATATGAGACCAGACTTGAGAGAGATGTTACCTCATATCCACCACAATTCTTTGCCAGCAGGATTAGCTATGCAGAGACACAGTACAGCTGATCTCTTAATTAATTAAGCTTCGATTACAAACACACACAGACACATTCTATATTTCATACAGTTTTATTATAGTATACACATACTACGCACACGCACACAGTATACTAGACATATCCACTATACACCACACATATAAATGTGTTCCATCAAGTTCTAGGACACTATACACACACACTCCAACTATATATCCTACACTATTTCTGTCATAAAGTGCTATCTAAACTCTTATAGGACAGAAACAATGACAGGAAGACAAAGACACGGTAGTGGCTTGCAGACCGATTCACAGCAGCCTGGCTGAACAGAGGTGGCATCACAGCAGGTATGTTAGTGCCAAATGCTTTGTCTTCTTGGCTGCTTTTGAACTCCAGTCCTGCACCCTGTTAATAAAGAAACTCTTCAAATAAGGCATGGAGTTCTTATCAAAATGTCTCATATAATAGGGTATAAAACCAAAAATGATGTATTTCTTATTTCTATGTGGGAGAATGTGTATAACAGTTAGTCTGAGCAATGCTGCCCTACAAAGGCGAAACACAGTAACTACACTGACACTGAAACAGAAAAAAAGGTGTTTTGTTTAGGGTTCAGTGTGGATTTTGTAGTTGCTGTAATTTTCACACTGTTTTCTTCAGAACTGGGCATAGTTGATATGCGATAGATTTGTCACAAAATAGAGTCTATGAGACCCAATATAGGTCATAAATTAGATTAAATATGAGTTCTGGTGTTTTGCCTTTGTATGGCAGTACAGAGAATGTGTGTATCACTAATGACTTCTTAGGTGGTGGGGAGACAAAAACTTGTTTCAAATTGGTGCTGTTCACTTGCATTATAAATATTATTGTCATATATTACCACTGCTGGCACTTAATGTAACTTTCATTATCATATACAGTGCCACCAGAAAGTATTCACACCCCTTCACTTTTTCCACGTTGTTACGTTACAGTCTTATTCTAAAATAGATTTGAGTGTAGTTGTTCCTCAAAGATCTACACACAGTACCCCATAATGACATGGCAAAACAACTTTTCCGAAAGATCTGCATACAAGTTTTTTATTGCCAAAAGCTTGTTAATCTGATGTTTCATAAATATTCACACCCATGGCATACTATTTTGTTGAAGCACCTTTGGCTGCAATCACAGCCTCAAGTCTTCTTGGGTATGTCTCTACAAGTTTGGCACACCTGTTTTTGGGTATTTTCTCCCATTCTTTCCTGCAGATCCTCTCATGCCCAGTCAGGTTGGATGGGCAGTGCCGGAAGACAGCCATTTTTAGGTCTTTCTTTGGATTCAAGTCCAGGCTCTGGCTGGGCCACTCAAGGACATTCACAGACTGCTCCTGAAGCCACTCCTTTGTTAATTTGGCTGTGTGCTTTGGGTTATTGTTGTTTTGGAAGATGAATTGTCGCCCTAGTCTGAGTTCCAGAGCAGGTTATCCCTCTATATTTGGCTGCTGTCAACTTACCCTCTATGTGGACTAGTCGCCCAGTTCCTGCCGCAAAAAAACATCCCCACAGCATGATGCTGCGACCACCATGCTTCACAGTAGGGATGGTTTTAGCCAGGTGATGAGCAGTGCCTGTTTTTCTCCATACATGACGCTTTGAGTTCAGGCCAAAAAGTTCTATTTTGGTTTCATCAGACCAGAGGATTTTCCTTCTTACAGTCTGAGAATCCTTCATGTGCTTTTTGGCAAACTCCAAGCGGGCTGCCATGTGCCTTTTAGTGAGGAGTGGCTTCCATCTGGCCCGTGTACCATAAAGGCCTGATTGGTGGAGTGTATTAGCTGTGGTTGACCTTCTGGATGGTTCTCCCATCTCCACAAGGGAACACTGGAGCTCTGCCTTAGTGACCATTGGGTTTTTGGTCACCTCTCTGACCAAGCCCCATCTTCCCTGATTACTCAGTTTAGTTGGGCAACCAAATCTAGGTAGGGTCCTGGTGGTTCCAAACTTCTTCCATTTCCGGATGATGGAGACCACAGTGCTTTTCGGGACCTTCAATGCTACCAAAATTTTTTGTATCCTTCCCCAGATTTGTGCCTTGCCACAATCCGGTCTTGAAGGTCTACAGACAATTCCTTGGACTTCATTGTTTGGTTTCTGCTCTAATATGCACTGTCAACTGTGAGACCTTATATGGACAAGTATCAATCAACTAAATTTACCACAGGTGGACTCTAATCAAGTTGTAGAAGCACCTCAAGGATGATCAGTGAAAAATGGATCCACCTGAGCTCAATTTTGAGTGTCATAGCAAAGGGTGTGAATACTTGTGTACATATTCTGTTTAAATGTTTTCATTTGTTATAAATTTAATAAAATGTCTGAAAACACGTTTTCAGTTTGCCATTATGGACCATTTTGTGTAGATTTTGTAAAAGAAAACTATACTCAAATCTATTTTAGAATAAGGCTATAACGTAACAAGATGTGGAAAAAGTGAAGGGGTGTGAATACTTTCTGGTGGCACTGTAAGACAATTCCCTTTACAACTGCAGAAAAATTAACAGCTTTTCACATGCTGGAGGCTGGTGAGTCTGTATATGCAGTTACTACTCTCATTAAACCGAGGTTACTTAATACTGTAGTGATTTCTGCTGCTAGTTCCACCAGATAGATGAGACACTTGGAACGGTCCATGCTGTTTTTGTAATGGTTAACCACAACATTACTGGCAAAGAAAAGATGCCTAATTGACCCACCAGTGGAGAGTGACCGCCTCCCCGCCCTACCTCGATCTCTAACCAATGAACTAGGAGAGAGTCCCGTCTCCCTGCCCTACCTCGTTCCTGAACCAATGAACTAGGGCACCCCACCTCCCAAACCCACATCTTCACCTTCAAACATCGAGGGCTGTCCTGTTGTACCACAGCAGTCAGCGTATATCGATGTGGTACGTGAAACTCAAAATGTCCGAATCGTAATGGCAGTGTCATGTCGACATTACAGATGATTTGCACATCAATGGCTTGCGATTGACAGTAATAGCTTAATTAGCACCTATTTCATTGTCCACGTGTACTGCTGTACTGTTGTGCATTTCCTAAATTAACTTTTTAAATTGAGGTTCCTTTATTGTTGTGTCAGTGCTGTTGATTGCCCTGATTACAAACTGGACATTGCTGAAAATGTAGTTTTTCCGTTTGCCTGTTCACCCACAGTGTAGAGAAACCAAAATTTAATAATAAAAAACATAAGTGAAAAAACATTACACATTGTGCAAACAGTAAATGAGTAAAAATTATCTTGGTGGTTGATGTAAACTCGTTCCCCCCCCCCCCTTTTTTTTTTACTTGCATAGCGTATTTTCACATTACATTGTCTCAAAGCGCTTTACATTATCCCTGCCTAAAACCCCCAGTGAGCAAGCCAGAGGTGACAGTGGCAAGGAAAAACTCCCTAGACTGAAGAATCCTTGGGAGGAACCAGACTCAAAAGCGGAGCCCATCCTACAGGGGCCGGCGGAGGAAGCCCTTCTAATATTTCCGTTTACATAGTTTCTAGCAAGAACTCCATTAAGCCATATCATATCCATGTATGCGAATGTCTGACACCTAGTTAATATTTAGTGGAACTAGTGATGATGAAAGATACTTTCAATTCATGGGAGAAGGTGACAAGTCATAGTATTTGAAATAGCAAATACCAAAAGAAAATTCAGGTTTTGGCTTACACAAATAAATGGAATACTAGCAGAATAAAATACATAACATATATATCCATGGATGGACGGATAGATAGATCCCAGTTCACATTTTTAGATTTACTGTTTTTTTTATATGAGGGCACAGGTTGATAGTAGGCCGATGAATTGCTGGCATGCGTTAGGTTATTTTTCTGGTTTGCCTTCAGTTCCCTGCTTTACAATGGATGTCTCCTTTTGGCAATGTGATGAAAATGTTGTGTACATCTTCTCCTGAGTTTCTGTAAATACACGCATTTTCCCCCTTTAAGTTTTGTTTGATAAATAAGGGGATTTTGTGTAAAAAGTTGTGGACGCTCATGCTCAGGTCCATTCATAAGCAGACACACCCACATACAGATAGTCAGAAGCTTACAGTCACAGAGCCAAATACACACACAGATCAGTTCACCTGGGCATTCCCTGCATCACAAACATATGCATCTGAAACCTCAACTCTCCGTACACCTCCTGCAGTACTGACCACAAAACTTTTCACATAAACAGACCACAACCTTTCAGACCATTCTGTCACTGCTGTGGCATCATGCTCATGAAATGTATACTTTGTCCTGTGAATTTACATGTGACCTGCAGCAGGTATCTCACTGAGCATGCTCATGCTAAGCTATGATGCATTCAAAATGTTTAGTGTCAACAGGTAGCATTCGAGGTCAACCCACTTTCTATTCATTACTTTCTTGGGTTCCATTTGGCTAACCGTTCTGGTTTACAGCACACTTCACTCCTCTCTGCCATGGGTTTTAAAGCTGTGTTCAAACACAGACAAGCTGCTGTCTCCTTCATTCACCGGCTCTCAGACTCTAGCTCTTCATTCTGCCCTCATGCTGAACTCCATAAATCCAGCCTACCATGATGCCCAAGAAAGGAAGCTAGCTATACATTGGTTAGGCAAGTCTACAAGTATGACAGCTCTTTTAGTATTTTATGCTGGCGTTTCCTGCTAAATTATCCATTCTCCACAGCAGAGAAAATGTCAATGGGCTATATTTATGTGCTAATAGTTCTGCAGCATGTGCAAACTGCAATGTAATGCATTCACTACAGATTTGATGAGGTGAGGATGCTATTGATTTGTACATAATGAACATATGTGCCACAGGGATAGGTTAAGGGCAGTACCAATGCTATTGCTTTAAGATTATTACTATACCCTGCTGGGGCTCAAGGAGCACCCGTGGTGTAATAGTTCGCCATCTTAAAACAACCAGCCAGGACAGCTAATCTACTAGTTCTACTGAGCTTCTGTACCAACACTGTCATGCTCAATCCTCAGCCAGTGGGCCTATGCCCTATAGTGGTATTGTAGAGCAAATTTCCAAAACTCACTCAGTCCACAGAGAACAATTTTGAGAAAATTTCTGTGGAGTGCAGACTTGTGAGTTTTGTTCCCAATACTGTAACATGAAGAATCTAGATTTTAGGTGACTGGTGGTCTCATCTCAAGAACAAAAAAGGACTGAGTTTTAGAAATTTGCTGTTGAAATCCATTAGGGTGGGTGAACACAGATCTGTTAACAGATGGACTCCAAGAATGTCTGAAGCAAGAGAAACTCAGCAAACACATTCCATGTACACACTTAAGATACATCAAACACATAAAGTTTGTATGTCTTCACACACACGCAGTATATCAAATTCAATACAATGACAACGCAAATCAAATACAAAATTCTCATATACAGTAGCTATGATGTGTAATCATCCATGGAAACAGGTGGCACTGGTTGATTTGGAGGGGGTGACAGTGAATATCTTAAAGGTGGCAACGTAAGGTTGCAAGTCAACATTCAGCTCCCCATAGACAATAATGGAATACCTATCCTAGTACACCATTTGACGCTTATCATGTGAACGCCCACTGAGAGTTTTTTGTGTTAATGCCGCACCACACTGAAAGCTACACTTAAAGACTACAGCTGTCCAATGGGCCAATAGGCACAAACACCCAATGGAACCCATCCATGGAAGATGCTATTTCTACCACCCTGTTAAAGCTGCTAGTCAAAAACCAGTAAAGACCAAGTGCTCTTTGGATCAAAATCGGTCCTCCAAAGGAAAGTTAATATTTGCAGAAACCAGCGTTTTCAAAACCAGTAAGAGATGCTTCCTATTGTAGTACTGGAGAACCTGAGCTAAGACAGCAATTAGTAATATGTATGATCTTCAAGTTTTTGGTGCCGAATTTTCCTTTTATTAAAATGAACATACCTAAATTTAAATATGACATCTGTGCTTTGAAATGAGAAATGAAACCAGTACAATGATTTTGTGGCAGCTATTGGTTATTACTCATCAAAGTCTGAATAAATGCTTAATTCACCTCTCATGTGGTTCTCCTAAATGTACATGGAGGGAAGTACACACACACACACACACACACACACACACACACACACACACACACACACACTTGAGTATATGGCCATGACTAGGGGCACTTAATTTTAGGTGTCTTTATTCTGTCATACTGCCACTGTGTAAAACCTGGCTGAGATACTGCATGATGAGTCACAGCTGAAGAATACAGTTACATCTTGTCTACAGACAACTATCTCGGTACTGTAGCTTGTCAGGCTGCATTCAGGGATTTGGCAATGGGGAAATAAAACAGAGCAGCACCAGTTTACTATTGTTCAGGATCTGAATGCAGAGATGCTGCTGACAGGGATCCCACAGTGCCTAGAAAATAAAAAATGAATAGAAGACATCTATGCAATACAGTGAGGAAGCTCAAACATCCAATGCAGGCTGTCTCATGCAGCATTTGACCTGTGATAGGCTGTTTTAGGTGGACATTGCTAGCACTCTCAGCACCCAGGAAAGACCTATACGAGAGCAGTGGGCACACCATCGCTCCCATGTGCACACAACAGGAATGACATTACATGGCAGATTGAATCCTTGCTCTTGTCAAGAAGAGGAACTTTATACAAAATATAAAAGATCTATTTGGTTTGTTTTTTTTTTTTTAAATATAATTGTTTGTTTGTATATAC
Source organism: Mormyrus iriodes (assembly GCA_011763525.2). Classification (NCBI taxonomy): domain Eukaryota; kingdom Metazoa; phylum Chordata; class Actinopteri; order Osteoglossiformes; family Mormyridae; genus Mormyrus; species Mormyrus iriodes. The sequence continues at coordinate 242,505 of JAAGVU020000035.1, forward strand.
ATATATAAAACAAACATTGCATGAAAAATATAACCGTATCAAAATAACATTCTGAGTGCACCAGTTGTCTGAGTCCTCGGGGGGAGGCTCCACACTCGACCTGCCTTACTGGGATTTGAGGCCCAGGCTGCTGCTGGCCAGGGGATAGGAATACGCCTTGCCCAGCACGATGCGATCTCTCAACAGCTTGAACAACACATAATAGCTGCAGAAGAGAACAAGCCCCAGAGACAGGGTGTGGTTCCAGCGGTCAGACCGCAACAGTGAGTACAGCTGGTACAGAACCACACTGCATTCAATTCCAATCAGCAGGTTCAAGATGCGCAATGGCTTGTGGAACAAAAACTATGAGAGAGAGAGAGAAGAAAACTGTCAAGACAAAAGCTTCAGACAAAACCTTCCTGTTCTTTCCTGTGATTAAGAATGCACATTACTTTACTTTTTAAGTGACTTGATAGAACATACTACAAACATGTTTGTCTACATATTATAAAGATGTCACCATCTCTCTGTTTAATGCAATGACAGTTAATAAAGATGTGGCACTCTTGTCGGTGATGGGTGTCATCACCAGATATCTTGAAGATTTACTACACCTAGCGGGATCATTTAACACAAATATATCCCCACAAGACTAGGAAAATGTGTTCAGACTCCTCACACACAAAGACTCACATAAAAGCGGGCATGGGAGACATCGGAGGGCAGTGCCACATTGTACGGTCCGACAGCCTTATAGAGGCAGCGGCTGTGTCTCACCAGCACCCCCTGAGGCCAGATGGTACTGTCCGACCAGCTGTGGGAGCAGAAAGACACACACACCCAGTCATACATCATTATGAAGGTTACAAAGCTCACCTGTACAACATAAATGGAAACTTATGTTAAAAATAAGTCTCCGTCGTTAAAATAATACTGAAGAGAAACCCTGAGAGAGTACAAGCCTAACAGCCTGGATTCTTATTCTAATAAGGGTGAAAAGAAGAGGCGGGTGAGTCAAAGGCCACCTGAAGAACAGGGAATCATCAAATATGCTGAAAGTTGGCTGGGAGACAGTGAGCAACAACAGCAGGCCATGCTATCCCATCAGCTTAGGCAACAATGTTCTTGTCCTGACCTGTCCATAAAATTTTACTGCATCAAATATCCAGCCTCCACAATGTTTGTGCAGAAGGACCTGCTGAATTTAGCTTTAGTGAAATACATGAACAATTCACGATTATTGCACCATTAATGAAAGTCTCTGCAGTTGTGGCTGGTGTGGATGGAGGCCAGGTTCTGTGGTAAGGCATCAAATGTGGTGAATAACTGTTGAATAAATACAGCAAACCATATAGGGACCTACTACATACAGGACAAGAACAAATAAGATGCTCTCCATTGTAATATTCACAGTAAAGACAGATTACAAAGGTACATCCTGGTTGGACTATGAGTAAGTCGAAAGAGTATGCCTAGGTGTTTGGTAAATACTCACAGGTGCTGCGGGGCATTCCCACAGGAACCATGCTCCAGCCTCTGCCACTTGCCCAGGTGTGCGGCTGAGCGGTGTAGCAGGTCGCAGTAGCGGGGAGGCAGCAGCTGACTCATGAGCATCACAAATGCGTTGGTCCACACCATGATGAGATGCTCACATGACCAGCGCATGTCGTAATACTGCGTGCTCTGGAAGACAGCACTGCCATTATTCCCATGGCTGCCGCCACCATTGTCAAAACTACCATCAACAGCACAGCCACGGACTTACCTGAACAAAGCAGAGGGGCAAGAAGGCCACATAGTAGGCGCTGAACAGCGAGTTAAAAAGCACTTCCTTGATGCGGCGGTTGAAGTCAGCCTTCAGCCCTTCCACCTCACTCCGGATGAGCTCAGGTGATAGCAGACAGGTGTGGGTGGGGACAGGGGCGGAGCTAGACAACTGCTCCCGCAGGTTCTCCCGCAGCAGGGCCAAGAAGTCCCTGGAACGAAGAGTTTGCCCATTTGGATCCTGGTCCAGGCATCCACAATCAGCTGCTGGGACCTGAGTACGAGCCTCCTGATGGAAACAGCACAGTGGCACGTACACACCGAACCTGGGGAGCAGTATTAAGAGACGTCACACAAGATGTCCCAAAGCAATCGGAGACAGAGCTAAACACTGCAGCACATTTCCTCTGCAACATCTAAAGTGCCTTCAAATTTAAATTGATACTACTTTACACAGCTGGGATTGCATTCATTTCTCCTTTGTTCCTTAACTTCCAACTCAAAATTGAGAGTGTGCGAGAAAGGCCTTTATTTGTACAGAGATCTACAAACACAGCCACGTAAGCCATGTATAGTTGTAAGTCATGTATGCACATTCTAAAACTGTGACACCTGCATATAGAAATGCTAATATAAATATAACATTCATATACAGGTGAATAAGTACACGTATGAGAATTCCATGCTATGGCACATCTGTACAGAGCACAGAGGAGGGACTCACGGGTAGCCCAAGAACAACAAGTTCAGTACTGAGTGTTTGCTGAAGAGGTTGACGAGAGTCCAACACAGCAGCCAGCCGCAGAATGTAAGCAGGGTCAGCCGGGCGGCAATCAGAACCATGTACTGGAGTAAGGAGCCGGAGCTTGTGTGGAACGCCTGTCAGAACAGCAGAGTGCCCACATAAATTCATGTACTACTCCAGACAGCACCCATTTATGCAAACCAAAGGACAGAAATGGGAGTAATACAAATATATAAACACTCAAGACGGGTGCACAATAAAAAGCTATAAAAAGAGAGGGACAGTTACATTGGAAAAATTGTAAAAGAAAGAGATAAGGAAGAAAGCTGGGTAGAAGCCAGTCATTGTACCTCTGATATAATGGTCCACACAAGCCTTCTGGCCAGCATGACAGTAATGAAGATCACCAGGTGGTAGTCTATTAGATGAAAGTTCTGTAGACAGAAAAGAAGAAAATTATTTAAGTAAAATATCTAGTTATGCATTTCATGTGCATGTTTAGGAAACATAACACAAACAACTAGAGTACACGCCCTCACCTGTGAGGACAATAGAGCACAAGCAGCAAAACATGTTTGTGTGTGACAGAGGAAGATAGAGAGAGATTGCTCTCACCAGTGAGGTAGCAGCACCAGAATGGCTATATGGATACCACCAGACAGTCTTGTAGATGTTAATGTACTGCACAAACAGCGCCACCAGCAGGTACGAAAAGAGCATGAACTCAAAGAGTACACTGCTGTCGATGGGAAGTTCAGGAATGCGTGCATGGCGGACAGGTTCTGGGCTTATCAGCGCAGAGAGAGGTGGGGCAGAGAGACCCACAGATGTGCTGCTTCTGCAGGACAACACAGAGACACTAGAATTGACTCAGATAATTACCCTGAGAAAGCATGTCTGACACAAAACTAAGAACCACTTGCTATAACCTCCTGAGATCCAGGGAAAAAAAAAAAGTTTTTTAATACTGATTAAAATTTTGATTTGACAGAAAAGGAAAGTTGGTAAGGTCACACTTCCATGTGATGACATTTTAAAGTCCTAACTGTTCACTTTAAGGATAGGACCTAATAGATTGGCATGTTCCATATAAGAGATATGAGCATAAACATAATGGAAAAAATGAAGTGTTGGGTCTCATAATGATTAGGGACCTACAGACCGTGCCCTCCCTGTATAAGAATGTGGTGGTGGTGGGGGCTGACCTGTTTCTGAACCCTGTGCCGTTGCTGCAGCTGCTCCCCACCAGTGTCTGTGGCGAGGGCAGGGCCGATCGGCTCAGCTGCTGTCTACTCGGACCCCTGCGACCGCCGGGCATGTCCAGTGACCCCAGCTGCTCCCCGTGGCAACCTCAGGGCTGCTGCTGCACTGCAACATAACGGCAGCATTAGTCATTCCGTAACACAAAAAACAAAATCCACATATTACTACACAACATTATAATCATAGCTTATCAGCACCATGACACAGTACTGGCAGAACACCAAAAACATGCCTCAAGCACCATGATACAACAGAAAAAGTGGCAGTAAACAAAGATGCAGTGCTTCAGTACCATATACAAAGTGCCCCATTGAAATGATCAAGTTATGTACCATTAGTATAGCGTACTCATGTTTCCATGCCATTTGAATAGGCCTATATCCATCTTCCGCGTGCACACCCTTAGTAACTAGATAATTACAGACTGCTCAGTGCAACAGTAATTCCTAAGAATAGTTGCTTCATTAAACACGTACAGACGATTTTGAATACGTTCTGACACCTATGTGTCAAAGTCGTCTTACAAAAGGGTATCCGGAGGTACTCCTCCGAACGTTATGAGGTCAAGAACCGTTTTTCGTCCTAAGTCATTTTTGGCTAAATTACATTGAAATAGGGCGGCTCAATCTAATGAAATGCAACAAAACATAACTTCAATTGCCTGTCATCTATTAATATAAATATTATACAGGAAGAAAACCGATTATGAAAATCAAATGATTAATTCATACTGCAGTTCGAAGCATTAAATAAGGCGAAGCTATAACTTACACATGAACGGAGAGCGGCTGGTATAGACGCGGAGACATCAGTCGGTCGTGGGGTCGAGGCCCGCCCGAATCGCCCAGCCTGAAAGAAACATCAGTTTCAATGCGCGCTGGCACCTTGACTTGTATTTCGCGAAATTGTTGCCCAGGTGTGCTTTTTTGAGACTTGCGTTGATAATGTGAGAATGGCGTTTCCCCTCTCTGAATCGGCTAAAGTTGGGAAAAAAAACTTGTACACTGAATATGCTAAAAGAGCAGACTTTTCGCTTCCACAGTGTAACCGACGTGGCAAAACCGACCCTCTCACACATACGTCATCAGCCCGAGACGATCTTTTGAATTGCGCAAGCGCAGCAGGAGACGGTATATCCGCACTTCCGGGATATAATCTTTTTTTTTTTTTTTACTCTATTGAACAATGTATATCAAAACAATACAAAATACAGTAATGTAAGTAATACATGAAATTATTGAGCAGTTTCATACTCTTCTATACTAGTGGAAAGAGGAGGAAAAGAGGAAGAAAAGAAAGAAAAGGAAAGGAAGAGAGAAAGGGAGAGGGCACATGTTACACATCTAAATATCTTGTATAAAGATCTTAAATTCTCTGGAGACTGACAAAGTTCGAATAACTTTCATATTCAATGATGTACAAATAGTTTTGTACATCACTTCGTAGTGTCAGTGGCAGTGGCAACCTAAAATAATATGTCTAAATGAAAGCTTAAAATTCGGCAGGATATTATTCCCTATAAATGTGTTGAAGTCTTTCCAAAAATTATTTTTTTATTATTTTTTACACTCCCAGAAGTTTCTGGGTATAGACTGCAAAATGAGCATTTGTTATCAAATTCTCTACAATATCTCAGTAGGAACTGCTTAACCAGATAGTACTTATGAATAAGCTTGAATGAGATTTCTTCTCTCTTATTAACAAGAAAAGTTGTGGTAATGTCCAGACTTTTTTCCAATCAATATTAATTAAAATGTTGTTCCAATGACAAATGGCTGGAGGGGTAGAGATGATATCCTCAAGAAATAAGGACCTAATTTTATAATTACGGCCTTTAGATGTAGTAACACACAAAGTACCAATGGGGGAATTTAATAAATCAGGAGGAGAGAACAGTACATCTGAGAAGCAGCTTCCAAACACATGTGTTATGCTCTCAGTATATAGTTGCAATAAGAAAGGAGCAAGCTTTTCTGCTAAAGTTTTATAAAATTCTGAATTGAGGCCATCTGTTCCTGGCGATTTATAATTTTTAAGTAATTAATTGCAGCAAGGATCTCATTTAAATTAAAAGGGGCATCACAAAGTTCATGATCAGCATCACTTATTTGCTTTATGTTAGGGAGAGAATAAAAAAAAAAATTGAACAAACACTGCTGACAGAAGTTAGAAGTATACAAATTACTAAAGAACTCAGTGCAAAAATTGGCAGGTCAGGTCAGGTCAGATCGGGGAGCATGCGCTGATGCAGCGCGTTGCTGCACTCACCACAATGAAACTCCTCAGGATCCCAGCTGGCAACCCCCCAGGCAGACACACAGTCCTGTCCCACCCTCCGGAGATAGCCATCCATCTGCCGCAGCCAGGTGTTACGTGGGCGTCCCCTCGGCCTGGACCAGCTGCTCGGGTCCTCAGCAATGAAACGCGCCACGTGGCTGTAGTGCCGTAACTGACGATCCCTCACAATGCAGGTAATGTGCCTCATTCGGGGCTCCCCTAGCAACTGCTCATTCGGCACGAAGTCAAACCTGCAGTACCCAAGCATTTTCCAGAGAGACACAGTACCGAAGGAGTCCAGTCTTCGTCTTAGAACACTGGATAGCATCCATGTCTCACAGCCATATAGCAAGACAGGGAGCACTAGGACTCTAAAGACTTGGACCTTCGTCCTCTTGCAAAGA
>JAAGVU020000035.1:249039-268846 GCA_011763525.2 Mormyrus iriodes
GAGTGTGCCCAGCGATGGGTTGGCGCCCCATCCTGGGTTGTTCCCTGCCTTGTGCCCGCAGCCTCCAGGATAGGCTCCGGACGACCCATATGGAATAAGCGGTTATAGAAGATGGATGGATATGTCTGGTGTGACAACCATATAACATTTTTCACCATTGAAATACATGGGATCGATGTTCCTGTTATCGATAGTCTGTGCTTTTCTGACGCAGAGCGGGAGAGGAGCCAACAAAGTACTACTTAAGAATTCGTTCATTATTCCTGGAATAATGAAGGGGTTCTGGAAACCCACGTGGACCTCACTCGTTCTTTGCTTACATCATTCGTTATCTTGTTCATTATTCCCTAATATCGATCGCTTTCTGGAAAGCCACCCCTGAATGAGGTTCATTGTAACGCAGTGTTTTGAAGAGACTTGTATAAAAACAAACTGGCTGTGGCGGTCTGCCACCACGGTTAAGTTGTGAGGCGTTCCATTGGATTCCACGATGTTGGAACTCGGCACTGGGAATGACATCACACATGAGTTAAACGCGTTCCAGCACAAGTTGGAAAACAATTTAGCAAAAGCTTTATCTTCGTTCACTTACATTTAGCCCAGACTAGCTTAAATCCGAAAAAATATTCAAATAAGCAATAAATCCAGTTCTAGCCCAGTTGTAAGCCATTGTTAGCAATATAAGTTGATAACATGGCACACAATGTTTTGTGCATAAAACTCCGTAGCAATAGATAGCAGTTGGGCAGTATTATGCATACAACCAACTTAGTGACCCACAAATAAGATGTACCTGCTAATAAGTATCCCAGAAAACATGCCACTTTGGGGCCCATGTGGGGCCACTGCAGGCAGCCCACTATGGGCCCCATTACCAGCGTGAAATACGGAGCACGTGTGGGCTCCCAGTAGGGTCCTGGTTGAGGGCTATCCCATTGTGACTGCACTTGGGCTTCATATTGTAGGGCCCACAATTGCCCTGCATTTCTTGGCCTGCTGGATGCTCCCCTGTGGGATACCTGTAGTGACCCTACATGGGTCCCAAGGCTGGCACTGTGGACACACTGGACAAACTGTGGGCACATTCGGCACATTGTGGGCATACTGCAGGCATACTGTGTCACTACTGTGGGCACACTGGGCAGACTGTGCGTGCAGTAGGGCATACTAGAGAAGAACTGTGAGGCCACTATGCTTCAGTGTCCCCATCGGCTTGTTTTGTGGGTCTTTAACAAATAACATTCGTGTGGTCTTATACCTGCAGTATACCACAACATTATTATTGACGCTCATGCAGAATAATTGCACTTCTTGAAAGTAGCAGTAATAAACTACAAGTCATATTGAAATTCTTAAATCAGTTCATAGACAGGTTAAAAGAAAAAAAATGAATAAAACATATTGAAAACTACAAAACTGAGCATATGGATTGAATACTAAATATACATTTTTTTATTAAATAATAATGAGCACATACAGTGCCCTCCACTATCACTGGCACCCCTTACTAATAAGGATTAGGGGGAAGAAAATCAATATGCTGAAGTACCTTCATCCTGCACTGGAAAAAATGAGAAAAATCTGACATTTAATTAAAACAAATTTATTCAAAGAAAATATATATTTCTTGAGGGATCTGCTTAACAAAAACACAGGTACCACAATTGTTGGCACCCTTAGAAATTAATGAAACCATGTAACTGAAGCATGTTTCTCATTTAAATTGGACATTGTTAGGCTGTGCAAAAATGAACATTCGTATGCCAACCAGTTGGTCTGCAGTCACAATGAGGCAACCTAAATACATTGGAATGGATTCTCAGTGCTTGAGAGTGAGTATCCTTAGTTGGTTAGCACAGTGACACTTTGGGTTTTAATTTTCGATCCTGACCTACAGGCACTACAATCTATGCTATGTTACTCAGTTAATTTCACAGCTAAATAAAATTATTTTTGCAAAGGAAATGAGAAATTAAACACCCGAATTAACCTAATTCAAGTCAAATTTTATTTGTATAGTACGTTTTCATACAAGAGACCAAAGTGCTTTACAGTATTAAAATGCATAATAAAAGAAAGAAAACGAAGGATAAAAAAGGTATGTGCAGGTAATGCAGGTAAGTAACATGACTAGAAAAAGTAAAGAAATCCTAACTTGATTTTGAGAAAAGTAACCTTTGTGAATTGTTCAATACCTATGATAAAATGAAAGTCTTTTGGAAAATGATTTGTTTTGGAAAATGATAGAGCAAGACAACATGCAGAATAGCACAGACAACAGGAAAAAGTAAATAGCAGAACTAGAATCAAAATGGCACAAGTTAACATTCATAACAGACGACACATTAGGACAACACGCATAATGATGAGGACGACACATCAAGACAACGCATAACGATGCAGTCAAACGACATATCAGGACAACACCCATAACGACGCAGTCAAACAAGGAGACGACACATCAAGACATGCAAAACAGTCAGACCACGCATCAGGACGACACTCATAATGTTCCAGTAACAGACATGTTTTATTACATATTCAGTCAACATGGACACTGCGCATATCGACAGTCTGGCACAAATGGAACCCCATACACTGCTGGCACCGGCGATATTAGACAAAACTATAATCGGTCATGGACTGAATTTTCCAGGTATGCGAAAGGTTTGGACACGACAGCCCATCCTACTTTTGCTGACGTTAGAGGAACTATTTTTTGCGGAGCGCCCATAAATGTTTAAATAAACAAAATATGCTATATATTATTACTGTTACTTTATAAATGTGGCTCGAACTGTTGTATAGATGCAATGTCATACTCAAAGTCGTACAGTTGTACTCCAATATACTACGGTTATGATAATCTTCGGCACTAGGCCTTGTGCCTACAACTGAATCACAGCCACGATATACTGGAGTACAACCACACTCCTTCTCGTATAATATTGCACAAATAGAATATATATTACTCAAATTAAAATGTAATGACCCAGTGTCCTGTTGAAACGGGCCACTTTCATCAAGAAATACCACTACCATGAAGGGGTGTACCAGTCATCAGTGATGTTTATGTGGTGGTGCATGCCAAATTAACATCCACGTGAATGCCCTGACCCAGGAATTCCCAGCAGCATATCCCCTCCATCTTGTCCTCTTCCCATAGTGCATCATGGTGCCATCTCTTTCCCAGGTAAAATATGGACATGTAGCAGAAAATTTGAGACCACGCCACTTTCTTCCACTGATCCAAGGTCCAGATCAGACCTTGACATGCACTGTTTTTATGAGATAGTTGACATTAATCGCTTCACATGGGAGTAGTCATATATTGGCTCAGTGCATAATAGCCTTAAATACAAATGTAGCAAACAATGTAATATCCCCCTATTTTACAAAAAAAAAAACACTGGTCATAAAGTATTGAGTAGTACAGCATCTACTCTTGCTTGATATTGGAAAATCTAGCTCACCATTAATTTTATATGCCCACCCACATTTACAATAATTCATGTGACTAATTGTGTTCGTTTCAAAAGTTAGCATCTTCCCTCATTTAAATAAAATGTGTGTTATCATACCAATAACCATCAAATCGATGATTTACAACATATTGATTAAAAAAATACAATTTTATTGTAACACGAAAGCCAAAGAAAGTACACTAAAGTAAAGAAAGAGGTCACAAATTCCTGGTCTGAGGCTGATGGACACTAATAGCAGTAGTGTATCCAGCTCAGTCTGGTGACCCTGTATTAATCAAAACCATAGGTCTTGACACTGACAGGCAATCAGCGCAAGCGATCCCAGCGCCAGATAGAGGCATCATCACACACAGCGATGAGAATGCTGCTGTCACGGCTGAAGCTGGTTTGGCGAATTGCTGAGGTGCATTTGGGCAGGGTAAGGGTGGTACACCTTTTGGGGAGGAAAAGACTCACCTCAGAAGGGAAACAGGTTGGTAAACATGCACAGGAATTTATTCTAGACAACTACTAGAAATGATTTGGAAGCCCAAACAATAGATTAAGGGAGTTTAAGAAAACATTTCTGCTTTTTTTTTTTTTTTTTTAAGTTCTTGTGTTGTCCTCAAAAGCAACCTGCATATATACAGTCATGTAGCTTGGTCTGTCACAATAGCTACTTCTGTTGGATGATATATTGTCCCAGAAATAATTGTGGCAAATAGTCATTTTAAGATCATTTTATATCACTGATAATAATGTAAGTACAGTTGTCCTCTTGTATCCGCAGGTGATATGTTCCAAGATCCACCGCAGATACCTGACACTGTAGATAATAGCGAACCATACTTAAACCCCATATATAACATGACTTCTGTGTATTTACATATGGCAATAATAAATTATGCACAGTACGACATTACTAGCATTAAATACAGCAATTGAAGTACATTGTACATAATACAGTAGTGTACAGTACTGTAGTTTCTTGAATGCAAGAGTTTTAGACTAATTCTCAAGAGACAATAGAGCAATGACAATGTCATATATCAAGGAATGACAAAGAAATGAAAATCATGCTTTTTATGCCCCTCAAAAGATACCATATACAATGGCATACAAATATGCATATACAAAGGATAAAGAAACAAAGAAAAAAAAAAAACACTGCTATATATCGGGCTGCCATGACAACCACAATATTGCGATACTGTGATATTGACAAGCCAACTGCAGGGGCTGGTGAGCAACCACCACAATGGCAACAATTCACACCCCCCCCCCACCGTGAGGCTAAGCCCTTCTTGTTTTACACTTAAATGTTAAATTAACTTATTTTCATGATGAAGCATGCAATTTATCCTGCCAACTCTATGCATCAAGTGCTGCTGAGATTCATTCGCCACATAACCTGTATTTATTAATCAGAGACCGCTGGCATTTCTGGATGTTGGTCGTAAAACTTTTTTTTTTAATCATAAAACATTATTTCAAAATATTAAATGCCCAAAAATGATTAAATTTAATCTATAAATTTTATGTACTATTTATATATTTTATAATTGAAATAAAACGTTTTTATAATTGAGTCATTTTGTTATGATGCCTATAAAAGTATTATATTTATAGTTCAACGAACACCACTCAAAATGTGCATTTCAAGTTTATTTACAAAGAATGAAGCACCCTATGCTCAATGAATGCTGAAATTGGTGTTCGTACCTTCATAAGGGGCCAATGATCAGAAAAAAAAACAAGCTAAATTTGGCAAACATAGAAAATTAGCCATTTACTCCTCGTCAGTAAACTCCATCCATGTTAACGTGGATTTCAACATGTCAACTTCGTTGCATGTCCGCTTGTAACGCCGGCCAGACAAACAATCTACCCAAGACTATCATCCAGGGCTACCAAGGGTTATATCTTTGAAATCACCATGCAAGGCAAAGCAAAATGGTTTTAATGTAAAAACAAACATCAGAATCATTTTTAGGAGAAACTTATACGGATATAAGGGAAACTGTAAAGTAATACACTTAGAAATCAGTTTGTCTCAACATTCTGTGACTGTCAGTTTTTAAAATAGGGCTGTCACTATCGATTATATCAATACTCGAGTAATCTACCGATTTACCTGACGATTCATCGAGTAATCGTTTATATCATATACATTGCATTTGGCGTGAGGCAGGAAACAACCAACCATTGCAGGGTCGCACATGCGGTCAATTTAGGCACTCCAGTTCATTCAAGTTGCATGTTTCTGGACAGTGGAAGGAAACCGAAGATCGTAAAAAGCCACGCCCATAAGGGGTAAACATGCAAACTCCACACGTGCAAAGCGTTGTGCAGCGACAGCGCTACCCACTGCACCACTGTGCCGCCCTAATGGGCGTCCGATGTTAATATTTATATGGCATTTCATGCTCATTCAGTTGTGACAAGGAGTGCAGTCTGCTGGGTTCAAACTATCAATATGCTGCGTTACAACATTTTTGGTCAGTCAAAGGAAAAAATATTTAGCGAGCTTTCCAATTCTAACTATGGTTCCCTTTTATAATTACATACTATGTGTAAAAAAAGTCTAAATTTTACCACTTTTGCATGAGCTCTGAATGCACTCTCTGAGACAATCACTCGTCCTTGCCGTTTGATTCACTCAGAGACCATGCGGCGCGGTTGTGAGAAATTAACAGGAGCATAGAAGAGAAAAACAAACTAGAAATTGTGACGAAAAGACATTCATCTTTCGCTGTATGGAAATATTTTGTATTTGATAGAGACAATACTGAGCAAAGTCAAGTGATTGTCGGCACTGCTTTGTATCCACCACCAACTTATTTGACAGACTGTTGATAAGATCTATTTGGCTAGACAGTAAGTTATCAACTTTTTAAATATCACAAAAACTTAAAATATTCAACCATACTAAACACAAAATATGTTCAGAAATATTATTATATGGTACCGTATTATGTGCATATTACCGGCTAAGCAAACAGAATTAACATTTGTTTTAGCGGTGATTTTGACAACGTAAATTATGCAAGACGATTTAAAGTCAAAGTGATGACAACAACAGGATAGGCTACTAAATGGCACACATCTATGGAAAACTTCGCATTATTGGGTGAGTCAGTCAAGCCCGGAAATCTTAAAGATATTTGTACTGCAGTCGACCTGTGGTGATATTTAAGTTATGCTTTGCAATAACAACAGACAGCATTTTCATTGACTTTTAATGTGAAATGCTTACACACAATTGATTGTTCTCACTCTCCCTTCCGCCATTTTGCCAAGTAATAGAGGAGGATTTTAATAGAGGCTTTTTAGTAAACAAGTAATTGTGACCGCTCTAATTTAAAACAGTCCTTGTTTAAGAATGTAGCAATGTGGTTGGCTATAACATTTGTCAGTCAGTCAAAACTACAGCTACTGGCCCAGCTAAGGGGTCATTGTGTTCCTAAGACTGCTTTATGCACTGAAAGCTGTAAATCATATGTATACGAGGTTTACATGTCCAGGTAAAAACAGATTAGTTCACTGACGAAGAGTAAACTGGGGTAGTTTGTTCTATGTTTGCCGATTTTTAAATCAAGCATTATGACAGAATCAGTCATTGGACCCTTACGAAGGTACCAACACCAATCCCAGCATACTTTGAGTGGTGGGTGCTTTGCTAATTACATAAACTAGAAATGCACATTTGGACTGGCATCCATGTTGAAGTATTAAATATATTTCTTTCACCGGCATTATGGTCAGAAAATGACTTAAGAATGATAGAAACTTTTATAAATTTACTCATTTTCAACTGTTTTGAAATAACGTTTTATGATTTTTTTTTTACGTTTATGACCAACTTCTGGAACCAGGGATGGGACCTAAAACACATTTAAAAAGCAACAATATACTAGGGATGCACCGATCCCACTTTTTTCTGTCCCGATACCAATACCTGGGCTTTGGGTATCGGCTGATACCGAGTACCAATCCGATTCCAGTGTTTAATAAGCACTGTTTGGTTTTCTATATTAGTGAACAAAGCATACACCCAGGTGTACTTATATCGGTTATTGAACTGAATCCCCAATGACGGACTCGGTTTCCCTTGCCTGGACGCGGATCACCGATGCCCCCCCCCGGAGCCAGGCCTGGGGGTGGGGCTCAATGGCGAGCGCCTGGTAGCCAGGCCTATACTCACGGGGTCTGGTCGGGCACAGCCCGAACAAGGCACATGGGTCCCCCCCTCCAATGGGCTCACCACCTGTAGGAGGGGCCATAGGAGTCGGGTGCATTGTGAGCTGGGCAGTGGCCAAAGGTGGGGACCTTGGCGGTCCGATCCTTGGCTGCAGAAGCTAGCTCTAGGGATGCCTGGATGCCTCCCTGGTGAGGTGTTCCAGGCATGTCCCTCTGTCATTTTGACATTTTGATGTCACCCTCTGCCGTAGCTTGATACGCACCTCCACAGAAATGTAACTGTGCGTCGTGGTGACGCAGACCGTGAAAACTGCGACTGCTCCGCTTGCCGCTTTTGGTGACGCAAAAAAAGCGTATACCCAGGTGTATTTATATTGGTGATTGAAACTGAAGCATTATTTATATCTAACCTTAAATATGTGTAGTTATTTAATGTTAGATATAAATAACGCATTGGTTTCATCATATTGGCCCGATACCCAATGTCAGTATTGGTGCATCCCTACAATATACTCAATAAACAGCTTAATGTGACTTTATATAAAACTAAACTGAGAATAAATTAAATAAATTTACAAAAAAACAACACAAAAAAATGGCGATAATATCACTATAGTACTGAGACACCCTAAATCACCACAGGGGAAATTCCTTCACCACAACATCCCTACTTAGAAATTTTTTTTGGACCGTGGTAAACTGCAAATAGTTGAAACTAGGGCTAAATGCATTGGGGGAAAATAATCACGATTTTCTGACTGATATTGCGATTTGATTTGCGTTATTTTTTAAGTGTCAAGCTTCGGTTATATATAGTGTGTAATAGATTTACAACATGACGCAGCATTACCACATGAGATACCATCAAAATATGAACTGGTCTATATTCTTATGCAAGGATGAGAACTTAAACATATGAAATACTTCCAAAACCTATTTAATACTTTTGTCAAATTAGCAGAGAACAATCAAACATAAAACAATTATCATAAAAGCTGTCACCGTGTTATATTTTTTAATAAAAATATTTTCCTGTAAAAAGAAAAAAAACAAGCTAACACTGCTTGGACCCCTAATAGGATCTTTCTGTAAACAATCTAGCTCAGCAGCGGAATCAGTATTTTTTCACGCCTCAAAAGTGACATTTTCCTTGGGTTTCATTAGTTTGTTTGTGAGTGTATATGCAGTCGCCTTGGGCACTTAAGTTTGGCGAGCATGACTGGCACGAGGAGCACGGCACTTCTAACTGGTGAAAATGACTGTCCAACAAGGACGGTTTGAATTTGTAAAACTATTCTCACAACAGTTAACCCTGGGTCAGTCATGCCGTACGATGCATATCGTAAATCCTGGCCTTTGCAATCTCATCGTTTCAAATTGTAATTTCCAATTTGAAAGTGGAAAACCAATCAGCCCAAATTGAAGCTGTGGTTACTGAAACAGATACATAAGCGAATAAATGGGGATTAGGGCTGACATTATTAGACAACGAAGTCAGTGAAGTCAATGCTGAAAATGTGTCGACATCAATATTTTAAAAGACATTTTAACAAAATTACCTTTATGATTTCTAAAACACTTCAATTTATTGTAGTTGTTTTCCTTTATCACTATGTAATTAGGGAAGTAGTTCAAAATAATACTAAACATAACAGTGGTTTCACTCTGTTTCGATGGCATACCACGGTGGCACTAGCACTACGCACCTGAAGAGGAAACACAAGCACCATTCTGGATAATGGACCGCTAGAGGAGGAAAAACCACCGTGTTGCCTGTCCATGTTTATTAAATTACCATTAGTACAGGGAGATTTTTAATATCTTTTGTCCTTGTAGCTGCTAAAAATACTAATTAAAGCCATAAAGTCTGTCTGACAGCTACCTTAGAATTTCCATTCCTTTTAAATGCCATTTTCAACATTTTTAATATATTATACAACCCATGTCTGTAACAATGTATAACACACACACACACCCTAAATTTATAAAATACCAATTTCCCCAAATTCTAAACTGCTACCCTTCAATTTAACAACGATGCAATTATGATAATCTTGGATATTTGAGAAAATCTACATAATTTAAACTATCACTTACAATTTTTTTTTTTTACTTTTTAATTTTTATCTTCCAATGCTGAGAGACTTGTTTTCCTCTTTATCCTCTCGTCCAACACATTTTATTGTACTGTTGACCCTGTGTTAAACATGACAAACTGAATTACGCCGAATTAGAAATGGCTCACGAGACCGCTTAAAATGTCAATATTCATTTGCAGATCTCAAAATTGATTTAACCAAATACACCTTAACTATATTTTGTATGCTAGACACACTAAAAAAAAAAAACAGGTCATGGCAGGGAAAAAAGCCTTCAAGTTTCTGTTTGTGTAAATTGTACTGCCACGTGACCTTCTACTATAACGCCAAATTCTATCAATCAGTCTCGACAGTGAAGGAATATTCTCGAATTCTGAACTTAAAAGGCTGGAACTTAATGGGGCAGTTCACCCCAAAACATGTGTCTTAGAGGGGCTTTAGTGCTATATATCCATCTAGGTCATTCTGCTGGGAGTTGTCTAGTTTTGGACATATTGCCCATAGAAATGTTGGGATTCTCTTGAATATAATGTGAGTGAATGGCACTCTTTCTGTGGTGATTAAAGCACCAGAAAAATACACTTGAATCATTTAACAGCAGTGTCTCTCACCAGAATTCATGACTAGGTTATTGAAGATAATCCTCAGATTTTGAAGTGAGCAGTTTAATGTAGAAACTATTTAAGGGGAATAAAATGTAATGATTTTTAAATTCTATTTAAGACCTTAACTTTCACAAAATCCATTTAATGACTTACTTTTTAATGACCTGCGGAAACCCTGTAAATGAAAGAAAATTTGTGAACTGAAATAAAAATGAAAACTACATTTACCAAAAAACGTGTCGAACTTTAATCAGCAAAAAGTAGTCACACTACCAATGTCTTTTTACTTTGTTCATACACAGTATGTCCTCTTTTAAAAGATGTTGTGGTTGTTAAGCTGTCCCTTTCTTCAACGACGTTCAGTGCTTATTGCTTCTATGAATTTAATAAGTATTAAGATATGCCAAATTTATACAGATTAACTTTTGGGCATCACAATATGCACCTCATTAATATTTTAGACATACTGCAAATCTGCCTATCGAATTGTAGGTAAAAATGTCCGTATTGTGCCGAAAAGCCAGAATCTAATATCAAAAGTCCTGCAATGACATACAGTTTGTTGTCGTCAAAATAAAATTTGATTTTCTGGAGGAAAATTAATCATTTAGAATAAAATCAACCAACTGGTAATAGATTAATCCATAGAAAAATAGTCATTACTGGCAGCCCTAGTGGAGACTACTCTAAAGTGAAACCCTATATCCATGGTTTATCACAGCCCAAAAAAAGAAAAATTACAAAAATAAATGCTCCATAAATTTCATACTGCAAGGCAGGTGACTTTTGTTACTATACCCTGATAAAATCCACCAGCCCAGTCATGTGTAGCAAATAACTCATCTCCCTGTGTCCTACAGGAAAGCGTGGGTATGAGAACTCTCATCCAGTCTGCCATGTCATAAAAACGTAAAAAGCATGATTTTCATTGCTTCATCATCCCTTGACACACATTTTTTTCCAATCGCTGTCTCTTGAGAATAAGGCTAAAATATCCAAGAGAGAGGACAATACAGAACAATAATGTACTTTACTACTGAATTTAATGTTGATGATAAAATAATAAAAAAAATATTTTATTGATCTCTGCAGAGAAATTCTCTTTTTACCTTTTTATAGGCCATCAGTTGGGACTGAACCAACTGATATTTGCACTAAGTGGCAGGATTGCTTTCTAATTACTAATAGATCTCAGTTGGCGTCATGACTTTCCATGCCTTTTTGCACCTTCCTTTCATCATCTGTTCAATACTGTTTCCATGTGTCATTCCATTTTATTACACATAACTTAATGTATGGACATCTATGGTTTTATTTTTTTGCATGTGTGGATTGGATGGGTTGTTAGCGACATCTGGTGAGAATTTCATGTCAATAGCACCTTCAGAAATTCATTTACTTAGAAAACTGGGGACGTGTTCAATATTTATTTTACCCGCTGTATGTGCAGTCAGTCTTGGAACATATCATCCGCGTGTATGGTGGACAGTCTTATCAGTCTGATTTTTTAATTCAGTTTTTATATTATATATTTTCATACGAGTGGAGCCTCTGCAAAACTAGGTTCGCAGTAATTTGCCCATTAAGGAACAAATGACTCTATAACCCTGTGCCAAAAGTTTAGTATTTAATTGTTGACAGCCTTAGAGTGCAATTTATCAATTTTTTGGTTGTCTGGTTTTGTTTTTTTTTCAGGACATTTTTGACATTCCAATTCCCATGGCAGAATATTCTTAAGAATTCTAAGTACATCCTTTCAAAGAGCAAAGAAATTGCACTAATAAGCTGTTATATTATCACTATATCATATGCCATAAAATGGACGTAAAATGGCAATATATTGTTCACTGTAATTATTGCCAGGACAATGTATCATCCAACAGAAGTAGTTATCGTGACAGGCTTAGCAGTGTACAATTACGACATACAAAATTTATAAAATTTAGACAGAAAATAAAGGAATATAACTGACTTGGCTTTGTGTGGATCTTCCACTTCCAGGTCCCACACATACAATTTCCCCACCTGATTTCCCAAAGCCAACATCTGCAAGGGATCAAAAACATATTTCATGTTACCGTATTAAAAAATGACAAGTTGTGCATATGAAAAAACTGAATAATCACTATATATGCTATGATAGGACTGGGTGCCCAAACCCTCATGTACCTTTTGCCAGAAATCCATGGAGAAACGCATGTACCAGATGTCACACTGACTGTAATCAAAGCGGCCCAGGATGGTCACATTTGACTCATTGGGTTTTATACGATCGATGTCATCCTCCATCTTCCCTGGCTTCCAGCACACAATGGCATTCTCACATGACTGGATGGTAGAGAGAGGAGCTGAAACAATCAGCCATTTAAGCAGCTGCAGGGGTGAACAAGCTTGAAATTTCTATCCATCCATCTTCCAATTGCTTGCACAGCCATGGGGGGGGACCTGATACCTATCATCAGTAGCACTAGGCGCAAGGTAGGGGTAAATGTTGAATGGGATGCCAGCCCAGTCCATTGCAGAGCACACATTTCAACAAATAAGGGTAACTGCACGTCTTCGGACCGCAGGAGAAAACCAGTGCATGCAGCATGGGAAGAAACTGCAAGCTATATACACAGGTTTCACAACTCCCAATCCTTAAGGTGTGAGGCAACAGTAATACCCACTGAATCCCACCTAAGTTGTGTATTATTTTACCCCTTTATCTTCCTTAACCCCATTTTTGAATTATTCTGTATGAATAATGCAGGAAAGCATCACAACACATCCATGTAAAGCGCCTTGAAAGTAACACTGTTGTGAAAAAAATATATAAAAAATAAATTGAATTAGATAGTTAATTAGATGGCTAGAAATATAAAAAAAATCGTCTAAGTGATTAACAGCAGTTTGAGTCCAGAACCCTCGGACCTGGCCATCCATTGAGGAATTTCCATTTTATTCCCCATTAAAATAAATTGTTTGTTTCATTAACCACTTCCATTGAAAAGCAATTTCCTAAACAAATCTCTGGTCTACTCCAAATTCCATGTCATGTGGTTCTGTTCACCAGGACAATTTTACTTAGTTTGTGTGTTTATTGTGTATTTTAAAAAAATCCGTCAACTAAAATATCCCTGCCACATTACATGGTAATTGTACACCATGTATCACTGAAAAAAACTAATCAGTGAAAGATCTCCTCTGAATCTGACTAGACACTGGAAATGTTCATGACTTTGCAAGCACAGTCCTACCTTGGATAGGATCAAATCTCCAAGCCAACGCACACAGTCCACATAGTTGCGGTGTATATCCCGTGTAGAAAAATCAGGGAAATGGATCTTCTGGGACACAAAGGGTCTGGGGACAAAAATTTAAAATGGCACAGAAAAATAAAGCATCGTCCTCATCCACCATAAAACAAGCTTTCAAATATGACTATCAAGTCCCCCGCTCACCTCACATTCAATAATAAGAGAAACAAAGTGATCAGGTAATTTACTTTTACTGTGCTAGAAATATGTTTTTCTAGAGTCTTGACTCACCTGTTGGTCTTAGTGGGGTTGTACTCATAGGATCCCCGAATGGCTTTCTGCATTCTCTCGGAGTTGATCCTCCACAACTTCAGAGAATGGTCCATCCCACATGACATAATTTTCTCTCCAAGGAGGTCGAAGTCCTATCATAAAATCGGGCAATTACCCCTTTACCCGACTCTCAGGAAAGTCAGACCGCATTACCCTGCACAGAGGGGGAGACACCCTTCTCCAAGCCCATCAAGATTGGCATTCAGAACCTTGTAACCTATGACACACCTCATCTTAATTCTTTACTCACTGCACTCAGCACTTCATCCCGATGACCCTCCACACCCCCAAATATAGCCACCAATGTGTCTGTCTGGATGTTCCACAGCCGTAGGGCATGATCTGGGAGACATAAGACCAATGACTGACTCATCAGTAGGTAAAGGTTTTTTTATTCCACCTTTCACAAAAAAAAACTGAAACCTTACAAGGTACAGACTTCTGTTTGCTGGAATAAATGATGGATAAATGATTATTCCATTTTACCTTTGCTGACAGACAGGAGGAGGTTCGGATCTCGAGGATGAAACTTCAGCTCATTAATTGCATTCCCATGTCCCACATAATGCTGTAGTGACAGAGATACAGCAGAAGCAATGATAACTGGATTAATGACAGAACGCGTAATAAGAGCCATAACAGCAAGCAGGCAGGGATATGGCACCTAATACATAGGTTTGAGGCAGCAGACACACACACCTTGATGCACTGCATGGTAATGTGATTGATGATTCTGATGATGCCTCGTGATCCAGCCACCGCGAGCAGCGGGTGGCTGGTGCTGGTGTCAAAGGTCCATGCACAGGTGTAGAAATTCTCATCTGCCTGGTTGGAACTAGTATTAAGAAGAACCAACCCGCATCGAGCCCCAAATCAGAAATACATCACAATGCAACAGCAAATAGACCAGAGCACAAAGAAATGCACAATCAAAGCATACCAGTACCAATAAAGAAGAAATTAATACTAGTACCAAAATAACATACTACAGCAATGTGAGAATTGTAACATGCAAGAAAAGGATACGTCTGCATCCACGTAAGACTGCAGGAGTCTGACCTCACCTTGGGAGTGACATTCGTACAAGGTCACCTGAGGGGAGTAGCACAGGATTGCCATAAACACACTGAGTGAGTATGTTTTTGTGCATACAAGCATACGCAGGCACTCCTTACCCTATTACTTCCCACTGTGGCAAAAACCAGGGGATCCCCCTCTTTGCTGTGCCAGTTAAACTGCACTCCAAACAAGGGCTGGCCATGATCCTCCTGATAATCACAGGACATAGGCCAATTACCACCTGACTATACCCATGTCAACATTCCATCCACTACATGCAATCCAGCATCTCCAGGGCACTATGGGACTACATCATCTCAATGACCAATAGTAGGATAAAGTGCATAAGCAGCCCAGAGCTCACCCTTAGACTGTTCACACACTTGAAGGAATATTTGCACTTCTTGGACTTCCACTTGCCCTTCCCCCAGCTCTTCCTGCCCGGGGCATTGGGTGTGTTCGTGGGTGTGTCCGGCCGCTCCATGTTGGTCCCACTCTCAATGCTAATAGCGTCATCCTAAGAAAACCAGAAGCCAGCTGGATTACGGTTATCAAAAATTTACAAAGTCATTAAAGGTGTTGCAGTACATCAGTACATTTCAAATTCTTCTGAAAATGTTAAATATTTACAGTATACAGTTTGTGTTTAAAGTTGTCACCAAATCATAAAACCTCATACAGATACGAAAAATAGTGGGTAGAAATATTTCTAAAATTCGCATGTGTTCAATTAACGAAAAATCAGTTGGAATTAGCAGTAGTTAACTTAAATCACTACTGGAACAATTAGTCAAATACGTGGTTTGACATGCATTGCCAGAAAAATGGGTGCTATGACTAGGGTTGCCAACTTTGGTCATCGGGCTGGAGTGAGATCTTCCAATTCGAGACCAGTCTGCACACACATTTACGTATATAAGTAACAGTTTACCTTACAAAGTCAGTAGGGTTTCCATACTACCCCAACGCTTTTCATGTAGCCAATTTAAGGTTTATAAGGGAATAAATACAAATTTGCCGTAAGAATTCTTGCATGACCATTTCACTCACGTGAAAGCCGCGTCACGCCAGATAAGTGAGGGTTGGCAAACCTGTACTTCATGAAACAGCGATTAAAACTCATTTTCCCTACTGCAAGGTATTAACAGATCGGTTTATGTGGTTCAGTAACAACTACCTAGAGAAGGGTGATAAATGTACAAATAAGTGTATTCAGAAAAGGTTTCTCAATTAGTCGGAAGGATCGAAAATTTATGCGCACAAAAATCGAACTTGCCGTTAAGTTCCCCTACCCAGGTTCCCCTAGATTTGTTTAAGTATATAAATTACGCCATTTCCAGATTCGATATTTAACGTAGCCACTATATTTATGAAAGTACGGGCAGCGAATTAAATGCAGTAGCGAACTCTGAAAGATTAACATGCTAATGTCTTTATTGTACAGACGAGTACTATGCTTCTTTAGTAAATGTTTTCGTGTCTTTATGTTTTATACTAGTTAAAAGTTCAGGCAAGCGGAACAAAGGCGAGCTCATCGGATGCTAGGCTAACGAGGCGAAGCGTCTCTGAAGGCACTTTCAAAATGTGCTTTTATACAGAAAGTTTACCAATGAGCTATCCAACAATCCTCTTCAACAGTGATTTCAAATGCAACCAACGCAACAGGGATGGTAGACAATGTGTTAAAGCATCAGTTCGGTTATTATAATAAGTGGGCCTCCGAATTCTGAACAATCCACCGATATCTTGTTACTCATCCCCTTAGATTCGAACTACATTTTTAAACAGTGAAATGGGGAGAAAGTCCATGTCGACATATCATTTGATAAATTACCCTCAGTGAAAACACTAGTGACGCCCGGTTGCTACTTACGTTTTCGTCCCCGGAAAGGTCGGGATTACTGTTCTCATCGCTACTGAGTTTTTGCTTTTTCGCCGGCATGTCGTTTCCCGCCTCGGCTTGGCTCTCAGACATGTTCCCCTTCATCTCCACTTCCTGCCCTTACCGGCGTGCGTCCGAGTTGCCGTAAAATATTTCCCTAGTTCGTCTTTGTACCGGTCGCATGTACGCGATTTCCAACCAATTTCCAGGACACTACGCCCCTTGTTGTGATCCCATCGGCCGGAGAGACGCATGTTCATATTGTCATTGGCTGTAGAAAACAAATCTCCGACAGTGAAAACTGATCCTGTAATAATGAACTGTCCGGTTTTATCCGGCAACATTTATAAGGTAGTTTTGTTCATCCATCCATCCATCCATCCATTTTCCAGAACCGCTTATTCCATTTCGGGTCGCGGGGGGTCCGGAGCGTTTTGTTCATTTGACCTCATTTTATATATACGGCGTTCGAGTTACGACTGATGGCACAGAAATAATATTCTCAACGGAAATTGGCAATAGCGAAAAATAGTAACGATATTCAAAGAAATAATTTAACTAAGTGATGCTTGTTTTTTTCAATCAGTAATGTTCGTATTAACAGAAGCAAATGGAATGTAATAAAAGAACCTCAACACTACAGTTTAAAATGGTAAACCTATTAAATGGAATTATTATATAGTAAGTATTTGGGGTAACGTTAACCTATGGGATAGCCGACCTGCGCTTCGTACAGACGTTAGGGCTTTCTAGTTTTTGAAAGTGGCAGCCTGGATTATAACAATGAAAGTCCCCATTATAAGGTTGTTATAAGGTCTACTGTACTTCTACTAGTGAAAGAAACAAAATTGTAAAATATGGACACATTACACCAGAGACGTTGTTACTACCAAGTTCGTAAATGTTACCAATAAATGCAATTGCTAGGTCGCAGGTGAAACTTCGCCACACAACTTGGCGCGTGGTTTACTGGTACTGGGTTGGAAATCGTGTACGAGTTGTACCTCGCACCGCTGCGCACGCGCAGTATTTCCGAGCGGGCGTGCACCGTATTACATTTTCTGGATTGCCCTATCCGTTCATCCTGCCATTTTACGGCAAGACAGTAAACTGGTTGCTTTATTGTTTAGCGAGAACTGGTCTTAATGATTCTGCTTATTGGGAAAAAAAATCCGTTTTCTTTGCTTGTCACTTTAATTGTTCCCTCCGGCCGTATATTTCCAATTTTTGGATCCACACTATTACCTAAATATCCAATGTCTGAAATATTACTTTGTATTTCTATCACTTGAAATTGCTGCTATCCAGCGACACGAGGGTGAAGTTTCCGATCTATGTTAAGTCATACTGAAGCAACGCTATGCCGCCAGTAGAGGGGTTAGTAACTCATTTTTGAACAGTGAACAATGTGCTAGGAAACTGCTGTTTCTTAATCGCTACGCTCCATCCTCTGAACTATAAATAGCAACAATTAATAAGAAATTTTAATGCAGAAGATTATAATCATGGCATTTGCGACCACATAAGTTGAGAAATGATTGTATTTTCTTGCTTATTGCTTTAAAATAAAAACCATCTGGAGGAATGTGAGGCTGAAAAATTTGAGTACGATATTTAAATTAGCCTAATGATCCTCTGACCACGACGTGTATCACTATTGCTACGATTGTTGCTATTTCCGCTTATTGTGTCAAAATAAAAGTGCGGTTTCAAACGCGATTAATGTATTTAAATCTAAATTATATGCACGAGTAATAAAAATTGCCGTGATATATTACACTGTCATCATGGTATTAAATGATAAATAAAAGTATGCATATTAATTTAAGAAAATTATACATTTAACTTATTTTATGCCTAATATATTAAAAATTATATTTTTCTTAAACAATTTTCGTTACTTTAAATAAATGTTAAACATCAAAAATGAAAAACAGCGGTAGAACAACAATAAAAAATAGGTTTACATTTCTGAAATAACTGTTTGCAGACCACTACACCGCAAACACTAAATGTACGTGTCTCATATACATTAAATGTACCTGCATTACATACAAAAACAAGACTTCTGCCAGCTTCACACCTATTCAGATACATTATAGTACTTCTCCTGGAATAGAAACTGGTGCCAGATATATCAAATAAGTGTCATCAAAAAGTTTGCTGGGTTTTAGACATAGTCACCCCTACGCAAAATTAGGCCTGATTTCATATAGGTAAAATGCATATGCACAACACAAACCTAAGGGATTGTGTCAGCTTTACACCTACTCAGATACATTAAAGGAGCTCTCCTGGAATAGAAACTGGTGTGAGATACAGTCTTATGCAAAAGTTTGGCCACCCCTCGATAAATAACATATTTTGGTTATTTTTTAACTGAAAAGATAGAAACAGTCTCTCTAGGAAATGCACAATAAAAATGCACAATTTTTTCAGCAAACACTGATGCATAGTTACTTTTTATGTCATAAATTGAACAAAGATAAAAAAATAAAAACATTATTGTGGTACTCTGCAAAAGTTTGGGCACCCTACATAATCAGTACTTAGTAACACCTCCTCTGGCAGATATCACAGCTTGCAAACGCTTTTTATAGCCAGCTAAAAGTCTTCCAATTCTTGTACTTGGGATTTTCTCCCATTCTTCCTTGCAAATGGCTTCTAGTTCTGTAATATTCTTTGGTCGTCTTGCATGCACAGCTCTTTTAAAATCTACCCACAAATTTTCAATGTTGTTTAAATCAGGGGACTGTGATGGCCATTCCAAAACGTTCAGCTTGCGTCTCTTGAGGTAGTCCATGGTGGATTTCGAGGTATGTTTAGGATCATTGTCCTGTTGTAGAAGACATCCTCTTTTCAGCTTCAGCTTTTTTACAGATGGTGTGATGTTTGCTTCCAGAATTTGCTGGTATTTAGTGGAATC
>JAAGVU020000035.1:275501-287689 GCA_011763525.2 Mormyrus iriodes
GCATAACGGGTTAGGAAAACACACTTTGTACCCAGGAACAAAATAAAAATAAAAATTTGTTACATAGTGTAATTCTTACTGTCATTTCAATTCAACATCTTACAGGGTGTCGTCAAGTCAATTCGAAATTCAAAAACAAACAGTCTTGCTATGTGATCAGTCACATCTTTTGCACTAGGAAGGTGAATCACCCCTCACGACCAGCAAAGGCAGAGAATTGTACAAGTCAACATAAGACAGCGTTTGAGACAGCACAGTCCAGGAAGCCAGGTTGCTTTTGCTTGTGGCCATAAACCCCTTGGAATATCTTAATAATGAACAAATCATAGAGAAATACAGGCTGGCCTGGGGTGAAATAATGAGCCTCCTTAGTCTGGTGCAGGATAAATTGAAATGAGGAGCACACCAGAATTTTGCCCTCAGTGCACCATGCAGCTTCTAACAGGTCACTGTTTCTATACCACTGATGGATTCCTGCAGCCCTACAGATGCACATGGTCTCAGCAAGGCTGCTGTGTAAAAAAAGTTTAAAAGTGGTTTTGATGCCGTTGGAGACATACCCGGCATTGGAGGTGCAGTGGATGGAACCCTCAAACCTTATCATATTTGCAGCCCCTTGAATCCCACCTGCACCTGTTGAAGAGAGTTCTTGGCACTAGGCTTAAATGTGCAGGTGATTTGCAAACATCAAGGACTTTTACAGACATTTTGGTTATTTAGCTTGGGGGTACACATGATATTCATATCTGCTCCAGCTTTGATGTGTGTCAGATGGCAACGGATGGTGTGTTTGCTGGTGGCTGGTTATTGGGAGACATTAGGCAGCCTCTTAGTGAATACCTGCTGAATCCAGTGTTGAATCCCTTAACCGTGAATGAGGAGAGGAATAACTCCACACACCAAAGAACAGCTGTAGAGGGTGCTTTAGCCATGTGGCAGATGTGATTTTGGTGCCTACACAAGTCCTTGGTGGCTCTAACATTTCCCCTGAATGCTGCTGTGCTGTTCTTGTTATGTGTAGTATGCTGCACAACACTGCAGTAATTATTTTATTAAAATGTATATTTTGTTTTAAGTAAGTTGTTTTAAGGCTTCTTTCGAGAAGTGTTACTTCTTTTTCCTACTGCTGCTCGCCATTGCGTTTTGCTTACATGGAAGCAACATCATGTTTTGAGCTCATTTTTATATTTTCGATGAATAGGTGAATTTATTTTGGTCTTAATCTTGGTTGCTGTGGTGTGTTTTTATTGATTTTCTAATTCGTTTATATTTTTATTTACATTCGCATATGTCTAGTGTGACAATCATATAACATTTTTCACCATTGAAATACGTGTGATCGATGTTGCTGTTATTGACAGTCTGTGAATTTCTTACGCGGAGTGGGGGAGGAGGTAACAAAGTACTACTTAAGAGTTCGTTCGCTATTCCTGGAATAACGATGGGGTTCTGAAAACACACATAGACCTCACTCGTTCTTTGCTTACGTCGTTCGTTATCTTATTCGTTATTCCCTAAGATCGATCGCTTTCTGGAAAGCCACCCCAGGTCATTTCAGTGAATTCTTGCATGATCAGTCGTACATTAGGAAGAATTGTTTAGTTAGAATTGTTTACTTAAATAATAATTTTATCAATTATCATTAAAACAAAGTACAAATTGTATCATCGAGCGAGATACACGCTCTCGTTTTTAGCAACTCTAAACTAAAGACGCAAGTAATTTTTCATTTGCAGTGGGACACATTTTAAAAATAAGTTTAATTAATCCCAAAGGTAAACTGCCTTAATATGTCAGTTAACATGTTTTATTATCATACATGCAAATTTAAGAGCTTCATTCCAATTATAATTTTAAAGTAAAATGTAAACCTTGCCATAACTGAACTGTGTCATAACTGCAACACCAGTGACTCACTATGTAACACCAGCAACGGAATGA
Organism: Mormyrus iriodes; assembly: GCA_011763525.2. Lineage (NCBI taxonomy): Eukaryota > Metazoa > Chordata > Actinopteri > Osteoglossiformes > Mormyridae > Mormyrus > Mormyrus iriodes. Next base: position 277,443 of record JAAGVU020000035.1, read on the forward strand.
CTATGCAGTATATTATAAAAAGACTAAATTAACAGAAAAAATATTAATAAAGATCTAATTTCCATACTAATAAATTTTTCTTGTTCTAATCATTCATCATGTTAAAATTAGGTGTTACAGCCAGGTGTTACGTGGGCGTCCCCTTGGCCTGGTCCAGCCGCTCAGGTCCTCAGCCTCTGCGGCTGGACCAGGCCAAGGAGACGCCCATGTAACACCTGGCTGTGGCAGATGAATGGCCATCTCTGCAGGGTGGGACAGGACCATGTGTCTGCCTGGGGGTTTACCATCTGGGTTCCCGAGGCTGGATCACCCTGAGCTGGATCACCCTGACGGAAACGTGCCACATGGCCGCAGTGCCATAACTGATGATCCCTCACAATGCAGGTAATGTGCCTCATTCGGGATTCCCCTAGCAATCGCTCGTTCGACACAAAGTTGAACCAGCAGTACCCAAGGATTCTCTTGAAGAGGCACAGTACCAAAGGAGTCCGGTCTTCGTCTCAGCTCACTGGATAGCGTCTCACAGCCATACAGCAAGACAGGGAACACCAGGACTCTAAAGACTTGGACCTTCGTCCAATTGCAAAGAGATCGGGAGCACCACACACCCCTTTCCAGCGACCTCATGACCCCCCATGCTCTCCCAATCTTCATGGGAAGAATCACCAGAAACATGAATGTTGCTGCCGAGGTAGGTGATCCTCTCGACGAGGTCGACACTCTCCCTGCAGACAGACACACTAGTGATGGCTGTGTCTAAAAAGTAATTAAAGGCCTGGATATAGGTTTTTATCCAGGACACTTGCAATCCCAGATACTCAGACTCCTCACTCATTTTCTCAAGAGCCCCAATCAGAGCCTCTATTGAATCAGCGAAGATCACAGCATCATCAGCAAAGTCAAGATCAGTGAATCTTTCTTCACCAACAGATGCCCCACAACTGCTGGACCCAAAGACCCTGCCCAACTCCCAGTCCATGCAAGCATTGAACAGAGTAGGAGCAAGAACACAGCCCTGGCAAACCCCAGAATCAACTGAGAAAAACGCAGAGGTTCTTCCTCCACTCTGCACAGTACCCACAGTACCAGTGTGCAGGCCGACTATGACATCCAGCAGCTTTGGGGGCATCCCGCGAAGTCTCAGGATGTCCCACAGGGCAACTCGATCAACTGAATCAAATGTCTTATGAAAATCGACAGAGGCTGCAAAGAACCTCTGCCGATATTCGCGCTTGCACTCGATGGGAACCCTCAGTGCCAAGATGCGTTCTATGGTAGACTTCTTAGGCATAAAACCAGACTGCCCCAGTCACTGGGAGACGAGCAAGTGGTCACGGATCCTGTTAAGGATGACCCTTGCAAGGACCTTACCCGGCACCGAGAGCAGTGTTATCCCACTGTAATTGCCACAATGCAGGCGGTCACCCTTCCCTTTCCAGATAGGGACAAGTCCCATTTTACAGTCAGTTGGGATGATGCCTATCTCCCAAATGGAAGGAAAGAATTTCTGCAATGCCAGCAGGACAGCCTTACCACCAGCCTGGAGAAGTTCACCCTGGATACCACAGATCCCTGCAGCCTTCCCTACCCCCAGCTGATTCACCACCTGTGCAATCTCAGTGAGATTAGGTGGTTCACAGCTGATTGGAGGATTAGCCTCAAGAACCATGGACCCAGAGATGTCCAGCATCCTAGCTGGAGGATCAGCTTTAAACAATTACTCACAGTAGTTAGCCCAGCAGGTCACAATTGCAGTGTCATCCGTAAGAACCATTCCATCACCTGCCCTGACTGCAAGTCTCTGAGGAACAGACTCAGATGTACATAATGTTTTGATTCCTCTGTAAGCAGGACGTGGGTCACTGGACCACAGATGGTGTGTCACCTACTCACAGATTCGTCTAACAAACGCCTCCTTATTTGCCCTCAGAGCTCTCATAGCCGTCCTGCTCAGTTTCTGGTACAGACTGTAGTTGCCACCAAGTCGTGCACTGCAACTCCTCTCGATAATATCCACGGTGCCCTTTGAGATGAAACACCTCCTTCTGGGAACACTGGCAACATAACCCTCAGCAACCTTCAGGGTCTTATCACGGAAGGTCTCCCACATTAGATTAGAGTCGGCAGTCGCACACCAAGTCTCCAAATTCCTCACACAAACTGTGTGCAAACTCATCAGAAACAGCTTGATCTTGGAGTCTGGCTAAGTCCAGCCTTCTTCTCCTATTATGTGGTAGCCTACTGGATCTAAGCTGAATCTTCTGAGTAGCAACAACAAGTCTATAGTAAGAATTCACAAACTGAGCACTTTTGTAGACCCTGCAGTTCTGCAGGAGCCTCCAGCGTCTGCCCACGAGAATGTGATCGACCTCCTTCACCACACCACCAGTATTGGAACACCAATCCAGCAATGCGGCTCAGGGCATTGGAACCAGGATCCAGCGACACGCAGCCCCTGACCTTTCACAAAGTCGAGGAGCATAGAGCCACTTTCACCCCGGTCGCCAGACCCGTGGGGACCGACACAATCCTCATAGCCAGCCCTGTCAGTGCCAGTGGTCGCATTGAAGTCACCCATGACCAGAGGAGTGTCACCTCGTGGGCACCCATCAACCACAGAGCTAAGTTGCGAGTAAAATGTCTCCCTCAACGAGACATCACTCACCGCAGTTGGAGCATACACTGAGACAACAGACAAGACACCCAGGGAGTGCCTTAGCCTGACTATCATAATACACTCGTTGAAAGGGGTGACATCAGCCACCATCAGGAGGAGCCAATCCGCAACAGCTACTCCCTGAGTATGGCAGCTGTCAAAGTGACCAGGCTAAAAGTCAGTGTACCCACCTACAGAGATCTGGCCACTCCCTGGTCTGCATACCTCAGAGAGTGCCGCCACTGAAATGCAAAGTTTACAAAGCTCCTCGACAGCAGGGGAAGATGGTCATCTTGCCGGAGAAACAAGACGTTCCATGTGCCTACTCGGATGGGCCGCCTCAAGCTGGGACCCAAGTGTTGCCATGCAGCAGGTGACACCTCGGCACCACACCAGCTCCAATCCCCAACGGGCCTGATCTTATTGGCTCTCTGACAATTTCAGCTCTTCCAGAGATGAGGCTCTTGAAGGTTTTCCCCCATCCCCTTCATGGTGCGTGCAGCCTTCCTATGGGCAGCTGCAGCAGAGCTACTCCCGCTGACAGCAGAAGGGTGTCGTGCCCATTTGAACCAAGCTGTTGTGAAGTGTTTTACAATGGCTAGAGTGCCAATCCTGCCACTAACCCCCACATTTTTTTCCCTGCAAGTTTGAGGACTGCTCGCAGGGCCTGATGCAGCTTAACATCATACCCAGGACTAAATTTAAGTTCTCCATTGAGACATCCTCTGTGTCCAACCTCTCTAGGCTGGTGGCAGCCTGAAAGTCGTGTACAGGACTAGCGGTGGCCTGCAGGGGATGCGGGGTGCGATGACGGGACCTCAAGATACAACAAGGCAGGTACCAACGGGATCTCATAAGATGATGAATCGGACACCTGCTGGACAGCAGGGCACCAGGCCAGATCTGATGGGACACCTGGAAGCGAGCGGGGCAAAGCCAAGGCACCTGGAGGCGAGTGGGGGCTGATCCGGGACATCTGGAGATGGGCAGGGTGGAACTGGGACATCCAGAGACGGGCAAAGCAAAACTGTCACATCCAGAGATATATAGGGTGGAACCAGGACATCCGGAGATGGGTAGGGCGGAACCAGAATATCTGGAGATGGACTGGGGGAAACAACCCTCTCTGGGTCTGGAGCACGGGCAAAGTGGCTCTCTCTGGGCCAGGCTCGGCAGTGGCCTCTCATGGGCTGGGCACTAGAGGGGTGACAGAGAATTCAACTGTGTCGGAAGCAGCGGGTGCAGGCTGAGCAGCCCTCCCTGGGTCAGGAGTGTCTAAGTGGTCCTCACTGAGCCGGGCGCGGCAGCGACCTCTCCTGAGCCGGTCATTGCAGCAGCGGAGACTTCACCTTGGCTGGAAGCTGCTGGGGAGTCGGGTCGTCAGCCTGGTGGTGGTTGGGGACCCAGTAGGCAAGTCAGCTCTCATTGTGCCCTGAGCCTGGGGCATGGAGCACTTTCCAGGCCGGGGGTGAAGCAGTGGCGTGGATGGGCTTGGCATTGGGCTCTGACACGGGTTCAGACCGCTTCTTCAGTCTCCGCCTCCTGCGGCGAGAGGTGGTAGAGACCTTTGGGGAATCAGCAACCCCGCCCTACCAGTCTTTTCCCCCGATATTTCCCGCGAGCGGGGCTGCTGTTTAGCCGCGCTTGTTGATTGTCATAGTTACCTCGTGTTTTCACCCTGGTAGGCTAAGTAATGAGCTAACCAAACAGGTGCCCCTCGTTTACTCCTCCATGTTTCTTTGTATAAAAGCTCCCCTGTCCTGTGCTCCCTTGGCGGTCATTGTCGTTGTAAATGTAGTAGTGTGGAGTAGTTTCCATCTCTGTTTGCCACTCTCCTGTTGGAGAAATAAAGTCCCCACACGGGGTTAACGGTTCCCGTCTGCTGCTGCCTTCTTCATACCAGTGTCATGCCTCGCAATTCCGCCCGCCAGCATGACACCCAGTATAAAGAAAATATTATTACAAGTCTACACTCTCTCCATCTCTCAAAAAAACAAGTGACACAATTAAATTAAATAAAATTTGCTGAATTCCCCATGATACATTTTGCCAACCAGCTACTGGACTGCTACCGATAAAATTTGTCAAACAGAGAGGCTAGCAACAAAAAATCAGTGTAAACTTTATTATAGAATAGTCATAAAATCATCTTGCTCCCCATCAGCTTTACAATCACTGTCCTGTGCAATGTTCCTGGTAATTTTGCAAAAAGGTCCATGGAATAAGTTTAGATGGCAGATGGCTCTGTTCACATGATGACGGTTACAGGCTCCATTTTCGCTGCTCAGCTGCCCTCTATCATTGCAGCTCCAGTTTTCGAATTAGATCTGATTTAGGAGATTTAGGAGGGATTTAGTTCTGATTTGGGATCTAGTCGAGTGTACATTTTTAGGTGCAGATTTCTATCTATGCCATTAAATATCAAATACAGTAAAAAGAGTAATAATAACAAATAGAGTGACCCTATTCATAAGGATAAGCCTCTAATCATCTCATCCACCTCAGTCTTTGCTGACACTAAGTACCATTGCTTTGGTAACACTTTATTTGAGGGGGCACAAGTAACTTAGTAAGGGAGGCTGGGGATAGTTGTCATGTTTTTTTTTTTTACATTTTCGTCTGTACATTGGCGCTCGTTTAAAGAATCACATTCAAAATTTAACTACCTGCATGTGTCTTCTATTAAACAGTATTTATCTCTGTATCACAAATAGACAATGAATGGTTTAGCCTGAAACACAGTGTGTGACAATTTACCTCATACTCAATGATAGTTGAAACATTACCCTGGATTAAACGTAACATTAAAAATTATGTCACAAAATTTTTATTTTTAAGTTATTCAAAGTTTGTTTTTTTTGTTCAACAAAATTTGTACAATGAATGTTAATCAAATAAAATCAAAGATCATAATAAAACCAAACATGTGCAACTGTGCACCAGTTTTAATAACTGAATAATAGTGTGCATGTCTGCGTGTGTGTGTGTGATGTCAGTCACCATCACATATCAGATTCACATTGGTGACAGGTATATTGAACTCCTCGTGGTGCACAGGCTTGATGGGCCACCTTTGGACAGACTATGCATTTCACCCAATTTTCCTTTGACTTTGAAATGTTTTCGAGTTATCATCTTAATGATATTACGTCTGAACTTTATTTCAATTCAATTTCAATTCTATTTATTTTTATACAGCACCTTTCACAACAGAGTCACCCCAAAGCGCTTTACATGATATTGAAAGAATAGGAATAAAATAGGAAAAAGAAAAGACAAAGAATTTGACTAATGAAAGAAGGAAGGCCAGATGACAACGGAGGAGAGGGACAAAAAACTCCCAAGTAAGGAGAAAAAAAACTTCTGGGGGTCCAAGGTCAACTGGCTGCCTAACCCCCCTGGGCATGCTAACAGTATCGCACAAAAAAGAATGGGCTTGCTGAATGTACGCTGTGATTATGATCATGCCAAAGTCCAACAATGAGTCTGTTCTCCACGCTGGTCTGTGTAGGGTGGCAGACTGGGGGCTGCACCCACGATGTTACAGTTTGTAAATCACATCCACAATTTCACCCATCCATGGAACCAAACCAGGACTCCAGCTCAGATGATGCCCTCCCCGGGCACCACCCAGACAAGTGGGTAGGCAGAGAGCAGGGATGATCAGAACATGCATTGACACATTAATGGACAAGCATAGTAGATAAAAATGTACATGTACAGCAGCACCAGCAGCCATAGTTACAAAAACTGAAATAATAGGTCTTCTGTCAAGATTTAAAGGCTGAGAGCGATTCGGCATCCCGAACATAGGTTGGTAAACCATTCCACAATATAGGGGCCCTGTAGCAGAATGTTTTACCGCCAACTGTCACTTTATTTATATGTGGAACAACAAGGAAACCTCCATTCTGTGATCTGAGAGGACGATGCAGCTTGTAAACTTCAAGTAACTCTGTCAGGTAGGCAGGTGCTAGACCCTGAAGTGCCTTATATGTAAGTAGGAGAACTTTGAAGTCTGTCCTGAACCTAACAGAAAGCCAATGCAAGGAACTAAGAACAGGGGTTATGTGTTCAAACTTCCTGCTCCTGGTGTTGACTCGAGCCGCAGCATTTTTAATACGCTGCAAGGTTTTTAATGTGCAGTATGTGTTCCCAGATAACAGAGCATTACACTAGTCTAACCTACTGTATACAAAGGCGTGTATCAATTTCTCTGTGTCTTGAATAGTAAGAAATCTTCATAGTTTGGCGATGTTGCATAGCTGTAGGAAGCATACCTTCGATACTGCATCCACATGCAATTTGAATGAAAGGCTTGTATCTAAGATGACACCTAGATTATGGGCTGAGCTGCTGAGGGGAAAGTTCAGGACTCTGGAGTGGAGTGCAGATATTATAGCATTCCTATCTATGTACTTGCCACCAAACAACAGAACGTCAGTGTTTCTGAGCGTTTAATAATAAGAAGTTTTCAGCCATCCAGATCTTGACTTCATTGAAGCACTTAGCTAGAGTGACAATAGCTGCGGAGTTGTTTGGGGTAACCGAAATGTATATTTGGGTGTTGTCGGCATAGGAATGATAATTAACATTATGGTTTCTCATTGTTTTACATAATGGCAGCATGCAGGGAGAAAACAATAAAGGACCAAGCACTGATCTCTGTGGCACTCCATATTTGACTGGTGACATTAACAACAGAGTACAATTATTTGGCACTTGAACATATTGATAACGATTAGTCAAATAAGATTTAAACCACTGCAATACCATTACACACAACCCAACCTAAAATTTATATCTTTTTAATAGGGTAAAATGGTCAACCGTGTTACAGGCTGCATTAAGGTCCAGAAGCATTAGCACAGTTGCATTGTCAGCATATTTTGCCATTGTTATGTTATTTACGACTTTAGTTAAGGCAGTTTCAGGGCTGTGTCCTGGACGAAAGCCCAACTGGAAACTTCCCAGTATGTTGTGCGTCTCCAAGTATGAGTGAAGTTGAGCAGAAACTATGTTCTCCAGAACTTTTGACAAAAATGGTACATTAGAGACAGGTCTGTAATTGTTGAGCTCCTGTAGATCCAAACTTGGCTTTTTCAGTAGTCATAGGAGCCCACAGTGGAGCGCTTAGGTCTAAATCTTCGTCTAATAATACTTACTATATTCCTTCTAGACTTACTAAACTCTAATTCTAAGTAGTTAGTAGATGCCATGTTATGGAGCACCTGGGTCAAGGCCAGACATAATCTAAAGGTGGGAAAGTAAACAGCCTTCAATTCAAGATCGCAAGACTGGGGCCTGGGTGGTGCTCTCAGTCATGCAGGTAATTTACTCACCATGTTTTGGGATAACATGAATGATCCCCTCCAATTAGGATGAAGACCGTAGTGTTTATAAAAGCCAGGCCGTTCCCAAAAAAGGCCCCAATTATAAGCAAAGGCAATATTTTGAGATGTACACCAAGTCTCTAACCAGAGGTTTAAGGAGAGTAGTCTACTATAGGTTACATCCCCTCTATAGAGAATTTGCTATCACTATGTGGTGCTTATTCAATTTTGGTGCAATTTGGCTCAACATTTAATAATTTCCAATTTATCCCCCATAAAATATCTCTGCAGAGTCTGAAAAAGAGCCATAGTTTGGTTTTTGGTTTATCGTTTTAACAAGCAAATCATCTGCAGTGGCAGTGGACTGATCCCAAAACCAGATACATTCCTCTAAGTCCCTCATTGTTTACTAACTGGAGTGGATGATTCTGGTAACACGGGGATTTCCACAAAAATAAATACTGAATCTACAGTGCAGTGCTGAATACTGCATCATTTTTCTCAAACTGCTTGACTCTGTCAGCTGTACGGCTCTATTAATAGCATACGATCAGTGCTTTATCAGAGTCCATGGGTTTATAGCTCACGCTACATACTGTGCAAGGCAAGAAACTCAAGCTATAAAACTAACCCAGATTTGACTTGCTCTGGCCACAGATAGAGAGGCCAAAGTTCCTTCAGGAGCATCCCCGTGCCTACTGGTGAACTCCAAGTGTGTCATGATAAAGCTGTATGAACCTCTTAGCCATTAGCCATGGTGTATGACCCTCTGAGCCATTAGCTGTGCTGTATGAACCACACTGCCACAGCCATTTCTGTACCTGTACAACTTACCCCTATATACTGTAAACTACTGTCAGCTGAGGTCATGGCAGGTAAATATTTGCATTTTTATGCATATTTTTGCATATTGTTTGCGTATTTATTGGCAAATATTATTGTCCAAAACAGTGTTAAAAACTTGTAAGACATGAATTTACAGCTCTGAAGAAAATTAAGAGACCACTCTATATGTCACGTCCAGCCCTGCCCTACCAGTCAGGTCCTAGTGTTTCCCACAGGTGGGGCTGCTAATCAGCCACGCCTATTGCTCGTTGTCGTTACCTCGTGTTCCTGACCCTTGTTAACCAGCCACAGGTGCCCCTCGTTCATTCCTGCCTTTCCTATGTATAAGAGTTCCCCAGTCCTGTGCTCCCTTGTTGGGTCATTGTTATGTTATGTTTGTTACTGTTCCTTGTGTTACTGTGCCTGAGTCAATAAAATCCCCTCACGGGGTGATTCCCAGCCCAGCTCTCCCTCAACGTTTGCCTTCCTGCTTTCCTGCCTGCGTCGTGCCTCGCCGTCAGCCTCTCATACCTCATGACACTATATTTTTAAAAAATCTGCCTTTTTAAATTCTGGTTTAATTCTGGTTATGCTGGCAGAAGGCTACACTGGGAGGCAGACTGTGTCCAGGCTCAAAGTTTCTAAGACAGCAGTACACAAGAACAAGGTGAAGCAGGAGACACTGGCAATAACCAAAAACAAGCCAAGTAGAGGGCAGAAGCAATTTTTAATGCCAGAGATGACCGTCAACTTATCCGGCAGTGCCTCATAAATTGGAAGATGATGTCAAGTAACCTTCAAAAGGAATAGAAAACATTAAGTGGTGTGAAGTGCACTGTTAGGATAGACTGCTACTAGAAGCAGGACTGAAGACCCATAAAGCAAGGAAGAAGCCTTTCATCAATTAGAAACAGGGAAGAGCCAGGTTGGAGTTTGCAAAAAATGTATATATTACTTAGGCCATGAATTGAGCAATGAGTGAAACTAAAAATTTTGCTGTGGTCTCTTAATTTTTTCCAGAGCTTTATGTCCAGCATCAAAATGCATTATGTCACCGCGGCGGGGCATGGTGCAGGTGTAAAGAAGGGGGCGATCCACTGGCGGCTCCAAGACACAAGGAGTTTATTAAAGCAACTGAACACTACAGAAGGCACAAAATAACAGGACTACGAGGGGTCAAAAGGCAATGGGAAAAACAAATAAGTACAAGTAACATAGGTGGGAAGCAGGGCAATTCCTGGAACAGAACTAGGAGAACCGGCAAAGCACACAGCAACCGGACACAACACAGGACAGGTGACACAGTAACCAGTTAACCAATCACAATGATTCAGGGCAAACATGGAACAGATGTGGCATCCATCCATCCATCCATTTTCTATAACCGCTTATTCCATATGGGTCGCGGGGGGTCCGGAGCCTATCCCGGAGGC
>JAAGVU020000035.1:291910-302362 GCA_011763525.2 Mormyrus iriodes
GCAGTTCTGAAGGCGAAAGGGGGTCAAACACCGTATTAGTATGGTGTTCCTAATAATCCTTTAGGTGAGTGTAGATACCCAAATTACCTCAACTGGCTCCTTTCGATGTGCAGGAGCAGTGGCTGTACTCTGAGTCCCTGCTGAATGTCCAAGCTCCTCACCTTATCAGAAGGAAGCTCATTTATGCCGCTTGTATCCACAATCTCATTCTTTAGGTCACTACCCAAAGCTCATGACCATAGGTGAGGGCAGGAACGTAGATCCTCTTGTAAATCGAAAGCTTTACCTTCTGGCTGAGCTCCCTCTTTACCAGGATGGCCCCTTTAACAAAACGATATAGTATCCGCATTATTGCCAACGCCGCACTGATCCGTCTGTCAGTCTCCCACTCCCTTCTTCCCTTGCTCATGAACAAGACTGCGAGATACTTAAACCCCTCCGTTTAAGGCAGTAACTTATCCCACACCATGAGAGGGCAATCCTCCCTTTTCTGGTCAAGAACCATGACCTGAGACTTGGAGGTGCTGATCCTATCTCCGGCCATTTCATACTCAACCGCAAACTGCCTCAGTGCATGCTACAGTTCACAGCCCAAAAAAACCAACAGGACCACAACATCTGCAAAAAGCAAAGATGCAATCCGTAGGTCACTGAAACGCACCCTCTCTGCCCATAAAAGTTATGAACAGAAGAAGTGACAAAGGGCAGCCCCACCAGGAATAAGTCTGACTTACTGCTGGTACTGCAAACCAAACTCTCACGGCATTTATACAGGAGTTTAAAGGCCCATAACAATGGATTCCGTATTCCATACTCCTGAAGCACCCCCCACAGTACCCTCCACTGCTTCCCCCTCCTGAGTAGCCTGACGGTTTGCCAGAATCTTTTTGAGGCTGGCCGAAAGTCATTTTCCATGGTCTTACCAAACTCCGCCCACACCCAAGTTTTTGCTTCAGCAACTGCCAAAGTTGTCTTTTGCTTGGCCTGCTGGTACCTGTCAACTGCTTCAGCAGACCCATAAGCTAACCAAACTCGGAAGGCCTCCTTCTCTGCTTGGATTGCCACCGTGACAGGCACCAACAGCTTTATGGCCAGAACTCCGTACAGATGCCTCCCCAATGGAGTCCCGGAATATCGCCCACTCAGGCTCAATGTCCCCTGCCTCCAATAGGACGCAGAAAATGTTCTACCGGAGGCGCAAGTTGAAGATCTCTCAGACAAGGGCTTCCAGCAGACGCTCCCAGCACATCCTAACTATGTGCTCGGGTCTATCAGATCTATCTGGCATTTACCACCACCATTTTATCCAACTCACCACCAGGTTGACAGCTCAGCTCCTCTCTTCACCTGGATGTTCAAAACATGCAGATGCAGATCCAGCGATACGATTACAAGATTAATCATCAAACTGCTACCTAGTGTGCGTTGGTGCCAGGTGCAGTTATGAACACCCTTATATTCGAACATGGTGTTCGTTATGGATAAACTGTGATTAGCACAGAAGACCAACAACAGAACACCACCTGGGTTCAGATTGGGCAGGCCATTCCTCCCAATCACACCATTCCAGGTTTTACAGTCATTATCCTCAAGAACGTTAAAGTCCCCCAGCAGAACAATGTAATCCCCAGAAGGGGCGCCTTCTAGCACCCCCACCAAGGCCTCCAAAAAGGCCAAATAAAAACTGTCAGTTAGATCCCATTCCTTGATTCGACAGAAGGTGACCCTCTCATTCACCAGGGTAAACTTCAATGTATTGGCACCGAACCAGGGGGCTACAAGCAGACCCACGTCTGTCCAGTGCCTCTCACCTAGAGCAACTGCAGAGTGGAATAGAGTCTAGACCCTCTCCATGAGTTTGGTTCCAGAGCCCGAACTATGCATTGAGGTGAGCCCAACTATATCTAGTCAGTATCTCTCTACCTCCCACACCAGCTCAGTCTCCTTTTCCACCAGAGAAGTTACATTCCATGTCTTAAAAACCAGATTTGGTAGTTAACAACTGGTCTGTTAAGGCCCCTGCCTTCAACTGCTACCTCATCTACACTGCAATCGACCCTCACGGCCCACCTGCAGATGGTGGGCCCACAGGAGGGTGGACCCATGCTATCCGTTTGGATTATGCCTGGCCAGGTCCCATGGGTTGAGTCCCCGCCCATGGCACTCACCCACAAGCCACCCCCCCCAGACTCCCTAATCCAAGCAGGGTCACATGGGCCTTTGTGGTCATGATAATCATCCATCCATCCATCCATCCAAATTCCAACTGCTGATGCTGAGCAGGTTACAGGTTTGAAATAATCAGGGAAGGTGAAATGTGTGGGATTATTGTACACTCTCAATCAAAGAGGAAACCCACCTTTTAGACTGCTTTATTGGTTCATGGCAGTTATTGAGAGCAAAGGGGGAGTCCACTGTAATATCACTAGGGTTTGCATAAGAAACAATCTATAAATAATTCAAAAATGAATTACAACACAGGCATTGAATTTTAAATTAGTAAGACATCATATGATGGGCTCAAACTCCTACTTTTCTACAGCGCTGTGTATCTCCCTTCATATTACACCCCACCTAGATTAGTCAAAAACTGGTTAAACAGCTTTTGTTTCCACCAAAGAAATGTTCAAATAAAACATAACTTTTTCAGTTTATTTTTTACAGTACAAAGAATAAGGTCCACAACATTACTTTCAAAACGTAAAATAATTTATCACATTGCATGTGGGGCAGCAAGCAGGAGTTCGTCAAACGTGATTTAAAGCAAGAAGCACTCGAGTCATAAACAAGCAGAGTCCAGGTTTTACAGAATACATAGTAATACTATCTGATGAATGCCTGAAGCACCAGGTGAAGCAGATACCACATAATTCAAGGCTATCAGATGAATGACAATAAGCATATACTGTTGCTTCCTTCAGTAAAGCAGGGCTATACATTTTCTGCAAGTCTGCTGCTGTCAGAGGTCCATTGTTCTATTATTTAAAAATCACAACCTCTTCAGGATGGAAAAAGAATGCAATGATAAAAGACATGTACAAAAATGATATATATATATATATATATTCTCAAGACTGACATATGTCCAGACAGGTGCATCCCCTCAAGAGCTACTACTCTATGTGTTGGCACATCCTGAGGTGCCCCTTTGGCTCTTCTTCATAGTCTTCAAACCAGTGAAGGAAACCCTCATTCTCTCCACTGTCCTCACACTTCTGCAGATCAGGGTGTTCCTCACGTGATCTCGGAACTCCTCAGAGATGAAGTAGTAGACAAAGGGGTCCACACAGCTGTTCAGGCTGGCTAAGAACAGCGTGCTAATATAGAAGCCATAGGCTTTATTTTCCTGGTCATTTAAGAGGAGCCCATACTGGACAAGCAGCATGATGTTGCTGGGAGCAAAGCACAACAAAAACATGACAAGGACAACAATGATGAGGTAGACAGTTTTTCTGCGCTTCTTGCGGATATTTTCATCAGACGTGGAATTTCGCAGAGCCCGAACCATTAAAACATAAGCAATGATGCAGATTACTGATGGAATGGCAAACGTGAAAATTGCCATGGACAGGAAGAAGCCACTTGCGATCTTTATGTCTTGAGGTTTGGTGACGTCGTGGCAGGTGGTGATTCTTGGGTTACTGATAATCACAGTTTGGTCATAGAGGTATAGTGGAGTTGTCACCAACCATATTATAACCCAAATTGTAACTGAAACGCCGAATGCAATCTTACTGTTCTTAGTGCAAACAGACATGGGATAAACAACTGCCAAATACCGCTGCACACTGATACAGGTAATGAATATTACTGAGCAGTATATGTTCCCATAAAAGAAACCGACCAGCATTTTGCAGAGTTCCTCTCCGTAGGGCCAGTTATTCCCTTTAAAATGGTAGGAAATTTTTAGGGGGATCCAGATGACGAACAGCAGGTCAGACAGAGCCAGGTTGGCCATGTAAATAGCGGCAGGGTGCTTCTTCTTAGTTCTGACGATAAACACCCAAATCGCCATTGCATTGGTTGGTAAGCCCACTGCAAACACGATGATGTAGAACACCGGAAGGAAGACTGTGGTCAGTTTACTTGTAAGTATTGCCACTTCAGTATCAGAGACTGAAGTCAGGTTGCTACTAGAAGGATCAAGGAGTGACTGGTTACCTAGAGTTAGAAAGAACACATAGTCAGAGTTAAAATTTAACAATACACCTCTACATAATTCTTTGTGTACCAAACCACTTCTTCCAGAAGTTATTCAGCGGCGGTAAAGCTAACTGACAAGAAGTTTTACCGCCACAACCCCAACCTCATATTTTGTCACCCTTTACCTTCAGCCCCATTCAGAAAATTTTACCACCAATACGCAAGCCGACAAGCTTTACTGCCGGCACCCCTACACCCCCCCCCCCCACCCCCAGCTTGCACTAGGCTTCGGTTGTATCTAATCTTTATTACCGTCCAGATATTATACTGCAGAATATGGTAATCTGATACGGTAAACTCAATTCCAGTATTATCCGATAAAATCTTCCAGTGGGTTAGGGTATTTTCAAACTAAAATACTTAGTATACCCAAAATACCATAAATACTGTTGTATATGGAATTGATTTTTAATTATTATTATTTTTTAAAGCACATTGTTCAATGCTGCTAATAGAATATATGATTGCACTACTGTACCTCGATTCAGCATTCAGCTAGGTACTGTGCATATATACTGTGTATCTTTTCCATTTTTTTGTAAATGTACAATAACAAAAAGATAATCTATGTTAATGAGGTACATTTGTCATAAATGTGCAGCCCAGATTCACATCAATATTGGGCAGAAATACTTCAGTTTGGGAATGTCTGAATTTATGTAGAAAGGATGGCCTCTTATTGTTAGCTGAACACTGGCATCACATTCGCATTGCAGGAATTAAAGCGAGTTTTCAGACTGGCTGTAACTGAAGGTCTGGTGCAGTGTTGGTGCCTATGGTGGGTGAGCTCCACACAGCTAACAGCTAAAGGGTCTGAGGTTCAGGAGGTAGCCCAGGCAGAGGCTGAATTGGATGTGGATCCTGACAAAACACCAGCCAAAGGTGCCTGAAGCTTACAGAAAACGCTTTACGAACCACAACGAGGTGCCACAAGAGAATGGCAGGCTCTTTGATAAATGGTGTGCTGCCAGTAAAGTGTAAGATCTTGCATCGCTTCCCCCATGTCATCCCAGTATGCTGGAGAAGTGGTTACCCTCACCAGGACTCAGAATATGAAGTTTTCTCGATCCACTTTGCCATACTCAAAGGCTGAACGTAGAAGTTCCATTACTTTTACCGACATCTTGGGAGTAGGGGGAGGTGAGGCTCAGATTTTGCCCAGGGCACTAAGTACACCATAAATCGTCCCTGCGTGCATGACAACCCATGAGATTTGTATCTCCAAATCATAATAAAGTTTATTTGGCCAAAAATGTTCAAATATATTGGGAAATTGTATATATCAACAGAATTGCGCATGAGCATTGTCTTGTCTTATATGTGAGCCAGTGAACGAGATAATCTGGACGTGTTGTTGATAAATGTATAAAAAGTGCAAAATGCGCATAAAAAAAGCAAAAACAAAACGTGAGTCTCACGGGTGAAAGATGACGAACTTGATTTCCAGCCCTTTCTGTCTTCATCCATCTCATTACATTATGTTTAGATTGCCAGTATTTCAAATGTTGTATTCTACATATCACTGTTTTATTGCACGATGACCAATGAGATTTCATCTTAGAGTATTAGCTACGGATCATACAACTAAAGATCAAAATAAAGTTACTTCGACTTGACTTGACAGACCCCGCATGAGTATCCCACAGCCACGCGTCTCAAAACAAATGAAAAACACCTTACCTCCTCCAGCCATACAGATACGTGTCCAAAGTAACAATCCGATTATTTTAAGCAGGTTCATAGCTGTATAGATCCTTCTTCGTAAGGTAGGTATTTGTATCACCTGGTGTTTGGTCGTCGGAGAATGATAAAAGCGTAAGACGACACACACCAATTAACGCAGCCGGCTGGGCACGGATAATCATGTGATCACGCTGACCTGTGTTTAGTACAAGGGCGTTGGAGAGACCTCCCTTACTTTTGGGGGAGGACACAAGTGAATAATTTAAAGGCAAAGGTCAATTTATACGGGGGACGAATAAAGGGTACACTTAACTCTAACCCCCCTCCATTCCCACGCCTGCCCGCACTACATTTTTAAAGTAAAGCTGAAAGCTGACGTCTTTATGCGTAATCAATCCCCAGACGATTTGTGTATTGTTAGTTAATGCAATTAAAACTTATTCAGATTGTTCGAATAGGTGCGATTCGATTGGAACAGTCTGAACGACTGTCCTTATATCTGCAATGAAGTAAACGTAAATAACTGCATCCAAAAAGATCTAAGCCTGGCGAGTGTGGTAATATGGTAAATGTGGTAAATATTTTAGCACTGCAGTACATCTCTTTGACTATGTGTGTGACAAAATCATAATATTGGATACTGTACTCTACATATTTGTGGCCCTATACTTTAACATTTGGAGTGCTGAGATGAAGAAAATGCTATACGTTCAGATTAAAAATAGTTCATATATTTTACTGATACTGATTTTTATTGGTATTTTTCTGGGCAAAACAAATTTGTGTTGTGTCATCCAAAAATTAGAGGCTGATTGTTAATTGTGAAATTCAAACTCACGATGCTTCAAAAATATGAAACAAAAATGTGTGTAAAGCGTTAGTACCACACAGGCTGTACAGCTTGGCTGATTAAGAAATAATGGTTAACCTGACACTAGAAAAATTTCAAGAAGATACTCATATGATATCATTTTTAGATTAAGTCATCCCATAGCTATGGCAGTTCTAGTTAATTAATAAGGCCTAGATACTACACTGGTCAATTATCTGCGGGGGGATGGGGGGGGGGCTTGAGCCCTGTCCCCCATTTATGATGACCGTCAGTGTCCATTTTCGGATTCCAGTAACTATGCAGATACCCAGGGCTTAGTACGCTGGTTAGCGCAAACTGTGGATTTTGGGGGCCCTTCAGTTCCTTAAGAGGGGGTCCAAGCCCTGCTCCCCATTTGTGAGGACAGTCTGTGACCCTTTGTTGGATTTTGTGTTTGTGCATTGCCCCAGGTGCATTTTATCAACTTCATTTTTTGATTTTAATGTCTTGTTCTGGATGAGTTTATTGATTCTTTGCTAGGAGACAAAACATTCATCAATGTCGAGCTCAGCTGTTATGGTATGTTACTCTGGACAGCCTGGGGGTAATAGGTGGCCTGACGTAAATGGCAGGGGGAGGAGCCTTGAAAGGTTCATGCCTGGGGGCCTGTGTTTTCTTAATCTGCCCATGATTGCCATCATTTATGATGATTGTGAAAATCATTTTAAGTTAATCAAGTTAAAAGTCAGTCTAAAAATGAAAGCAAAGTTCCCATAGCTGTATCTAAACATCTGTCAGCCAGTATGTGTTGTATGTAACACATACTGGCTGACCCTCATTCTCTCCACTGTCCTCACACTTCTGCAGATCAGGGTGTTCCTCACGTGATCTCGGAACTCCTCAGAGATGAAGTAGTAGACAAAGGGGTCCACACAGCTGTTCAGGCTGTTTAACCAGTTTTTGACTAATCTAGGTGGGGTGTAATAGGAAGGGAGATACACAGCGCTGTAGAAAAGTAGGAGTTTGAGCCCATCATATGATGTCTTACTAATTTAAAATTCAATGCCTGTGTTGTAATTCATTTTTGAATTATTTATAGATTGTTTCTTATGCAAACCCTAGTGATATTACAGTGACAATAAGTAGTCAGTTAGCTTTACCGCCGCTGAATACTTAAAGAATAGTGATACATTTCCATACAGACTATCATGCATGTGCACCTGTCCCTTTTGCCCAAGCAATTGAAACTGCCTCACTTTTAACAATAAGGACTGTTAAAGATTTTTCTACTACTTCTGCATTCTGCTTTCCTGAAACATGGCTAAACCAGACAATACCTATTTGGCTTCTCGCTGCTCAGAGCAGATCGCGATCCTGCTCTCTGCTTCAAAACCAGAGGTGGAGGAATATGTTTTTATATAAATCAGCAATGGTGCATTGTCTGTTTTAAAGGAAACATATTCCCCTGACCTGGAAGGTCTCATCATTAACTGCCATCCTTTCTACTCTCCCTGTGAATTTGCGTCCATTGTAGTGATTAGAGTGTACATCCATCCTATGGCAAATGCACATTCTGCACAAAAACAGCTGGCTGACCAGGTTGCAGACATTGACCTGAAACACCCAGATTCTCCAGTGATCGTCCTGGAAGACTTCAGCCACACTAATTTGACTGAGGAACTGCCAAAATATAAACAGCTGATTAGTAGTCCCCACAGGGAAGGAAAAACTCTGGACCATTGTTATAGCACCATTAAGAATGCATACCAGACAAGTATATGTGCCCTGCTGGGCAACTCGGAACAGTCACTCATCCACCTCATCCCCTCATACATACGGAAGCTCAAAGCTACACACCTGAAATCAAACTGGTGAAAACATGGACCACTGCAGCCACAGACACTCCGAAGGACCAATTAGACTCCACTGACTGGGACATATTTAAATCCACAAAATGCAACCTGGACAATTATGCTAATGCATTCAGATTTTGTTCAGACACTTGGATTCCAACGAAGTCCTTATATAAATATAAACTCAACAAACCTTGGTTTACAGCTGAGTTAGGGAGACTACGCTTCACCAAAGAAAAGGGCCATAGGAGTAGTGACAAAGTGGAATACAAAAAGGCCAAGCATGCTCTCAATAAGGCAGTCAAAGCTGCGAAACACAAATACAGGAACAAACCAGAGGAGTATTTTTTTTTCCAGTGACTGTTCTTCCACATGTAAGGGAATTCATGCTATCAACAACATTAAACCAAAACCACTAATCACTGAAGCAGAGCCTTCACTGCCAAACCTGCTAAACAACTTCTACGCAAGATTTGAGAAACAAAGGACTGATGCCCCCTCCCTCAAACCTGACCACCGTCATCTTGCAACACCTTGTCTTCCTCCCCCTCTTCAGATGTTCCCATGAGCCCACCCATCACAATCACAATCGATCAACAAGTGAGACACATACTCCAGAAACAAACGATCAGAAAAGCATCTGGCCCTGTTCACATCTCTCCCGCCATGCTCAAGCACTGCGCCAATTCACTGGCCCCCATTGCTGACTGGTAGCCCTAACCTCTGTTGTTATGAAGTGCTTTGAGAAAATCATCCAGTGATTTCTCAAAACCACTACTGAAGCTCTCCAGGACCCTCTACAGTTCGCTTACAGATCAAACAAATATGTTGATGACATTCATCAACATGGCGCTGCACTAAACACTGCAGCACTTGGACAGCCCTCAGACTTATGCTCGGATTCTCTTTGTGGACTTCAGCTCTGCTTTCAACCCAGATCTACTTTTTGAGAAACTCAAGACTCTCAATTCTTAACCTGCAGGAAACGGGTCATGAAGACTGGCAACCGCATTTCAGATCCTATCCTCCTCAGCATGGGTGCCTCATAAGGATATGTTCTCTCTCCCTTGCTTTACTCCTTGTACACCAACGACTGCACTATATCCAAGCTGTTTGCACATTACATCTAAACATTTATTTATTTCTTTGTCTACATGTTTTCCTCATCATTGCACATCTCCTATAAAAGATTTATTTTTTGCCTTATTCTGTTTACTGTCTTTGCATTTTTACTTTTAGATTTTTAGGTGTATGTTTAGTTTGCTTATGCCATGACACCACACAAATGAAAAGAAATCCCTTGAATAAAAGATTTCTGATTTCTTTTGAGGCTGTAAATGCCCCTGTTCAATAACCAACAATCACACAAAAATTACCAAGGGGGGATTACCTCTGGTCTGGAAAATTAATAATAAACAAACAAATGAATTAATTGATCAATAAGCCACACCCCATTCCCTTTTCAATCCATGTGGTTTTCAATTTGCCCACTAAGGGCACTGTAGCTAGACAGGTGCAGGTCTTGTATATGGACTCATGCAAGGCATTTTTCCTCTGAAGGAGAACAAGCTTTTTTTCCCAACAAAGATATCCTTAAGTAAAACAGCTCTTTTTTTACAGTATAAAGAATATGGTCCACAACATTACTTTCAAACTTAAAAGAATTTATTAGATTTTACCTGGGACAACAGAAGCATGAGTTTGTCAAATGCAATTTAAGCAAGAAGTACTCAAGTCTTAAAGGGGCAGAGTCCGGGTTTTACAGAATACACAGTAATACTATCTGATAAACGCCTGAAGCAATAGGCGAGGCAAGTACCACACAATAAGATTCTAACAGGTCTGGATGCTATTCAGCCAAATGGCTATTTCAACATTAGTTTAAATACTAGAACTCGTGGC
>JAAGVU020000035.1:312656-323702 GCA_011763525.2 Mormyrus iriodes
TCATCCCTTTTTGACTGTTCAGAGCCATCGTGGTATTCTGGACCCTTCTCTCTCATTAGACAGCCACATTTCATCCACCAGGAAAACCTCATTTCCACCCGTGTAGCATCTGACCCTGCATCACCTGACACATGCCCAGGGGCACCACATCTTTGGGGGGTACCCAGCAAAACAACCCCCCCAAAAGACTCCGCCCCCCCCCCCCCATTCCATTCACGATGTCTTTCAATTGCAATCTAATATGATTGTATATTGTTCTTTTGGGGCACTGCAGTGGTGCAGTGATTAGTACTGTTTCCTCGTACCTCTTCACTATGGCATCGTGTGTGGAGTTTGCATGTGCCCCTTGTATTATCATGTAGTTTCCTCTAGGTACTCCGGTTTCCCCCCATAATCCAAAAAGATGATTACTTAATTGGAGTTACCAATTCAAATACCAACAATTATTGAAAGCATCCTGACAGGGACTGTGACCACCTGGTTCTACACCAGCACACAGCAGGACCGCAAGTCTCCGCAGAGGGTTGTGCAGTCAGTAGAATGCACAATCAGACCGGTGCTCCAGCACCTCCAAAACATCTACATAGAATGATGTAGATCCAGGACCAGGAAGCCCCAACCACCCCAACAATCACCTCTTCTCTTTGCTGAGATCGAGGAAATGCTACAGCTGCCTGTAGACCAGCACTGACAGGCTGAGGAAAAGCATCTTCTCTCAGGAGATATGGATCCTAAATGAGGATAACGTCTAGGACTGTACATTTTGCTCCAACATTACATTACTACTTAAGTATAACCTTGTACCCCCTTGCACAGCTGGAATATAAATATTGATCATTTTTATTTATTCCTCACTCTGCACTACTTCTACCGCTTTACTGACTCATCTGCACATACTAATAGTTGTCTGTAGTTATTTATAGTCTTGCCTAACATTGATGTTTGTCTTTATGTCCTTTATGCTGCCGCAGTCTTGGAGCCAGGCAGACCAGCCTTTCACTGCACACTGTACATACAGTATGACTATGTATGACAGACAAGTTGGATTTGATTTTTTGCCCATCGGTGTGCATGTGTGTCTGAGTGTTGTGTGACTGTGTCCTGTGATGGGTTGGAGTCCTGTCCAGGGTTGTTCCCTGCCTTGTGCCTGTAACCTGTGGGATAGGTTCCAGGTCCCCCGCAACCCTGAATAAACAAGTGGTTACAGAAAATAGATGGATGGATATTGTTCTTTTAATATGGCCCACACTGAAAGTCCTGTGTAATGTTTTCTCTATGTTGGATGCATTTATGAATTTCGTGAGCAACCAGTCAGTTCTGTTTCTTTCTGACGTAATGTGATGTGTTCTCTTGCCCAGGGGCATTTAATACTTTTACGCAGCCTCTCCCAACCTGCTGCTGAATCCCTCATCACCACCATCATTTCCAGTCACCCCAATGCACTTTACATGGGTGTATTATGATACATTCCTGCAAAATTTATACAGAATAATTCAAGAACAGGGAAAAGGGAAGACAAAGGGATAAAAGAAAGCCAGATGGCAACAGAGGAGAGGAACCAAAAACATCCAAGTAGGGTGGAAAAAAAACCTCTGGGGGTCCAAGGTCTCCTGGCTGCGCAACCCCCCTGAGCACGCTGACATTATAGAAAAAGAAAGAGCAGGCTAGTTGGTTAAAAGCAAGGTGTAAATTGTGGTGAGGGTCAAAGTCAAAGTCCTCTTATGAGTCAGTTCTCCATGCCAGCCTGGGTGGGGTGGTAGAAGGCTGCCCCCACAATGTTACCGTTTGTAAGTCTCATCCACGATGTCACCCCTCCATGGGACTGAACCAGGACTCCAGCTCAGATGGTGGCCACCCCGGGCACCATCTGGACATGTGGGAAGGAAGGCAGAGAACATAGGTGGTCACAGCATGCATAGACACATTAATGGACAAGCACAGTAGATCAAAATGGCATGTACAGCAGCACCAGCAGCCATAGTTAGTGTGTTATGTGTTAAGTTGTGGGTCAGATAAAAAGCATGTATTAGTTTTTCAGTGTCTTGAATAGTAAGGAAACAACATATTTTGGTGATGTTACGTAGCTTTACCTTTTGATATTGTATTCACATGTGATTTTATTGAGAGGCTCGTATCTAAGGTGATGCCTAAGTTATGGGTTGAGCTGCTGGGGGAAATTTTCAGCACCTTAGAGTGGAGTGTGTGGACTTTCCTCCAAACAACAGGACTTTGGTTTTCTCTACATTTAGTGACACAATGTTTGTCTTAACTTTATTAAAACAATTAGCTAAAGTGACAATAGATGCGGTGTCGTTAGGCGTAACTGAAATGTATATTTGGGTGTCGTTGGCATAGGAATGATAATTAACATTATGTTTTCTCATTATGTTACCTAATGGCAGCATGTAGAGAGAGAGCAATATAGGTCCAAGTACTGATCCCTGAGGTACTCCATATTTGACTGGTGACATTGGCAATGGAATGCAGTTAGAGGACACTTGAACATATTGATATTGTTTATTGAAATAGGATTCAAACCACTTCAACACCATTCCACACAACCCGACATCAAATTCAAGTCTATATAAAAGAGTAGAATGGTCAACCATGTCAAGGGCCAGACTATGGTCCAGAAGAATGAGCACAGTTGTATTGTCTGCATCAGCCGCCATTGTTGTTTTGCTCCCCCTATCTCTTTTAATGTTTTCCTACCCTAACAGCCCTATCATGCTCTTGGATTTAAATCATCTGGGCTCCTCAGTGTTTCTCCTTCCAAACACCACAACTTTGGTGACCAAGCCTTCTCTAGAGTGTTTCCTTGTCTTTAGAATTCCCTTTACTCTGATATCTCCATCTCCACTCTCTCCCAGTCTTCAAATCTTGTTTTAAATCCTTTCTGTTCTCCCAGGTTCTCCAGTCCCCTCCCTCCACTGTTATTGTTTTTTAAATATTGTTAGTGTCTTTGGGTTTTGAAAATCATTGTATAAATCTAATGTAGTGTTGTTGTTGTTATCGTTAGTATTATCATGGGGACATATGGGGACATAGGGGGACTGCTCCTATCTGAGCATTGAATTTAGCGGGCTTATTTGTGGCCCACTTTAGTTGTATTGATGTTCTTTTGGTCCATGAATAAACACATCTGTTTTATTAAACTGTCTTTGACTCCATTGTTGCTGCACCACCGCCAGGCACGCAACACCCGATACTTCCTGGGAAATTAAGAACGCGCTTACAAATACATTGTTCGATTAAACTAATCTTTGTGGTTACTTTATTACAATGCAGTACTTGGCTGTTTTGGTTTGATCTGGGGTCTGTTTAGGACAGATGTCTGCTGCTTTGGTGTTCACAGGGGGAAGTGCTAAACCTATTTTGGGTATTGCTAATGTTATGTATCATTTTTTGGGCACTCTGCATACCAAAGTTAAAGAAAGGTAAAACGTAAAAAGTTTTGAGGTAGGTAGCGTGACTTCCCTCATAGACTTCCCCCAGCGTGGAGAACAAACTCATTGTTGGACTTTGGCATGACCATAATCACAGCTCTTGTCTGTGCAGTAATGTTAGCATGCCCAGGGGGGTTGGGCAGCCAGTTGACCTTGGACCCCCAGAGGTTTCTTTTCTTCTTACTTGGGAGTTTTTGGTTCCTCTCCTACATTGTCATCTGGCCTTCCTTCTTTCTTTAGTTAAATTCTTTGTCTTAGTATTCTCTCAAACATCATGTAAAGTGCTCTGGGGCAACTCTGTTGTGAAAGGCGCTGTATAAAAATAAATTGAATTGAATTGGATTGATCCCAGGGGGACATTCTGGTGCATACAGCAGCAAGAACATGCACAGACAAACATACATATAGTGCCAAACAGATGAGGTACAAAGGGAGTACACATAGTGCGAACAATTAAATGTGGTGCAAACAGATTTAAAAAGTACACAGTACACAAATAAATGAAATATTCTGAAAAACACAATGTGATACTAATGATAAATTTTTAAAGATAAGAATAATAATTGTGTGCAAATTATGTTTATTTAAAACAGAAATCACTGGATTGTATTGTAAGAAGACAGGATGCTTCCTGATGTTGTGGGTGGGGAGCGGCAGATCAGGAGGAGGCGCTGTGGAGTCTGATGGCAGCAGGCAGGAACTAATAATAATAATAATAATAATAATAAAGATGGGATGTTTAATGACGTGTTATGGCTGTGGGTGGGGAGTGGCACGTCAGCAGGAGGCGCTGTGGAGTCTTATGGCAGCAGGCAGGAATGATCCCCAGTAGTGCTTCTTAGCACAGTGTGCTGGAATGAGCCGGTGGCTAAATGTGCTCCAGGATAGCGCCCCCTAAAGACTATGGGCAGAGTTATTCATAATTTCGTCAAATTATTCCAACATTCTCTTCTAAACTACTGCCTCCAGTGGGACCAGGATCAGTCCTGTGACAGAGCTGGCCTTCCTGATGAGTATGTTCAGGGTCAGTGCTGTGATGGAGCTGGCCTTCCTGATGAGTTTGTTCAAGGTCAGCCCTGTGACAGAGCTGGCCTTCTTGATGAGTTTGTTTGGGGTTAGTGCTGTGATAGAGCTGGACTTCCTGATGAGTTTGTTTGGGGTAAGTCCTGTGATGGAGCTGGCCTTCCTGATGAGTTTGTTCAGGGTCAGCACTGTGATGGAGCCAACCTTCCTGATGAGTTTGTTTGGGGTCAGTCCTGTGATGGAGCTGGCCTTCCTGATGAGTTTGTTCAGGGTCAGCGCTGTGATGCAGTCGACCTTCCTGATGAGTTTGTTTGGGGTCAGTCCTGTGATGGAGCTGGCCTTCCGGATGAGTTTTTTCGGGGTCAGTGCTGTGATTGAGCTAGTCTTCCTGATGTGTTTGTTCAGGGTTAGTCCTGTGATGGAGCTGGCCTTCCTTATAAGTTTGTTCAGGGTCATTCCTGTGATTGAGCTGGCCTTCCTGATGAGTTTGTTTGGGGTCAGTGCTGTGATGGAGTTGGCCTTTCTGAGGAATTTGCTCAGACGTTTGGCATTGCCTGTACTGATCTCTACAAGGTAATGGCGTATGAAAGCATTCTGGACGCTATGAACTGATAAAAACACACTGCATCTTGCCGTATATTTTACAAGACCTGAGCCTCCTCAGAAAGTAAGAAAGAGTCTGCACTGGCCTTTCTTGTACAGTACTGCTGTTCAGGTGGACCCCCAGGTACTTGTAACCTTGCACCACGTCCACTTCTATTTCCTACTTCTCTACTAGTCCTCTGTACTCATCTCCATTGATCCTACAATGAAGCAGTTGTCCAAGAACTTCTGTAGATGGCAAGAGCTGGTCTTGTACTGGAAGTTTAATGTGCAGAGGGTAAACAGGAAGGAAGATAGGATGGTTTGCTGAGGTACCCCACTGTTCACCACCATCTCCAACTCACAATCCTGGAGTTTCACAAACTGCAGTTAGACAAGTGTGGAACTGCCACATTCTTGGTTTACTGTTTGGAACAAGTTACTGTACTTTTATAAAAGTGCTGGCTTAATACTGACACCTGAAAGATCTGGGAGCCATGCACAGATCCAGGCCATCTGGCATCAAAACTTGTGCCCAAACACTGGTCACACGTCATATGAAATGACAAATAGGTGTGTACCCTTACATAAAGGATAGTACCCTAGTGGATAAATTAGTCGGAATGACAGGATTTTTATAAAAAAAGTGTAATGTGCTGTATATTAAATAATTCTTAAGCCTATTGTCTTGAACATATTGTACTACACCATATGACACCAGTATACAGAGAGGTTCATTTCGACTGATAAAAAATATACTACATTACCTGCACATTGAGATTGTGAAAGGATTGACTTTGAATTAATAAAATCTGCCTCATGTTCTCCCAGTGCAGAAGAGATTTGGATATGGGTACAATTAATTGCACCAATCACTTGTGGGAAATTAGAATAAATTTTAATTTTAGAAAAATGTGACTATTAGGCAAAACAAACATTATGCTTAAGTAGGATACTGTATTAATGTGTTTTACCTGCCAATTCATGGGAGCTGTTTTTATGACCAGTGTGGATATGTGGCCAGGGAAGATGACTAAAGTGTTGATATTTTAGGAGAGCAACAACCACTTTGCGGATAGCTCGGCAAATGGCTTCTGTCTGTGTCTTCGTCTCCTACTACATGCAGAAGTGTCCCACTGGCATAAAAATGTAAAGCTATGCAGACTGTCTGTGGAACTGTTATTCTGTGATGGCACCATGTAATACTTTTTACATGGGACTGTAAAAGCCAAAAAATATATTGGATACCTTCTGGATACATTTATCTGGATACCTTATGGTTGAAAAAGGAAGACGTCTGGTAATGCAAGGAAATTACTGCGATCTCTAAATAATCTTTCACGATGAAGAGCCCTTCTATCAGGCACTTCATGTCTGTTCCCTCATAGTGCCTTCATTGCTAATTGCCCTGCCTTGACTGCTCACATGCATGTTCCACTGTAGTTACCCTGCTTTGATTGCCCACATCTGTCATGTCCAGCCCCACCCTGCATGTCTGTTTCCAGCGGTTCCCCAGGGCATGGCTGTTAATCAGCTGCGCCTGTAGCCCATTAGTCTTACCTCTTGTTCCTGCCCCCTTGTTAACCAGCCACGGCTGCCATGTGGTTCTTCCTTGTTACCCCCGTGTATAACAGTTCCCTAGTCCTGTGTTCCCTTGTCCGGCCGTTGTTGCCTGTCCGCTTCCGTGCTGTCGCCATTAACAATAAAGTCCCCACGCAGGGTTGTTTCTGAAAAGCTCCCTAGTCCTGGACAGTGTCCTTTCCGCCCGCGCTATGTTGCGCTGTCGCGACAACATGTTCCCTCGTAGTTGCCCTGCCGTGACTGCCCACAGGCGTGTTCCAGCATAATTGCCCTGCTTTGGTTGTCCACATGCGTGTTCCCTCATAGTTGCCCTGCTTTGGTTGTCCACATGTGTGTTCCCTCATAGTTGCCCTGCTTTGGTTGCCCACATGTGTGTTCTCTCATAGTTGCCCTACTTTGATTATCCACATGTGTGTTCCCTCATAGTTGCTTTGCCTTGATTGCCCACATGCGTGTTCCCTCATAGTTGCCCTGCTTTGGTTGCCCACATGTGTGTTCTCTCATAGTTGCCCTATTTTGATTATCCACATGTGTGTTCCCTCATAGTTGCCTTGCCTTGATTGCCCACATGCATGTTCCCTCATAGTTGCCCTGCTTTGGTTGTCCACATGCGTGTTCCCTCATAGTTGCCCTACTTTGATTATCCACATGTGTGTTCCCTCATAGTTGCCTTGCCTTGCCTTCATTGCCCACATGCGTGTTCTCTCGTAGTTTCCCTGCCTTGATTATCCACGTGTCCCCTCATAGTTGCCCTGCTTTGACTGCCCACATATGTGAGCCGTTGTAGTTGCCCTGCCTTGATTGCCCACATGTTGCCCCTGTGCCCCTCTCTTTATATGTTGAAAACATAGGGTTGAATCAGTGACACTGTGCTATCACTATGCAGTGCTGCTTTCATTTTGTGCTTCCAGATCTTCACCCACATAATTATTTTTAGAAGTACATTCACAGGTATTTTCTACAGTCTCCCTGTCATTCATTTGCTGCCACACAGCCCTGCTGCTTAATGTAGTGCCTGCTAAATATATAAAAAAGTGTTCGTTTAGCAAAAAAAGATTATATTTTACTGTGAATTATCAGTATAAACAGACATAGCCGTAATTGTTATGTAATTTAAGAAAATATGGTGTTTATTGTACTTTGAAAAATAAGATCATATTTTTAATAATAGATAATGAGATCATGTGAATGACGTGGCTTTTCACATGAATTAACTCTGCCCCCTGCCTTACCATAGTGAAAAGTGTTTTGGCAAAAATCCTGCCCACTGAGAAATGTTCATCCAGCAGACATGGTCACGGTGACGGTATAAACAGAGGACAGGAAACTACAGGAATCCTCAGACCGGCACGGCAGGAGAATGGCTTTCGCAGTGATGCCTCCGATCCCATGAGTCCTAACAAGTGAAAGGCCTGCAGGTGAGAATTATATTTTACTGTGTTATATTTGGGAGGGTGTCGCAGGGTGTGGGAGACTGACTGGTACCGTTGTATTCCCCGCACGGGCAATACATGGTTTTGGGACCGTGCGCCACCTCCGCAGACACTTTCTCATTAAGACACTCAGATCAGACACTCGTGACTCGAGTCCTTTTTCCAATACGCTCGGCATTCTCTCGTTAATATGCATACAACACAATGGTAAGCATGCTTCAAAACAAACGTATTACGCCGTTTTGGTGTCCGCTGCTCCTCAGCCAAATGAACTCCTCCATATCCGAGGTACCAAATGCTAAGTAGCCTAATTTTTTATGGAAATGATGAGCTTACTTAATGTTAAGTCTTAGGTGAAAGCAATCTCTTTATTCACTGGATTAGAAACATTACTATACTAGAACAGAGAAAAGTTTACTTTCAAGCGTTTTCATGCCTCCAAAGAAAAGTCATAGAAGCTCATTTATAAAGGCGTCTGTGAAACACATTGGTACTTACATTTATGCGAATAAGTGGGGATGTATAAGGAAAAACATCCTGAATAATAATAAATACAGAAACGTTTTTTATCATAACTGATATACAGCTAACATTCAGCATTTGTTTTGTTGTTTAAAATGAATGACTTTAAATACCTGCCAGCATATTTATTGCGTCCAGCCTAAGTTAGACGTGTGCGTACTGAACGGTCAAAGTCAGTAAACACCTACAAGAGCCGTGTCCATAGGTCTGCACGGGTTGCCATTGGGCTAGAGTACTAGTAACATGAAAAGCTGCCCATTGGATCAGCGCTGTTAACAGCCGCTTGATTTGCGTCGCGGTATCACAGTACCGCGTTTTTCTAACAGGAGGAGAGACGCTACGCTAATCACCCAGTTATATTCGCGGGTTTGACATTCGCCAGTTAGCTGTGAAAACTGGAATATTTATGGAGCATGTCGAAAGATCGCAGAAACTCGCAGAGGATGCTTATGGCAAAAACAACAGTGAAAATGATTCGGATCACCTAGAATCATATATAAATATCAGCTGATAAATATTTGTTATTTGTTAGTGTAAGCGCACACTACACCTTTAACCCTCGCCAATGTGAAGGAGTTACTGTACATAGTCTGCAGTTTTTCTGAGGGATCTCAAGTTCAGAACATGGAGTGTAGAGATCACACACAGCAATATCAGTATTAAAAATAAAACAAATTAAATGAGTAATTAATGCCTATTTGATGTTTTTTATTTAGTAGAACAAAATTGTGTTCTTCCATCCATTAGAGCAGTATTAATTTTGACAGCGTATTTTGATTAATTTTAGTTTTAGTCCTTTGACGAAAATGCAACTTTATCAAGTATCAGAATGTCGTGCAAAAAAGGGACGAAGGGCGCGGGAGCAGAAGATGGGCCAAACAAACGGGGTTTTATTCAATTAATAAACTAAAACGGAAAGGAACAGGATCACGGCAGAGTTGTCAACTTTGGTCAGCTGGCTGGAGTGAGATTTTCATTTCGAGACAAGTCCGCATTTGCATTTACATGCATGTAAGAGTTTTGTTATCTTGTAAATTGTCTGTAGGGTTTGCACACTGCCCCAACGTTTTAAATAAATTGAAATGTAGCTAATTTTAGGTTTATAATGGAATAATATAGATTTTCCGTAAGATTTCTTGCATGAGCGGGAGAGCCTGAAAGCCCGAGTGTCACAGCAGATGCGTGAGAGCTGGCAGCCGGCGATCAAAACCGTATAAACCCTATAAACGGGACGGATCACAAGCAGGATCGACGGTCATGCCAGGGCGGGGGAGCACGTTTATGCAGGGGAAAACGAGGGAGCAAAACCAGAGGCAGCCGGAGTGAATCACACAAGATCAGGACCGA
The DNA here is from genome assembly GCA_011763525.2 of Mormyrus iriodes. Classification (NCBI taxonomy): domain Eukaryota; kingdom Metazoa; phylum Chordata; class Actinopteri; order Osteoglossiformes; family Mormyridae; genus Mormyrus; species Mormyrus iriodes. Next base: position 322,591 of record JAAGVU020000035.1, read on the forward strand.
GAGGTAAGATTACGTATCATAGTGTGCATATCAGCTTTTCTGGGGCGCAGATGCTTATATAAATCCTGCTGTGCAACATCTCGCATCCGCCCAGGACTCGTATCAGAGACAATATCACTTAGCAAAAGCTAAAGACATGTTTTTCATATGCAGAAGTGCTTGGGGGAATGGATGAGGCTCTGTGCGTTATGAATAAGATTTACATTCACCCCCGTCATGCAGTGAGATCAGCTGTTAGTGGCTGATGTGTAGGAATCCAAATATCCAAGGTATCTGTAATAGTAGGTGGCTAGGCAGCAGTAGAAAGAGGCAGCAGAGAGTTTCAGACAAATATAATTTAATTGGTCTGAAGTGTCTTAACCTAGAAACTAAATCCCCAAGTTCTTAAAGCCACAGTACTGAATGTCCATTCGATCAACAACCAATCTTTCACAGTGTGCCAGCTGACTGAAAACCAGAATCTTGATGTCATCTTTCTTACTGAGACCTGGTGTGATAGTAACGGTGCCCCTGTACGTAATGAATCATGTCCTCATGGTGATAATTATAAAAATATTCTGAAAGCCTTAAGCAGTGAGTTGAAGAGCCAGAAAGCTCCACTTTTCAAATCTGATAGGAAATAACATTGACTACCACTATTCCTTTTTACTATTATCGATAGATTGATCAACCCCCAGTCTCAGATGAGCTTCTTACAGTTGGTAAATGCAATGATTTTGCAGATTTCTTCAGCGATGAAATTGGAGCTATAACAGAACAGGTCGGGCGTACTCGCCCCCAAACCCTGGACGTTAACCTGCCACACTGTACTGTTCAAAGTAATCTGTCTGTGTTTTATCCAATCAACCTTAATCACTAATCAAAGTTACATGATTTATAAACTCATCGAGATGCACTCTCCTTCCCACAAAGTTTTTAAACAATTTCTAAGCTTGTTGACGGCAGATGTTCTGAATATTGCTAATCTTTCTCTAAACCATGGGCATCGTTAGGGCTATTTAGAGTGGGCTTCAGCCCCCCCAAAATGATCCCAAGCCCCCCCTAAAAATATAGTAATTATCATATTATTTTAAAATTATATATCCATACATTTCATACAAGATATCACTGAG
>JAAGVU020000035.1:351921-364255 GCA_011763525.2 Mormyrus iriodes
ATGTGATAAGTAAAGCATTTGGAGATGCCTACAAAGTACTTCGAATTTTCTCACTACTGATCTTTACACTTTTGAATGATTACAGGAGTCGAGTCCTCCACTCACAGTTACAGTGGCCAGAAGCCCCTCAGGCACATTAGCCACAATAATCCCGATGAGGAAGATGACGGCTTCCAGCCAGGCATATCCAAGAATGAGGGAGAGGATGAAGAAGGTCACGCCCAGGAAGACAGCCACACCGGTGATGATGTGGATGAAATGCTCGATTTCGATAGCTATTGGGGTGCGTCCGACCTCTAAGCTCGAGGCAAGGGTGGCGATGCGGCCCATAACGGTGCGGTCTCCGGTATTAATGACAATACCACGGGCAGTGCCTGCAAGTAGGAAACACAGGGCAATTATGGCCTGAATTTACAGCTAAGAGAAAAATTGTCAATGTATTTCATTCAATGGAAAAAGCAACTAAAAATGCAAACATTAAAATGTATTCCTCCAACCATCTTCCAACTATATGTCTAATATAGAGTAACTCTGGGGTTTATCCCAGAAAACACAAGGTATAAGACAGTTTAACAAACTGGACAGTATGCCAATTCATTGCCTTTTACAAGCGCACACACACACACAATTTAGAGATATCAGTTTTTTGCCATTATAGGAGGAAACTGGAGTACCCAGAAAGGACACTCAAAACACAGGGAGAACATGCATACTCTACACGATGAGTGGGGCAAAGCCCTAATGCTTTGTATCTTGGGGTACATACAACTGTATGGAAAACCTTGAAAAAATTCCTCACTCCTCCTGGCTATTCAAAGGCTGTGATAACTGAAATATTACACTGCATGTGTGAAGCAATATACAGGTATCCTCCACTTCATAAAAGTGTGTTTTATGCCACTTCACTTTTACGAAAGACCTACATTAGTAATTGGTTTCACTAACTGAAAGAAATCTTAAGAGGTTTTTCACTTTTATGAAAAAAGATGAAAAGCGAATATTAGCGAGAGTGGCTCCACCAAGCTCCTTGCCTGGGAATTTCACTCAGCATCAAGCTTTGAACTATGTCTCTGAGCATCTGTGCTTTATCTCCAAATAATCTTTGGTTTTCTTTTGGTTAACGGAAGGGCATTGCATATAAATTATTCTGTTTTATATAGGCTGTGCATTTATCATATAATTCCTGCTTTTACCATTTGTTTGTGTTATTTTAGGTTTCATGTGATATTTGGTATGATTTGGTAGATTATTTTTTGGGTCTGGGAACGCTCAAAATTTTTTCCCAAATAAAATAAGAGTAAATGGTTCTTCGCTTTACACCATTTTAGCTTACAAAAGGTTTCATAGGAACACTCTACTTTTGGATAGTGGGAGAAACCTGTATTCGAAAAGCATTACAAACATCTCCATACTGAATTCTGACAGAATACTCTTATTATATTCTCATATAATTATAATAAATTATCACATCCAGACCCACAATGATTTGTTCAGGTAAATGTTTTTCAATTTCTTTGTGTTGATATACCTTCTACACAGTTAGTGGAGAAGAATACAATGTTTCTGGTCTCCAGGGGGTTTTCATTGGAAAAGTCAGGAGACCGAGTTTGAGGTTCTGATTCTCCGGTGAGAGAAGAGTTGTCCACCTAAATAAAGATCAACTGGTTAAAAACATAGGGAAGTATGGACTAATAAAGATTGCTCTAACCACTACTCCACAATAAGCTATGACCCCTCAGATCTAGAACAATGATGAGGACAAGAGCCTCCATGAGGTGAAAAGGGAGCTTGGAACTTACCTTGCATCCATGAGCAGAAATAATGCGCAAGTCAGCTGGGATTCTGTCTCCACCTTTCACCTCCACCAGGTCTCCAACCACCACATCCTCAGCATTGACGCTCTTCTTCTCCCCATCACGGATCACCAAGGCTTGCTGGGAGACAGGCATATTTGAGTTTGCCTTCACAGAGAAAAGCCCAGCAAGCAAAATCTAAAATATGTTGCTATATGCTATATATGCTATATGCTATATATGTATGCTATATATTTTCCATAAGGCCACCTGAGGGACCAGGTTCTTGAAAGAGTCCATGATCTTGGAGCTTTTGGCCTCTTGGTAGTAGGAGAAGCAGCCAGTGATGATGACGACAGCAGACAGCACAACCCCGAGGTACAACTGCATGGAGTGACCGAATAGACATAAGAACCAAGAAAAATATATTGTCTTTTCCTGGCTATTCAGATGCTGACAGCTAATGTTTGTTGAAATATCATGTCTGAAATAGCAAGTATTAATTTTCCATTTTTAAATTTCATGCAGTTGTGAAACACACACTGACAATCAAACACTATAGGCAATATAGAAATGCCAGTTAACCTAACTGCAAGCTTTTTGACTGCAGCTGGAAATCAGAGTATCCAGCAGAAACCAGCAAGTCACAGGGAACACATGGAAACTCCATACCCAAAGCAGCGATGAGATAAACCCCCACTCATAGAAAGAAGTGTGAAGCAACAGTGCTAACTGCTGAGCTGGTCCAGAAGTATCTTCATCTTATATTTTGGTAAACTTTTAAAAATGATCCATGATATTACATTATCGTTGGCAGGCTCATCTTCAGAGGCAGCCTGGATGCCATATGCCAGGAAGCAGAGGATGGCACCAATCCACAACAGCATGGAGAACCCGCCAAACAACTGCCTGCAGAACTTGACCCACTCTGGAGTGGTGGGGGGTGGAGTCAAGGCATTGGGGCCGTCACGGGCAAGGATCTCTGCAGCCCGTGTGATGGTCAAACCCTGGGCAAGAAAGACACAGTTCCATCCATTCATATTCCTAGCAAGGTCACAGGGAGCCTATATCGCAAAATAGACAGGGTGCATGGCAGTATATATTTTGGATGGGATGCCAGTCCATCACAGAACACAAACACATTAAAATGAAATAGTAATTAATAAAAATCACATGCTTTTGGGCTGTGGGGGTAAAGCTGAGTACTCAGAGGAAACATAAATAAATGTGGGGAAAACATGAAAACTAGAGATGCACCGATTGCAGTTTTCTTGGCTGATTCTGATTTCTGATTTTTTTGCTAGTGTGACCTGCCGATACCGATTTTTGCCGATTCCGATTTGCTTTGTAAGAGATTAAGATCAGGCTTTTTCATGCCTTCATAATGTACGGACATTATAGGGCAGGGGGTTAAAGTTTCGCTAAAATGTTTTTACTCTGTTTTATTGTCACAGGAAAAAAAAACCTTAGCTGTGCTGCTCTAAAAGGAAAAGCTGAGATAATTATTACGTAGGCCAGACCACCTCCTGCTGGAATCACTATCATTTGGTCATTTATACAGGCTGATGTACACTCCATGAATCTGTGTAATATTTGATGTCTATTATGAATATGTAACCTTGAAGCTCACCCTGCTCAGATCTGTGCCATATTTGCGGTGGAGCTCATCCAGCGTCAATTTGTGGTCATCCTGCAAAGGAACAAATTGGCAAAAATTTTGTCCCAAGAACCGTAAAGTCTTTGAAAGACAGTCTTTAATATTAACTCATCACTTATTATTGCCAGGTATATTTGTATGTTTTATCAGCTTATTTCTTCATTCATTCTTTAAGCGTAGGTTTCACTTCAGTAAACTTTGTTTTTGATATCTGTATAAAAGCAATCATTGAATACAGACCAGGTCCACTTCCTTTTTCAGCTCGTCCATGTCCTTTTCTTTCTTCTTCCCCTTTGACTTCTTCTTGCCATCTTGCTCAGATGTAGCTGCCAGCTGATACTTGTCATGGCCTTTCTGTGCGATGTAAGGGACAGAGGGCAAGTCAACTTTGTGACAAATGCTTAGTAATACTCAATACTGTAATCTTTCACACCAGACTACTATTCTTCAAATTCCTCCTATTATGTTCTGATTTGTTACTGAATGTTAATATTTAAACATAAAAAAACAAGTGTTCAATGGTAAAGTTTCTACCCCTTCAGGAGAACCATAAATCTAGTCCAAGATCACAATGACCCTGAAGTCTATGTCAGGATATTGAATATGCTAGCCAGAATGCCAATGCACCATAGGTCACACACACCATGGGAAAACCTGTCAGCTGGGAGAATCTACAAGCTCACCCCTGGGGGGGAGGGGGGCAGGAATAGAATTAAGCAAAGAGAAAAAAATTAAGCACACTAACCTATGGTCCTCCGATCCAGAGCCTAGTCATCTAATCACTTCAACTAAATTGTGTCAGCAGTTTAAAAATACAATTGTAGAATCCAAAACATGTAAATCACCCCGGAAGAAAGCAGCTGTATCTGATTAACCCTGAGAAAGGCTGCTGACCTAAGAAATCTTTAACAATGATCTTTGCTGACTTCACAGGAAAAGCTGATGTGATGTGATGTGAAAATAAAAACATGCTTTGTCATGAAATAGTCAAATGCTACAATGTATCTAAATATTTTCTGGCATCAGTAACGTAATTGCCTAATCATTGAAATTTAGTTTACTGAGTTTACTGAATAAAAAATTTAAGCCAATTGTTGATAGTATTGCCAAGAAGAACTATACCTTTCACTGCACTAGTTTTAGTTTCTTTTAGAATTGTATGAAGAAGGACAAAGAAAAACAAATAAATAGACCAGAAACTTACATATTACTAACTTTTTAACAACAAAACAAAATGGATGATAAAAAATAATGAGCACTTACCCCAATTCCCATCTTTGCGGCCCTGTTATGCCAGTCAGAAATTTGAACACTGAGTCAAAAAGAATGCCAGAAGTGCTTCAGAGCTGTTAGACTGTACTACAAAGCTAATCACTCCCTCTGTGCCATCTGCAGCACACTCTGAGTGACCCAGGTCATCCCAGCAAACCAGAGATGCTTATATACCCTCCCAGTGCAATCCTTAGAGGGGGGGGTGCAGAAGGGTGGGGCTTGGGGATAACCTTCAGCTTTCATCTCTCAACTTTCATCTCTCCATCTAGGTTAATAAAGTCAGTTGTTTCATTATTGCAGGCCTTCAGGAAAGGAGACAGGAAGTTAGACCACAGACAGACCGATGTGCCGGTTAAGGCTGAATCAGTCAAAAGTAGGATTTGATTTGAGATCCACATAACCATTTTGTTAAAATTCTTGTGAATATGTGCCACCCTACCGCACACAATCTTCAGGGTTCATATATTGCATTAAACATAGACATTTTAAAAACAGACCCATACTGATTTGCCTTTTTAAACCCCCACTTAGAGGAAACATATAGTTTTATAATATTTTTATAATAAAACAATCTAATATTCCAAGCAGAGTTTCCTTTCAAGGACAAATAGTGTGAAGGTCACTTCTGCTTTGTAAGGTTTTCTTCTATATAGGCAAAATTATAAAGCTGTTTAAAATTTTAGAATTGACAGAACTAAAGACAAAAAAAGACAAAACTTGTTCCAATATTTTCACACAATGGTTACTTTATTTTGCACATATGTGGACAATAAAAACTTGCACATCAGTTTCTATGCCTTGGTATCAGCTCTTTTGACTTATCATAAATTTACAAGAAACTTAATCTGTTGAAACAAATGAAGAACAGAAACTATCTGCATTAGGGAATGTTATAAAGAGTCTCAAATTACTTCAATGGCATTCTCACTAAACATGGATTAAATCATTTGTCTGTCACAGAGAAAGAAATCAGTCTTTTAACACTCTTTCATTTGTCTGATAAGCCATTCTTATTAAAGGACTTTAATAAAAGCGGGGCTTTGTTTCAGTCTGCCAACGTAAGATGGAGACATTATGATAAAGGAGTAAAAATAGAGGATATATTTATTTCCCTCAAGTTAAACTCGGACAGATTTGTTAGATATGAAAGTGTTATGAAATATATCTATGTTCACCCTGAAGTAGTTAATCATTTATGTTGAACAATGTGTCTGAATAGTTAATCTGAGTAACCTTATAACCTGTCTGATATATCATAAGCTGCAACACTATTCTTCATGTTTGGTAAAGAACTTATGCCATTTTTCCATTAACCAGCGAAAGGGTTATAGAAAATCTACAGCAGAGAGTGACGGAATTTTGCTGAGGGATATAATTGGCTGTATGGGTGATATCTGGAGGGCAATTAAGTCAGTGGGGCTTTATGGCAGGCTACACTCCTGCTGTTATGCATTAAGGTACACAATCTAAACAAGCAATACACGTTAAGATAATCCAACTATTTATTTTTTTATGTTTTACTGCAGTAGCACAAGTAGTTTGATCAGGGATACAACGGCAGTGCTATTCCTGAGTCGTTCATGGTCCTCCATTTCCCAAAGCACTACACTCAGCAATCCGGCGTCTCTGAAAAAGCATGCATTCACCTGGTCTGAGTATTTCCCTTTCTGCAACATGTGCTGGACATGAGAAAAATTTCACTGCTCTCCGACAACTAATCTTTTTGGAAACACATTAGTGCAGATGCTCATAAACCAAAAAATTTTGTTAGGCCTGCATCAGTGAGCTCTGATTGGTTTGTTCCTAGCTTGTGATTCTTCCCTGATTGGCTCTCTTCATTTCGATGTATCGTTTCCTAGTTGGTTATTCTTTATGGGAATGAACAGTGTTCTTCCTTAATTTTCACGTAAGTAAGCCACAGTGAGCATGGAGGACGTACAGGACTTTTGCTGTGCGGTGAAATTTTTCTCTGTTTCTAGAAAAAAAAAAGATCTGTGGTAGTGTGGACAAAAGAAAATTTGTAAGTTACTAAATGAAAACGTGTTAGTGTGGACAGGCCCAAAGAGGATACAAATGTCTGCTCTTGGTAGAATGGCTGAATGAGAAACAGCATGTGTGATGGCTTTGGGTCAGCAGTAGGACCCTGAGTAAGGAAGCTGACATCAGTTACCTGCGGAAAAAAGAATCAACTTTCTCGTAAGAAATTTACGAGAGGAGACCATCAAGTTCTTTTGGGGAGAATTCGAATAATTGAGTCACAGCTGTGATAAAGTTTCTCAGCATCAAGCTCGATTGCATTCAAAAGCAAATTTCTTTAATTGTTTTATTTCAGCAGCTGAGAATCAGAGAATTCTTTATTGTCTTCAGCTTAACAGCTGGGCCCTGTCTGAGGCACCTGGACATCTCACCATGATGGCACACAGAAAGTGTGTGAAACACATACAGGATGTATATGAAGGAGAGATTTGACCTTGTAGAAAATGGGAGCTTGCCTGTGCTCCCCGCCTGCTCTCTGCTTTGGTTTGGTCTCCATGCGTTTGTTTTGAAAACAGCGCGTTGTTGTCACATATCGATGCTGGGCGGGCAGTGCCTATCGCACCTGCGTGGGTCACATGAGCGCATGGCCGGTGCTGCATGCTGGCTCTGACCTTCCCACAGTCATGCCTTAACCCGTTCACCTCTGCTGTGCAGATGGGGGAAAAGTCATCAACATCTGTAGTGAAGTACTTACTAATAAGTGCTACTTAATCAGGGCTGTGGATTTTAATATCATATTTTAATAAATAATCATATTTAAAATAATGATGTAAAAGGTTCTAACATCTAAAATAAAATTGCAGGAATGGTTTTATTACCCAATTGTAGCATTGTAAAGCATGCATTAAGGTGCCAGACATGTATTATGTATTTTGTATGGTACAAACATATAGCATATTGTTAAGTACATGTTAAACTGATAAAGACACAATAGTTCCTGCATGATATGTAGGTTGATTTCATCTTTGTTTTCAAGTGCACCATGTGTACAATGATACTTTTCATTGTAAAATAATTTCATATAAAAAGTCACCTAACTACAGGGGTGAATTTACTACTACAGTTAAATCTTAGTAGGAGGTGGCTAAACAAAAGTGGGTGGCCATGCTACCAATGTTTTGTGTTGGGAACACTAAACGGATTGCATGGGGGTAAACAACAGCCAGGCTTAGTTGACTGTGAAATTGCTGTTTTCTCTCATTTACAGAGGCTTTGCTTCACTTTTTACCGGGAACGTAACCCTCTGAGCATTTGTTTACAGTCAATTAATGAAGATGAGAACAAAGTTGAGTGTAAATGTAACCAATGTTTAAGTGGAGCTTTAAGGCAGACTTTTTTGCGTGCACCTCCAGCTTGTGCGTCCTGCAAACTCACCTTTTCCATCAGTCAGCCCTGTAGCCCCACACCTCCCAGCATGGGGATCTGCACCCTGTTCTGTATGCAGAGTTTGCATCTACCCTAATAGCTTCTTAATCTAACTATTGGCTATGTATAATAAATACTCCTCTGTCAATAAGGCTGCTGGAATCATTTCATTGTTTCTTTCAGTAACCACCTATTTATATGCTTCTTGTAACTGCTATGCATGATATACATACAGGGGAACGCATTGTTATTCCAGTTATGCTAATTTAGTCACATATGATTATTGAGACCACATGAATTATGCTTTGAGAAAAGAGAGGCTGACTTTTTAGAGCAATGTGGGGCTCATCTGAGCTGATTATATTTATTCTACAGATAAAATGGTCCTTACGGATGACACTGCAGTTGTAACACACTGGGGTGGCTACTCTGACCAGCTGTTTAAAGCTGATCTTCTGGCTAGGATGTTGGACATCTCTGGGTCCACAGTTCTTGAGGCTGATCCTCCAATCAGCTGCGAACCATCTAATTTCACCGAGATTGCATGGGTGGTGAATCAGCTGGAAGTAGGGAAGACCGCAGGGATCTCTGGTATCCGGGTTGAACTTCTCCAAGCTGGTAGAAAGGCTGTCCTCCTGGCATTGCCAGCAATCTTTGCTTCCATTTGGAAGATTGGCGTCATCTCAAAAGACTAGAAAACGGGACTTGTTGTCCCTATCTGGAAAGGGAAGGGTGATTGCCCAGATTGTGGCAACTACAAGGGGATAACACTGCTCTCAGTGCTAGGGTCATCCTTAACAGGATCCGTGATCACTTGCTCGCCTACCAGAGACTGGAGTAGTCTGGTTTAACACCTAAGAAGTCTACCTGGCTCTGAGGGTTCTCACTGAGCGCAAACATGCATATCAACAGCGGTTTTTGGCAGCCTTTGTCGATTTTCGTAAAGTGCTTGACTCAGTTGATCAAGCTGTTCTGTGGGACATCCTGAGACTTTGCAGGACCCCCCTGAAGTTGCAGGATGTCATGGCCGGCCTGTACACTGGTGCTGTTAATGGTGTGCAAAGTGGAGGAAGAACCTCTGCGTTCTTCCCAGTTGATTCTGGGGTTTGTCAGGGGTTTATTCTTACTCCTACTGTATTCATTGCTTCATGGACTGGGTGTTGGGCAGGGTCATGGGGTCCTGCAGCTGTGGGGCATCTGTTGGTGAAGAAAGATTCACTTATCTTAACTTTGCTGATGATGCTGTGATCTTCATGGAGTCAATGGAGGCTCTGATCGGGGTTCTCAAGAGACTGAGCGAGTAGTCTGAGTATCTGGGCTTGCAAGTGTCCTGGATAAAAACTAAGATTCAGCCCTTTAATGATTTCTTGGGCACATCCATCAGTAGAGTGTGTCTGTGGGGAGAATGTCATCCTCCTCGAGAGATTCACTTACCTCGACAGCGACATTCATGTCTCTGGTGAATCTTCCTTTGAAGTCAGTAGACAGATTGGGAGAGCATGGGGGGTCATGAAGTCGCCGGAAAGTGGTATGTGGCACTCCCAATATTTTTGCAAAATGATGAAGGTCCAAATCTTTGGATTAGATTGAATTTGAATTGAATTATTTTCAAAATAAACTAAATTAATAAAATTTCAAAGGCCTGTAGTTTCAAAACTATTAGAGATATAGACCTAATATTTTGGATTTCTCCATAATTTTGGTGTAGGAGCATCTGTGATTTTTTTTCAGGGGAGTCTGAGAGGGTGACTTGAGAAATATTTCTCTGACTGGGTGATTTGTTATGGAATGACTCACCCATTTTCCTGCAACCAGAGGAGAGTCCCAAGATAGTGTAAACAGGTTACTAACAGTCATAACAAAATGTAGGAGAGGATTTCCATGATACAAGTCACATCATTGTGTTTTGTCCAGTGACTAGAAACAAATTGCAGAATGAATTGCTGAGCACCATGAATCTTTCAGTGATGCAGGCATCATCAAGTAGCTGGGCTATAAAAGCCTGAGAAATAGTCCAAACGAATGACTTTGTGGTCTGTGGGGCAGATTTGTGAACCATTCTGCTGATTGCAATGTGCCCTGGGGCTCATTCCACCACAATGTCACCTCTGGTGTGCCAACAGAGCTGGAGGGAGGTGTTTGGAAATGATACTGCCCCTGCGAAGATACAGCTGGAAGTGTTTAATGCACTGGAACACTCCTTAATGAATTATTATTATTTACTGCTACTTTGCAGGTTCTTTTATGCAAAGCATCATACAGCCTCATACTATATTAATTTATGCGGCTGTTTAATTTAATTAAGCAAATTAGATTAAGTACCTTGCAGAAGACCAAGCCTTTTTGGATTCAAACATAAAAGCCTTTTTGTTATTGCTTTACATAATGTAGTTCTGTTCAGTGACACTTATGCCTGCTCCTCAGCTTACTGCAGGCTAACTCTTTAACCTCTACTGCCATCTTAACATCCCTGTCCTGTATCACTCTCAAATCACATTACTGGGACCTGCAATGTTTTCCATTCTGGGCATCTCCATCCAGCTCATACTTTTTCCTCTCTGCGGTTGAACTGGTCACTGTTGCTCCATTGTCCTTGAGTTGCCTCTCTGCTTGGTTACTCTCTAGATTCAGTGAGAGTCCTTGTTCCATTCCTCCATCCTGCTATTTATTCCAAAGTAACTGAAGCATTTAAAACACTTTGGTGCAGGAATCATTTACCCATAATAGTATATTCAGTAAAAGGATGAATATTTAAAGAATCTGCACTACCACTATACTCCTCCCCTTTATAAAGAAGGTCCCTGTGACATGGAAAAGTACAAGAAAAGTAGCATATTGACTTCTGTTTAAGGGAGAAGAAATCACAATGTTATTTAGAAAAATCTCTTCATTATGGACTAAAAGATTACTAAGAAATATTTTTGATGTGGTTGGTTCAAGCTTTTTGGAGTGTTCAGTGACCTGTAATCAGGTGGACCCCTCAAATAGTGTATTTGTTACCCATTTACACATGAACACATATATTTATGCTTGGGGGAACAGACTAGAAGTTTAAAAGCAGATTGATATCTGAACCATAATTGCCTCCAGGCAGTCAATCATTCCATTGCTCACCAGCCCACCTGACATTTTACGGTGATGGAGTTTATGATATTTGCAGTGTTTTCAGCTGACTGAACTTCAACGCTCCTGGTGCAAATAAACTGGCAATTATTTATAGGTCTGTTTCCTTTAGTGGAAGTTTTGCTGGGTGCTCAGATAACACAAGCACCTGTTACAGTTTGACATTACACCCCCCCCCCCCCAGGAGTGATCACAGTAGCCTTCTACTATAATATAAGGCTCTTTCATCTGAGGAGTAATAACATTTTACATTATAATTTAATATCATATCATCATAATTCCTTCAATTTCTTGTTGTGTGTCACATTCAAATTTTTACAGTATGTGCTACACAGGATAAAAGAATATTGGGTAAGTCTCAGGTTCTGATAAGAATAGTAAACAGCTCTTCACCCTGTAAGAGTGCAGTGCTGCTGTGTAATAAACACATAATTGAAACATTACCAAAACCAGTACTATGTCACTGACACTGTGTAACAAAACACACTTCACACTAATACATTGAACAGTTTATCACACATTAGTCAGTTTTGCTCTGTGACACCAAAGTGATATTATAAGAGTCACAAATAATATATATCATCCTAGTTCACTTCCACTTGTGTTCAATTGAGCTGGATTTGCTTAGCCTCCAAAAAAAGTGGCAGGTCCTGTAAGGCCCCCTTACTAGGTGATACATTCCAAAGTAGTGCCAATGGACAACTAGGAACTTTCAGGACTTTTAGAAGTTCTGGGAAAGCACAAAGAAAGTGATGTGTGACACCAGCGGTAAAGGGAGGACCCTCTGATACCACCAGGTTCGGGGATTGCTGTTGCGACAGACACCAACAACCTTACGGCCACAGCTCAGAAATGTCGCCTCAGTAATGGAGTCCTGGAACATGACCCATTCAGGCTCAATGTCCCCTGTACAGTACCGTTTACATACAAGGCTCTTCACACGGCCTATGAGAGAGAGTCTTGTGAGATTCCTAGGTAGGCTTGGGGTTTCAAAGCTTAGGGGCGGTTTCGGGTTCAGATCGGGGGGGCCATTCCTCCCAATCACGCCACTCCAGGTCTCACTGTCATTGCCCACGTGAGCATTGAA
>JAAGVU020000035.1:365561-376247 GCA_011763525.2 Mormyrus iriodes
GAGACTGATTCCTTCAGCAAAGGTTTCCTGTCCCTCCTGGACTCTGTTGAATGTTACCAACACATAACGGGACCAACAATCATACACTAGACTTGATTATCACTCACGGAGTTTATGTCCACCATGAATCCGTCTGTCCATTGAATAAGTCCTTCTCTGACCATTTTCTAATCACCTTCATGATTGAGTCTCCCTCTTTGACTATGGCAGAGAAGATTATGATGACATGTCACCTAAATGATATAAACTCCCAACGATTTATAAATGCGGTAAGTAATGTGAACTTCTTGTCTCGCTCAGATGTCAACAAAGTCACCCATGACTTTAATACAGTAGTTAGTCAGATTTTAGACGAAACACTGCCTTTGAAAAATAAGGTGGTAAAAACCACCAGACACTCCCCATGGTTTAAAGATCACAAACGTCCTTATAAACAGGAGTGACACAGATTGGAGCGCAAATGGAAATCCACAGATATAGAAGTGTTCAAGTTAGCATTATCCGACAGCTTGCAACAATACAAGTAAGCCCTTTACATGGCACGTTCAGCCTATTACTTCAACCTTATTGATCGCAATAGAAATAACCCTAGCTAACAGGTCTGGATGCTGTTCAGCTATATTGCTATTTCAATATTAGTTTAAGTACTAGAACTCGTGGCCATAAATGGAAATTAGTGGAAGAATATTTTAAAATGAATTTGAGGAAGCACTTCTTTACACAGCGTGTAGTTAAAGTGTGGAATAGTCTTCCTGCTACTGTAGCGCAAGCTAATACCGTGGGTTCCTTTAAATGAGAGCTAGATGAGATTTTAACAACTCTGAGCTATTAGTTAAGTTCTCCCCAAACGAGCTTGATAGGCCAAATGGCCTCCTCTTGTTTGTAAATTTCTTGTTCTTATGTTCTAATAGTTCACCTAACAAATAAGGCTGAACCTGTACCACTGAGAAACTACAGTAGTGAACATTTTATGGACTACTTTAATGATAAAATTACAAACATTAGGCTTCAAACATGTTCAAATGGCCCAAAATTAACTCCACTGCAAGTGGAAGGTGAATACACCCTTCATGTTTTTGAATTAATTGATGAACAAGAGTTAAGAACTATTATAAATAAGACCAAACCGACTATTTGTCCACTGGACCCGATCCCCACTAAGCTCCTTAAAGAATACCTGGGAGTTCTGCCAAGACCTATAACTGCCATAATGAATGTGTCCCTGTCTGCAGGTGATGTGCCTGACCATTTTAAAGTAGCAGGAATCAGACCACTATTGAAAACCAAGTCTGGATCCACAGGAGCTCATTAATAACAGACCTGTCTCTAGTGTACCATTTTTGTCAAAAGTTCTGGAGAAGATAGTGGCTGCTCAACTTCAGTCATACTTGAAGACACACAACATACTGATAGTTTCCAGTCGGGCTTCTGTCCAGGACACAGCACTGAAACTGCCTTAACTAAAGTCGTAAATGTCATAACAATGGTAACTGATGCTGGCAGCGCAACTGTGCTAATGTTTCTGGACCTTTCCTGCAGCCTTTGATACGGTTGACCATTTCACCCTATTAAAAAGACTCAAATCTGAAGTTAGATTGTGCGGAATGGTATTGAAGTGGTTTAAATCGTATTTGACTAATCCTTATCAATATGTTCAGGTGTCAAAAAATTATACTCCATCGTCTATGTCATAAGTCAAATATGGAGTGCCACAGGGATCAGTGCTTGGTCCTTTACGGTTTTCTCTCTACATGCTGCCATTAGGTAAAACAATGAGAAAACATAATGTTGATTATCATTCCTATGTCGACGACACCCAAATATACATCTCTGTCATGCCTAACAATTCCGCACCTATTGTCAATCTAGCTAAGTGCCTCAATGAAGTCAAGTCCTAGATGGCTGAAAACGTCTTATTATTAAATGCTCAGAAAACTGATGTACTGTTGTTTGGTGGCAATTCCATAGATAGGATTGCCATAATGTCTGCACTCCACTCCAGAGGGCTGAACTTTTCCCTCAGCAACTCAGCCCGTAATCTAGGTGTCATCTTAGATACAAGCCTCTCATTCACATCACATGTGGATGCAGTATTGATGCAGTGTCAATGCATGTTCTGATCACTCATGCTCTCTGCCTTCCCACGTGTCCGGGTGGTGCCCAGGGAGGGCACCATCTGAGCTAGAGTCCTGTTTCGGTCCCATGGATGGGTGACATCGTGGATATGACTTTGAACTGTAACGTCGTGGGTGCAGACTCCAGTCTGCCACCTGACACAGGTCAACGTGGAGAATAAACTCATTGTTGGACTTGGCATGAACATAATCACAGCTTACACCTTGCTTTTAGAAAGCAAGCCCACTCTTTTCTGTACAATAATGTTAACATGCCCAGGAGGTTTGGGCAGCCAGTTGACCTTGGATCCCCAGAGTTTTTTTTTCTCCTTACTTTGGAGTTTTTGGTTCCTCTCCTCTGTTGTCATCTGACCTTCCTTCTTTCTTTAGTTATATTCTTTGTCTTTCCTTTTTCCTATTTTATTCGTATTCTCCTAAATATCATGTAAAGCGCTTTGGGGCGACTCTGTTGTGAAATTGAATTAATTTAAGCACGTTTCTGTACTGATGTTGGCTCTCCTGAGTGTATGTTTCAGACATATATGATATATGTAGTGAAATTACTGGTTTTGGATGAACTGTGTCCAATTCAATCCAGGCACTACTGAGTCCCATCAATGGCTTGTTTGTGAATATTCATAGCATTGTATTCCCTGGAGAGCCCTGTCATTTGGGCTAGCCATTTAAGTGGTAATTGTCCCACACATACTAACTTGTACAATTTGTAGACGTACTGGATGGATCATCGGGAAATATGAAAGTGGAGTACAATTTCTAGAATGACTGGAAATATAAAAATTAATAAATGTGCTTTCACCTGAGTGCTGTAAGTCCTTGTTGTGATATGTAGGTCTGAAAGTATACTTATTAATTTATTGCACATTTCACTTATATGTTCCAAATTAGGCACCAGCTTAGCCCTGGCACCAGCACCGCACTGGTGGAGAAGGGGTATCTGTGGCTTACCATTGTGAGGTTCCAGGGAGTCTGGTTCACAGCCCTGGTGCTGGACTTTCCCAGCCCATGCATTCTGCTAGGCAGCAGTGCCCACCCTACACTCTGCTGACTTTGTCGCTGACTTTTGAAAAGTCTAACATTTTACGGACTACTGTTGACCTGGTTCATGTGTTATGTTTTGGTAATTTGTTTGCTATGTTTAAGGTATGCTGCTACCCTCTCTCACAGTTGTTCTAACCTTTTGTTCCAGATTGCAAGGTCTCAACCTATCCATGGAGCCAGAGGAGGCTGCTAGAGAAGAAAGGTGCTCATGCCAGTGATCTATTAGGTTTTTTACAGTATGGTTTACATGGTATAAGATAAGATAATATAAGATTAACTTTATTAACCCCACAAAGGGAAATTTCAGAGTTACAACAGCAGTTATAGACAGGATCAGACAATACACATGACATAAGAACACAGTAAGAAAAGACATAAAAATATAAATAAAAATAACAACAACAACAACAACAATAATAATAATAGTGCAATGATGCGGAGAAAGATAAGGCGGCCTCTACAGTTCAAGTGTGAGCGCCCACTGAGAGCAGTGGTGATTGTTGTTGTATGTACGTAAACTGGGACATGTCTGGTCTTCTTCCAGTTCAGTTCAATTTTATTTGTATAGCATATTTTCACAACATTATATTGTCTCAAAGTGAATTACATTATCCCCGCCCAAAGCCCCAGTGAGCAAGCCAGAGGTGACAGCGGCAAGGTAAAACTCCCTAGACGGAAGAAACCTTGGGAGGAACCAGACTCAAAGGGGGAGCCCATTCTGCAGGGGCCAGCAGAGTCAAATGAACAAAATGACAAAATCCTAATTTATATAGTCCAAATTTTATGCTTTGAGTCTCAATGCAGAGGGCAGGTATATGATGGCAGGCAGGTGCTGGTGCTGTTTCTCATGGCAGCAGCAGCAGGGCATACAGGAGAGACGTCACAGGTAGTAGAGGCGTTGCAGACAACAGGGTAGGCAGAATATCATTTTATTTTGTGTGGGGGGGTGTACTCCAGGCAGCACACTCCAGGAGGGATGGGGGAAATAAAAAGTGCTTTAGCCAAATTAGGGGGAGACTAGAGGCAGTGCAAATAGTTAGGTGACTGCAATATTGTTCTCATCTGGTCTCTATATTCCCTCATGAGCCATGGCTCTGTGTGTTTTTGTTAATAGAGATGGTCAGTGTCCATATAAGTGTTGCTGCGAGTTATTTCAACCCAAGGCCATAACTGTAATACACACCCCATTATTCAGATGTGCTCACAATGTCCCCCTTCCCAATATATATTATAATTACGACCTTGGTCCCCACTCATATTGACCTTATTCTCTTTCATGGTGTGTTCATTTTCATTATTGTCCTGAGAAATTACTGGGAATCGAAAACCCTCCTCCTATTTACCTCAGTACAGATTTGTACATCCATAGAAATTAAGCTGTAAAATATCTTTCTTTCATATACTTTTAATGCTAGTATTGGTGAAGGATGTACCTGGGCAGTTCAGTAATTTGTTTTGGGAAATGACAACATAAGTTAATGTGTCCTTCACATATCAATAAATGTAATCACACATAGGGTATTATCAATATTCAGCATCTTTTTTTTCATAAAATTGCTCAAACAAATCATCCAAGTTAACTAATTTTCAAAGTAGCGTTGATTATAATTAAGGTCAGATAATACTGCATGGGAGAAATATGAACCAATGACAATCGCATAGTTAGATAGACTGATTCTGATTCTGGAACTATCTTAGTTATCCAGTATGATGTAATAAGCTGTTCCAAGTATTTTAAGACAAAATGGTTAGAAGTTAAACAGTAAGTAATCACTGGGACTTGAAAAGCTCCTAAATAAAACATACACTTTCAATAGGTCAACTAAGGGAATAATAATAATAATAATAATAATAACAGTTTATAAGGTCTCTCAAAAATTCACTGAACCAATTTAATCTTCACAGCATAGGTATGTGAAATCAAAATAGTTTTGGTGGGAAAAAATCCGGAAGAAAGTCCGATAAAGGCCAGAGAAACTTCTACTTTTAACAATATTCATGTTCATGACTGAAGTAATAGAAAAGGAAAAATGGTGTCTGTGAAAGAACAACAAGGATAAAAAGAGCACTTTCCTTTCACAGTTTTCACAGGTCTACATCAAAGGGTCTGTTTTATCTAATGTAGCCTTTGATCATTTTCAAGTCACCCGAAGGCGCTTTACATGATGACTTTTACATGATATTAAGAGAGAGTAATACAGAATAGGGAAAAGGAAAGACAAATAAATTAGCTAAAGAAAGAAAACCAGATGACAACAGAAGAGACGAACCAAAAACTCCCAAGTAAGGATAAAAAAAACCTTTGGGGGCCCAAGGTCAACTGGCTGCCCAACCCCCCTGGGCATGCTAACATTATTGCACAGAAAAGAGTGGGCTTACTTGCTAAAAGCAAGATGTAAGCTGTGATTATGATCATGCCCACTGCATACCCACTGCAAGTCCAACAATGAGTCTGTTCTCCATACTGGTCTATATAGGGTGGGAGTCTGGAGGATGCACCCACGATGTTACAGTTTGTTAGTCAAATTCACGATGTCACCCACCCATGGGACCAAACCAGGACTCCAGCCCAGATGGTGCCCTCCCCAGGCACCACCCGGACATGTGGGAAGGCAGAGAACATGAATGGTCAGAACATGCATTGACATATTAATGGACAAGCATAGTAGATAAAAATGGCATGTACAACAACACCAGCAGCCATAGTTATGGTGTGTTATAAGTTAAGTTGTGGGTAAGCTAAACTGAAATAATAGGTCTTCAGTCAAGATTTACAGACTGAAACTGATTCGGCATCCCGAACATAGGTTAATAAACCATTCCACAATATAGGGGCCCTGTAGCAGAATGCTTTACCGCCAACTGTCACTTTATTTATATGTGGAACGACAAGGAAACCTGCATTCTGTGATATGAGTGGACGATGTGGCTTGTAAACTTGAAGTAACTCTGTCAGGTAGGCAGGTGCTAGACTTTTAAGTACCTTATATGTAAGTAGGAGAACTTTGAAGTCAGTCCTGACTGCTGACCTCAACTGGGTATATAGATGGGTGATGGAAGGAATATTATGAGGATCTCCTAAATCCCACTGATACGCCTTCCTTGGAGGAAGTAGAACTGGAAGACTTGGAGGACTTGCCCATCTCTGGGGCTGAGGTCTTTATAATAGTCAAACAACTACTCATTGGCAGGGCTCCGGGGGTGGATTAATTCTTGAAAGCTCTTGATGTTGTTGGGCTGCACATTCTATTTCCCCTACTCCTCCTGGGGTGTGCTGCTTGGAGAACCCATATTATCAAGGTATTCTGCCTGCCCTGCTGCCTGCGATATCTGCACTACCTGTGGCATCCTCCCAGCGTGCTCCACCTTCTATCATTGTCATCTATCCTGTCTGGCCTGCTGCTGTTCCACTGTTCATCCTACTATTTGAAGAAGCACCAACACCTTCCTGCCATCAAGTCAAGTCAATTTTATTTGTATAGTGCATTTTCATAAAATAACATTGTCTCAAAGCACTTTACATAATCTCCGCCCAAAGCCCCCAGTGAGCAAGCTAGAGGCGATAGCGGCAAGGAAAAACTCCCTAGAAGGAAGAAACCTTGGGAGGAACCAGACTAAAAGGGGCAACCCAACCTCCAGGGGCAAGCAGGGGAGGTCAAATTATATTGTCACCAAGCAGAGGGCAGGCAGGAACCTCAGATCCAGGAGGAACAATGTGGATTCCGTCCTGGTCACGGAACTCTGGACCATCTCATCACCCTCACAAGGATACTCAAGGTGTTCATGGTCCATGTGTTTTATGGACTTGTAAAAGGCATACGACCGTGTCCCTCGGGGAGTCCTGTGGGGGGTGCTCCAAGAGTATGGGGTATGGGGTCTCTTGTTGTGGGCCATCAGGTTCCTGTATAAACGGAGCGAGAGTTTGGTTTGCATTGCCAGCAGTAAGTCAGACTTATTCCTGGCCAGGGCTGCCCTTTGTCACCCATTCTGTTCACACCTCTTATGGACAGAATTTCTAGGTGAGGTAAGGGGTGGAGGGGCTATGGTTCGGGGACCTCAGGATTGCATCTTTGCTTTTTGCAGGTGATGTGGTCCTGTTGGCGTCATCGGGCTTTGACCTGCGGCATGCACTGGGATGGTTTGCAGCTGAGCGTGAGGTGGCCGGGATGAGGATTAGTACCTCCAAATCTGAGGCCATGGTTATCAACTGTAAAAGGGTGGATTGCCCTCTCCAGGTGGGGAATGAGTTACTGCCTCAAGTGGAGGAGTTCAAGTATCTCTGGGTCTTGTTCACAAGTGATGGAAAAGGGAGCGAGATATTGATAGCCGGATCAGTGCAGCGTTGGAAGTAATGTGGATGCTGCACCTTTTTGTTTTGGTGAAGAGAGAGCTCAGTCAGAAAGCTACGTTCTCAATTTACCGGTTGATCTACGTTCCTACCCTCAGCTATGGTCATGAGCTCTGGGTAGTGACTGAAAGAATGAGATTGTGGGTACAAGCGCCCGAAATGAGCTTCCTCTGCAGGGTGACTGGGCTCAGCTTTAGAGATAGGGTGAGGAGCTTGGACATTTAGGAGGGGCTCAAAGTAGAGCCACATCTCCTCCGCATTGAAAGGAGCCAGTTGAGGTGGTTCGGGCATCTAACTAGGATGCCTCCTGGACGGCTCCCTTGGGAGGTGTTTTGGGCGTATTCAACTGGGAGGAGGTCCCGGGGTGGACCCAGGACATGATGGCGAGATTGTCTGTCGGCTGGCCTGAGAACGCCTTGGTATTCCCCTGGTGGAACTGGAAGAGGTGGCCGATGAGAGGGAGGTCTGGGCATCCCTGCTTAGACTTTTCTTAGTACTATTTTTAGCTTTTTTAAAATTTTATTTATGTAGTTAATATTGGTGTTTCAAACAGGGGAAGCTGGCTAGTCCCCCCCACTACCTAGTTTTAAATAAACCAACAAACTTTATGAACCTCCTAATAAACAAACCTTACTAACAAAACAAGACTCAAAAATACTGTATTTACAGTAGGCTATGTATGACTGAATCGAAAAAATGAAAAAACTTAATTTGGCAAAAATCCGTATGGGATTGAACTGGAAATGCTCCAATGCCAAAGTATAATTTGAAATGCTGTCAATCAAAAAGAGGCCTCTTTGGCAGTTCCACTAATCATCATGCAGCAGTCCAGCATCCTGGCCAGCCCACTGCCCCATTTACTCCCAAAAACGCTGAGCTTGCCTGGAAATGACGTTTTGAAGCAATTGTCGAATAAATGTTTAGCTTTGCTGCCCTGAAAGCAGAAGTGTCATTGAAGTCCAGTGAAGCTGCACTTCAGTGGGTTTTATCAGACTGTACTGCCATGGCAATGTAATGTATGCGAGAAAAATCACGTTGGACGACCTGCGAGAAGTTACGAGTACGAGTAATGACTGTGGGTGAGAGCTCAGATGGGTTTTGGACCAACGTCAAGTTGGAAGGACTTTCAGTAAAGATGCAAATAGACGCCGGATCAAAGGCATCCTTAGTGTCCTATAAAGTCTACAGGAAATGCATGAGACATCTTCCTCTACCTCCTTCGGACACTGTCTTCAGAGCATATATGGGACACCCAGTGTACATGAAAGGGATGACAGATGTACTGGTGCAGTGCAATGATCAGACTGTGAGACTTCCAGTCTACATTACAAAAGGAAACTATGCAGCCATAATGGGACGTTTGTGGTTAAAGGCAATCCAGCTTAACTGGCAAGAGGTGAGGAAAATGTCAGACAGTTCAACAGAGCTGCAGCTGATAATGGAAAAGCACAAAGAGGTCTTTCATGATGAACTGGGCAGCATGAAAGATATTTCAGTGAGGTTACATGTGAAGCCTGGTACCAAACCGGTGTTTTTGAAAGCACGACCAGTGCCGTATGCTATCAGACCGAAGGTGGAAGCTGACTTGGATGCTATGGTCCAGAATGGGGTTTTGGAGCCTGTAACAACCAGTGAATGGGCCACGCCCATTGTCCCGGTACCAAAGAAAAATGGTGGAATCCGGACCTGTGGAGATTTCAAAGTAACCCTTAACCCTGACTTAATAGCGGAACAGCACCCGCTTCCTCTGATTGATGACTTGTTTGCTGGACTGAGTGGAGGTCAGAAATTCAGTAAAATAGATCTAAGTCAGGTTTACCTTCAAATGCAGGTGGATGAACAGTCGCGTGAAATGCTGACTATCAACACACATAAGGGACTCCTCAGATACTGCAGACTGCCTTTTGGTATCACGTCAGCCCCAGCTCTGTTTCAACGAGCTATGGATCAGATCCTCAGTGGTTTACCAGGGGTACAGTGCTATCTGGATGATATTCTATGTATTGGAGCAAACGACGAAGAACACCTGTGTAATTTGGATGCCATACTTCAAAGATTGAGAGAGTACGGTTTAAGAGTTCGCAAGGACAAATGTGAGTTCTTTCAACCATCTGTGGAATACCTTGGACATGTAATTGATGCTAAGGGACTTCGCACGGCACCCTCCAAAATCACAGCCATTGTGGAGGCACCCCCGCCTCAAAATGTCAGCCAATTGCGATCCTTTTTAGGGTTATTGAACTATTATAGGCGTTTCATCCCTAATTTAGCATCACTGATCAAACCATTGCATGAACTGTTACATCAGGACAAGACGTGGAAATGGAGAGCCAGCTGCCAGGACGCTTTCAAGAAAGCTAAAGAAGTGCTGACTACATCCGAGATCCTGACCCATTTTAATTCATCACTCCCACTTCAGCTTGCTTGTGACGCGTCTCCATACGGAGTGGGGGCAGTCATCTCTCACATACTGCCAAACGGTGAAGAAAAACCTATTGCTTTTGCCTCCAGGACATTGAATAAAGCAGAGACTAACTATGCTCAGTTGGAAAAAGAGGCACTGAGTATTGTTTTTGGAGTGCGGAAGTTTCATCAGTACTTGTATGGGAGGCAGTTTACACTCCTGACGGATCACAGACCTCTCACAACCATCTTGGGGCCACACACTAGGATACCGTCTCTCGCTGCATCACAACTGCAGAGATGGGCCTTGCTGTTATCCGCTCATTCTTACGACATTAAGTACTGTAAATTGGACACCCACTGCAGCGCTGATGGGTTGTCCAGACTGCCACTCCCTGTCACAAAGTCAGATTCAAACACCGTGGACATATTCTACTTCAGAGAAGTGGAAAGAGCGCCTGTTTCAGCTGTGCAGGTCAAAAAGAAGACTTGTAATGATCCTGAGTTGTCAGAAGTCATGGACATTGTTGTTAAGGGTCGGGCCCCTAGCAACAGTGTACACCCGAAGCCTTACCTTAGCAGGGGGCTAGAGCTTTCTGTCCAGTCGGGATGTTTGCTATGGGGAAGGTGAGTGATGATGCCACTGTCACTTTGTGTGAAAATGTTGCAACAGCTTTATGCAGGACATAGTGGAATAGTAAGGATGAAAGAAATCGCGAGAAGCTATTTCTGGTGGCCAGGCATGGACAGACAAATCGAAGA
>JAAGVU020000035.1:406263-419917 GCA_011763525.2 Mormyrus iriodes
TCTGAGCAAATATACATTTACTACCCAGATAAATGGCTTTAAACATTTCTTTTCACTGCCTGAGACTTTTGCACAGTACTGTATATCGTTTGTAATGTTGGTACAAATGGAACTTATTTTAGTTACCATATTGTAAACATTAACATTACTCATCTATATGAGTTGGTGTTAATGGTTAGAACGTAAACTAATGTTGAGTCTTGTAGAGCTAGCTTGAACGGGATAGAGAATGTCAGCAAGTTCATTAGTTGACGCATAATTTAGCCAACTGACTAACAAAAAAATCGGCAGGCTATAATATTAGTTCTTGCATGTCACTGACCAGGGCCAGTCATATTCTTAGTGTGTTTACAGGAATTTAATAACCCAGTAATGGTTGGTGTATGACCTGTAACCCCATTACTCAAGTGCCCTGCACCTTCTGTTTTAGAGGGAATTTCAACATTATTTTGTGCTGAAGTTTATGTTTGTCATTTTGACCCCAAAATTTTTACTACAAATGCATATCAGGTCCAAACATGTGAGCTGAGTAGGAGTGAGCACGGAGCGGGAGCGGAAGGATTTTCAGCCGGCGTCACCTGCTAACATCTTGAAATTAATCATTTCTGCTTGAACGTGGATTTGGCTACTCAGTTAGCCAGGCTACAGTTTAAGCTAAAATTAAAATATAATGCAGATTGTTTTCTATTTAGGAGCGAACAGTGAGCGATTTCTTGGAGTGGGGTGAAAACTGACCCAAGCGACTGAACGGGGGTGTGGGGGAGTGTACTGCTACATGAGTGATGAGCAGAAATTCTCATCGTTCTACCCCACTCACATGCTCTGGTTCCAAATATCAGTTATCAGTCTCTCTGATTACTAATAATCAGTATAAACCATATCAGCTGGTTGATTCACTGTAGCAGCATTGCAAGAGTGATCTACAATACTGAAAAGTTCTCAAACTTAATTCACACCAAAACTCATTATTTTGCTGAATTTTCATGCATTTATAAATAAATGACAGCACATTACAAACAGACAGATTCAGGGAATACACTGGCTAGAAGAAACCCTCAAAATTTTTTGTAAATTTCAAGTGATTGGTGTTTTAGGATCATTTCAGCAAGTATTAAATCTGAATGTGAGAGAACATCTTCACTGCACAGTAATATTAGAAAAGGCCGCATTTTTGCTGATTCTAGTCCCTCATTTCTGGATATAAAGATTTAACTGAGATTACATTGTTTCTGAGATGTAGCTCAGATTTTACAGCTTCTTAACATAAAGAGACAGCAGGCATGCACACTGAGGGTAGAGTTCATTATAAAGAAGACCCTACCTTTTTCATGAATACATACACTATATGGACATATGTATTGGGACACACATCTTAATCATTGAATTCAGGCATTTCATTCATACTCATTGCCACAAGTGTATAAAACAGAGCACCTAGCCATGGGGTCAGGTTTACAAACATTTATGAAAGAATGGGTTGTTCGGAAGAACTCAGTGAATTCAGGCGTGGTACTGTCATAGGATGCCACCTTTGTAGTAAGTCAATTCGTGAAATTTCTTCCCTGCTTAGATATTCCAGGGTCAACTAGAAGTGGAAGCATTTAGGAACAACAGAAACTCAGCCACAGAGCAGCAGACCATTTAAAGTAACAGACTGGGGGTCGCCAAGTGCTGAGGTGCATAGTGTGCAAAAGTCACCAACACTCTGTTAACTGAATAACTGCAGTGTTCCAGACTTCCTCTGGCATTAACCCCAACACAAAAACTGTGCACCAGGAGCTTCATGGAATAGGCTACCACAGTTGAGCAGCTGCATGCAAGCCTTACATCACCAAGTCCATTGTCAAGCGACAGATAGAGTGGTGTAAAGCATGCCGCCACTAGACTCTGGAGCAGTGGAAACGTGTGAAAACACTGGAGTGATGAATCACGCTTCTCTGCAGGCAGTCTGATGGACAAGTCTCAGTTTGGTGGATACCAGAAGAATGTTGCCTGCCTGACTACATTGTGCCAACTGTGAAATTTGGTGGCGGAGGGATAATGGTATGGGGTTATTTTTCAGGGGTAGGGCTAGGCTCCTTTGTTTCCCGTAGAATTCTTAATACTTTAGCATACCAAGGCATTTTGGACAATTCTATGCTTCCAACTTTGTGGGAACAGACTTTTTTCTGTTCCAGCATGAGCGTGCCCCAGTGCACAAAACAAAGTCCATAAAGACATGGTTGGGTGTAGAAGAACTTGATGGGCCTGCTCAGGACCCTGACCTCAACCCCATCAAACACCTTTCGTATGACCTATAATGGAGATTACAAGACAGGCCGTCATATCCAATTGTGCCTGACCTAACAAATGTTCTTCTGGATGAATGGGCAAAAATTCCTAGACGCACTCCAAAATCTTGTCCATACAATGTATACATTTTAACTGCTTGGTCAATCTAATCATTTCTTCCATGCTTACCTGGGGACTTTACCCTGTTGCCGTGGTGATAAAGCCACACCTCTGGCTATCTGAATGGACAAGTCACATGCCCCGCTGCTTTACAGCTGTTTAAAGATTAGCCCATTAATTAGAAATAACTTAGGATATTTTTTTGCCAAGAAATTATTTCATTAATAATTATTTCATTACTTTATCAATAACAGCTGCAATGTACAAAATCCCAAGGTTGCTATGAAGCTGGTCAATGGGAAGGAGAAGTAGCTTTGGTGAAATCGCTGACCACAAGCGACACTGTGCGGCACACACACCTAAAACATTACATGTCCCACAAGTTGTTTTTTATTTGGTGCAGGGTCAAATTCTACCAGGCTGCTCATGTCTGCCACAAAAAAAATGTAATGTGATGAAACGCTCTGCTAGTAGTACAGGACTTTGCACCACAGTGGTGAGGTCAAAAGGGCCTTCAGCTGAAATGCAAAAGGCAGCCAGCAGAAATAAATGCTAAAACCAGAAGTACTGACATCCAGCTCTGGGCCACAAATCATTAGACAGCTTTACAGCAGAAAGACAGCCACCCATATGCAAAACAAGCCTTTTTAGAATTGGCAGAATATTCCCAGGGTTCCTTAAACAGATAAATTCATTTTCAGGTTTTACTGATTTATGATCATGAAGCCATTATTGTTTTAACAGTGTACGAAAATTATGTGCAAGTGTTGCAATTATTTTGATTTCCCAATGGCAGTTCTGTAACAATCATTTTATGAATATGTTCAAAATCTCAGCATTTATTTTTCTGGCATAATCCAACTACGTGCCAACATTCTGCCTTCAGAAATTACCTTACTTTATCCCCGCCCAAAGCCCCCAGTAAGCAAGCTAGAGGTGACAATGGCAAGGAAAAACTCCCTAGAAGGAAGAAACCTTGGGAGGAACCAGACTCAAAGGGGGAGCCCATCCTCCAGGGGCTGGCAGAGGTAGTCAAATTATACCCAAAAAATTATATGTTCTGTTATTAACCTCGCTTGTCACCAAATGAAATGACTTGACCACCAAGTGCACCCATACTAAGAGTCCGTCAAGAAAATGCTTACGTTTGTGTTTCACCTCTTCCCAGCACACAGACTTTTAGCCCACATATATTAAAGTAAATTATAATAATACACTTTTTTCAGACCCAAGTAGGATACATATTTAGGGTGGCGGGCAAAACCATACCTGGTCCAAGCAAAGGCACAGGAGAGTGTTCGATGTTGGGAGGGCACAACTTGATCATTTAAATGATGCAAAGGTCTATTTTAGAGATGACAGAATCTGACTTGAGTGATTATTAAAAGAAATCAGACACTAAACTGTATACATTAAATAAACAGCCAACATGACAAAATGTAACCATACGTGTGTGCTGCTTTTTAGACCCACCATTGCAGTTAAGAGCAAACGCTTTCAGAACTTTAGTCATGTGAAAGTCTTCTCAAAGCTGGAAGAGATCATTCTTACTGTAACATTAATGGAACATCATTTCCACATTTTACATTAATGTTCTGTCAATGTCAACATAGCACTTTACTTATTTACTGTTTGCACAATGTTTAATGTCTTTGTACTTTGTTTTGCATTAAATGTTTCTCTCTTTATGCTGTGGGTGAACAGACAAACCTAAAAACTACATTTGCAGTGATGTCCAATTTACCTAATATAATCAGGGCAGCCGACAGCACTGACATTTCAGTAACAGTACATCAAATCAAAGTTTATTTATCAAATGAACAAAAATACAGCATACAGCAGTAGATGCAGACAATGAAACGAGTGCTAATTAAGCTAGTTTTCATTCCATTAATGAACAAGTAATCTGTGATGGCAATACAACATTGACAAATACAGTAGCTCGATTGTCTGGGTCAACTTGATTCGTTCATTTCTAGTTCCACGTACCACGTCAGTATCTCCAGACTGCTCTGGCCCAACATGTGTAATAAGGCATCCCATATTAAAAATGCCTGTCGAAGTCTGTGGGTAGTAATGTGGTCTTGCCCAAGATAGTCGCAGTTACACTGGCCCTATGGGAATCAAGTCGTTTCTCTCTCTGCATCTTCAGATCCAACCACTATTGCGGGGCGTTTTCTCGAGCTGACGGAATGTACTGCAGCAGCGATTTCTAAGATCCAGCTTTGTCATTGCACAAAGTACAAGTACTCTGACGACGAAATGCAGTTTGGCACCTAATCCGAAAGTGCAAAACAGTACAAAAATGCTAGAGCCAGGCTAAACAAATCGGAATTTTGTCCGTACGTATTTTTCTTCACGATTAAAGTTACGCAAAAATAAATCAAGGACCTGAACAGGACGTATAAGCGGTACGCGTTTCAGTCAGGGGAGGCTGGTTTTATGTTAAGAAAGCATAGCTTTTATTGAGCCTCTTAATACTAATTTTATTGTGCGATCGGCATTTATAATGTACAGGGCATAGCAATGTTCTCAACCTCTTCCCTTGTTCAGTTTATCTGAACCCTTCCGACACTAATGCTTTAAAGTATGCATATGTGACTTTTACTTCCCTTCTATCACTTTGCATCTTAACGTCAAACGATGGTATTCTCATCTGCAGATTAACATTTACATTCTTGACCTAAAGTGCCTTCGGTGGAAAGACGCGGAGTCACGGGATCTGCTTCCCACTCAGTTGCAGAATGGCCAGCCATGCTTTTTTGCGCTTACGGCTACACACCGCTGATTCTGAAACTTTTTTTCGGAAAACGATGTCACTACCACATCTTTAACAGGAATCGTTTGATTAAACGCCCTTTTCCTCTCTTGATAAAATGTGCTTATTTGTTAAGCTTACTCTATAGACGAGGAAATGTTGAACAAGAACAAAGTACAAACCGATGTCGAATTAAGACCAGTTGTTTTGCATAACGCGGAAGTTAAATAGATACAAATACACAATTGCAGGCCTTCCTGAAAACAGCTAACTGGATTTTATTCAGAAACAGAGCTTAAAGAAATTCGGACTGCATTTCCCCCTTAAGAAACACCTGTTACAGCAACATCTGTAGTTCTGGTTCCCACAGTTAAAGAAACTGACACACAACAAATACCAAACAATCAAAAGCCTGAGAAACGTGGTACTTTTTTACTACAAAGAAGGACTTTAAATGCAAACAATGTAAATAGTTTCCAAGAATATCACTTACTCCAAATCCCATTTTCCGGCTTTGTGTAAATCTTCAGAAATATCTAAATCCCACTGAGTTAAGATATAACTAAATTAAAATCGCGTGAACTTTACTGCCTCTGACTGAGCCCCATTCACACGTGTCACAAACACACACACAAAAAAATCCCCTTGTCTTAAGCGGCGATTCAAAAGCTTTTATACCAGGTTCCTCCTCCGGTGACGTATGCTCCTTTTGCCATGGTAACAGAAAAAAATAGGAGGAGTGTGCAGTATGGTTCAGGTCATTATACCGAGGCTTTATTAATTAAGTGCCACTAATTAACTAAGTGTATTGGATTTTCAGTCTTTTATGCTTACGGCATAAAAATTAGTAATCAGAATCAAATTGTAAAGTATGGTTTTCTGCGTATTTCCTCTGAAAATAATAGAAATCGACTTAACCATATATATATATATATATATATATATATATATATATATAGTATGTGTGTTCTTATTCATTTTCATTATAATCATCCCCTCAATTAATGGCTTAGCCCTCCTTGTAATCCATCAGCTCCTGGGGAATGTTATTTTTACTTTTTAAAAGAAATATATATAAGCTATGGAGTATCTGAATAAAGTAATTTGGCAAAATGTTCGACAAATGTCGAACTTATGGACAGATAGGACTGTACAGGCAGACGACATGAACAGCGGCGACGTGTCTCGCTGAAACATCTTTAAAGTTACAGACCTTAAAAATCAAACATGATGAAACTGATTAAATAGGTGTGCATCCAAAAAATAATTCTCCTATTGCAATAGTAATCTGTTTGACCTTGACAACATGAATGAAAGGTGATCTAACATTTTTTACTAATAAATAATTAACTATTTAAGTCAGTGTCTAGAACCCTCCCTCCATGGTCCCATCTACAAGAATGCATTTTATTAACATGCTAGTTTCTGCAGTATTGACACTGTTCACACTTCGTTACATCTTTCCTTTTTACTTTTCTATTTTTCCCATTTTGTCATTTTAGCGTTGGATGTGAAAAGTTACTAGCATTTTGAGAATCTTTATGGTAGAAACCTATGTCTGTTCCACTCATATGCATAAGTGAAATATTAAAGTTGGTTACTTCGTAACCTATTTTCTTTTTCATTGTCTCCCCACATTTTTCGTAAAAAAAAAAAAACGTGTCTTAAGGTAAACTTCAGCCAGCTATAGGCAATGCTTGACCTCTGACCTCTTTCCAAAAATTTGGCAAGCACTGGTCCTCATGGTAAGTGCAAAATATATACAATTTTTTCTTGTAGAAGTTTTCATTGTAGGCTTGCATGGCCAACAAAAAGATTACCTGAAAGCTCTTTGAAATTCTTGTTTGCTGTTATTTATATAATTCCTTTTCTGGCACATTTGTCTTAGAAAGCAGTTAAATTAATATATAGTATGACAGTACAAATAGCATCGTAGCATTATTTATATGATGTAAAAATATCAAGTTACTGTGAAAGGATACACAGGGCTACAGAGCTTTGAAAAAACTCAGGGGAGGAATATATACAATGGTATAGAACCTTTCGACGTCACCAAACCTCGAGACATGCTAGCTTTCTGAACAGATTAAGAAAAAATGTGTGCAAAATTACGAAAGGTGAGTTGAAAGCCAGTTCATGAAGATTACAATTCTCCTTACATCAATTTTGACCAAGTCAGAGATAAAAAAAAACATCTGAACACTATTGCTCTGATGAAATCTGAAGGACCATTTTGGTCATAAGCACATGGCCAAGGGAAGTCATTTTGTTAAAATCCTTAGACTTTTATTTTTCTTCCACTCAATTTTCCAACACAGTGAAGAGTCACCAGTTCTGAATATGAAATGTGAGTCTAAGAATATCACTCTTTTTGTAAGTGGTTCCTAGAATTTTGTTGCCACTGAAACTATGATGATATGTCCGCTTAAAGTATAGTACTGTACTGCTAGGGTTTCAATATGTTCAGCGCCATCTGCTGGGACACAAGTAGCACATTAGTAAATATATGCTGTATATTCTTTTGCATGTCCTGAATAGTAGATAAAGGGATGACCTGCAGTATATGTTTACACCTCTTTCTGTTAAGATAATTGTATTGTTTATTTCACATTTTTATGATTGACTGTGCAGTGTTTTTACAATGAGGAGTGCGTGGAGAATGACAGTTCTCCTTGTAACATGAGTGTGGTATGGTGACATGCATTATGTTAAATTCAGAATTGTTAAGTCAGCAGACAGCCTCAAAGTGAGAGAGGTCATAAAATATGTAAGCAGGCACATTAAGTACACTGCACATAGTGCATTGAAAGGTATGTAGCGTAACAATGGTACACAGTGTGCTGAAGCACACAGAGACTCTGTCTGGCTGATCAGGAATGGCGGCTACTCTCTGACCATGTGTGCGGGGGCACCACCCTCCGTCTGGAGAGTTTTTCATTTTTTACCATCAGCAATTTATGACCCCATTGTTTCTGACAAAAGACAAATGTACTGCACTGACACAGGCCCAGTGTTTCAGTTTGAGTAGGAAGTGCCGTGAAGTGGGCGGGTGGAGGTTAAGCAAAGGAAACAGTCATAACTTGCAGCTATTGTCTTCTGTGCCAAACAGAACACGGGAAAATGTTAACTATAAAGCTTTAGATCTGAACTTATAATGCTTCAACAGATATTAATTTTTCATTTTAAAGGGGGGAAAACTGCAATCTGTGTTAGTTGACTATCCGTTACGGGTTTTTATTTGTGCCAAAAATATACCAACATGCACAGTCTGTGTTGACTGAACATGTAACAAAACTTTCTGCATATAAAAAAATCTGCATCTATTTAAGTTTGAATTGATCTTCAGCTGTGACAAAACTATTTTGACAGTGAGATTGACTGTTGATTGTTCACCTTACAAAAGATTTGTCTATGTCAATTCAATTTTAAACTGTACTTCTGTCACCTTAGCACTCCCTATCGTTTTACTGCTGTATTGCATGTCGACCAAATACAGCAGGACTGTGTTGTTTTGCATATCATCTTGATGTGTCGTTTTCCGCACTGTTTGACTGCATTATCCTGCATGTAATCCTGCTTAATCATTCTCCCTGTCCTTGACAGAGTTGTTGAATATCAAAAGTGTAACTGTTTGAAGTGCCTTTGTACAATGCACCGTGATTCTGCAATAATACAAAAACTTTTCAAAAGGCAACCTAGCTACAACACGTTGAAGGTTTTATTTTTTTTAGTTTGATTTAATTGATTTAATTTTAATTTGACCAAATCTGGAAGTTGTGTGTAGGGATATTGAGTGTGCCACTTTTCTGCTTGAAGTTCAAGACAACATGCAGAACAGTACAGTCAAACAAAACATCAAAAAAATATGCTTAACGATGCAATCAAACAACACGGAAAATGACACATCAAGACGACATACAGAACAACAGTCAACAAGTTAAATGACAGGGAGGACGACACATCAGTACGACATTCACATTAACACAGTCAGACGACACATCAGAACAACATGTATAATGACAAGGACAAGGAGAATGACACAACAAGATGACATGCAGAACAACACAGTCAGGGCGCATGACATATTCGGTCAACATGCAGTACAACAGTCAAATGACAGGCAGTGCTTAGACGGTTCAAAGTTGAACAGACGCAGAAAAAATGTTTTGTTACATGTTACGGTCAACATAGACAGTGTGCATGTCAACATATTTTTGGCACAAATTGAACCCCAAAATTTCACATTTAGAAATGTCTCCCAAAGCGAAGTGAAACAGACCATCAATACAGTCGTAACTGTGGGCCTGTTTGTGTGAGCTCTTCTTTAGGTTTCTTGACTGCCTGATTTCTTTGAAACCTTTTTCTTTTCGTCGTCCCTGCTGCCAGCATATTCCTGAAAAATAGAACTGATCTGCTCTTTCAGAAAAATCAAGAAAAAAACTCAATATAAATCTTTTTTTTTAACTGTTTATTTATGCCAATTTTTAACCTGAGAACAAACAGAAAGCGGCTTCAATATCTAAGCACCAAAGCGGGGAAGCAAAGGGGAAAAAAGGAAGGGCAATGTAATGATAAGATACTGGGCTAGTAATGTCTAGTTGCAGTGTTTGGTAAGTGGTTGTTGATTCCTGAGGGAGCGCAGGGGGAAGCTGAAGGTGAGGTGCCTGGTAATAGGCATGTTAAGTTGGCTACTGAATATATATTATATATTAAGTAAAGTAAGACTTCTTTTCAGTCCTTAGCGGTTATTCAGCCCAGAAATAATAACATGACAGGGAGAACATGAGGTCATAGGGAAGACAAAAAAAAAGGCAGGTATGCCTCATATAAAAGAATGCATTATGAAGAATCTGTCTCCTTTGCTAAATAAACAAATAATGTTTTCCACTGTTTTTTTCCTAGCTCCTTTTGGAGCCATATGGAATAGGTAATCTGTTCTAAAATATGTAGGTGTTTAATAATGTTCATAAAGTGGTTAATGGTAGGGCGTTCTTTTGAAGTCAGTGTTTCATAATGGCTTTCTTACTAGCTGCTAGAAAGATATTTAAAAGATAGGTATCATCTGCACTCTGTCCATCAGGGGTATGCCCAAGGTAGAGGGATGTGAACATTGTACTAATAGTAAAACCCAAAATTTTTGAGATAATGACTACAATATCTTTCCAGAAGGTTTGGATTTAGGGGCAAAACCAAAAAACATGGGCATGGTCAGTCATGATGTCTCCACATTCCCTCCAGCATCACAGTTTATTGCCAGTTTGTTTAGACTTCTGTTTGGGGATTATAAAAAACAAGTCAAGTTTTTACAGTAAAGGTCCCTCCAGGTCCAAGAATTGGTAGAAGATGACAGTATTTCCCAATGCAGACTGACATAAGGGGAGTGGGGATGGGGCGATGGCACATCTCATGCTGCGTTCTGGGATTTCACATGCAGTCAAGCATTAAAGATTCACTCTCGCAAATGTGCAATGAGTCATAACTTCTGCATCAGCAAGGTGGGTTTCCTGCCAGAATGCAATGTTTGTCCTCTCCTTTCTAATTTTTGCAATCATTTTTCCCCTTTTGATTGGATTATTCAGGCCATTTACATTTAATGAAAGTATGATATAGTATTGAAATTGCATTGATTGTAATTTCAAAATGATGTACTTGCGATTTACCTGACCTCAAAAGACGAACAAACTGGGATAAAGTAAAAGAGCCCAAAGAACTATGGTACAGAACAGGGAACTGTTATTTAAGAATAAAGGTAACATTTCACCTTACACAAGTAATATTGTAAGAAAAAAGAATTACAATACCGTAAAAAAAGAAAAAGTCTTGTAGCTGTCAGTGTATAATATGTAGTCTATAATAAATATCAGCCTTCCACCATACATCATAATATGATAAAATCAAACATGAGAAAAATAAAGAAAAGACTGGGTGGGCACTGCAGAGTCCAGCACACCTGTTCCAACACGATAGAAAAAAACGCATTTGAGTCCAGAAAAAAGTGTCACCGTTATTGTTATCTGGAAATGGGAATTTTAGTAGACTTGCTCACTCTGTCGCCGCTGTGGCTACAGTATTCCCCCAGCTTCTCCCTGACCTGCTGCTGGAACCGCTCCTTGTCTCCACCGCGCCAAGTCTCAGTGGTCTTCCACGGTAGAATACGGGCCAGCATTTCCTCTGATATATCCCTGCCTTTTTGCCCACGAGTGATTTCCCCCACAGTGAATCCTCATTTTTGCATATCTTCTGCTGTTTATGTTGCGCTGTTGTACGTGACGGTATCTGTCTCAAAGAAAACGTGCATTTTGGTAGAGTCTGGAAGCGCATTCCATTTTCCTTCAGCACCTTCTTGACGGATATATATTCCCTTCTCTTGTTCTGCACATCTGTTGCATAGTCAACTTGTTTATTTCAGACACAAAGAGTCTTCTTCCAGGCGGCAAGGAGAGCTTTCTCTTTAACTGGGAACTGGAGGAACTGGGCCACCATGGAGTGCAGTAGGGCACCTTTAGGTGGTTTTGGCGCCAGAGCATGGTGGGCGCGTTCTATCCCCAGGTCACTGCCCTCATTCAGGCCAACATCGGTTCCCAGTTACAACTTTATAAAGTTTTCAATGAATGTCACTGCGGAGGATCCCTAGGCACCTTCTGGAAAACCATAGATTCTGATGTTATTGCATGTGGACGGCCCTTCTAATTCGGACAGTTTATCCTGCATTTTTTTGTTGGTTACTAAGCAGCTGGGCATATTCTTAACTACAATGTCCCATTCTTCCATGTCAGTCATGCTGTCCTCTATTACTTCAATGCGATTAAGTGCATCGTCTATCTGACATGTTGTCTCTTGCAATTTACAGTTCACTTCCAATCTGAATTCGTCCATTTGTTTTTTTATGTCCTCCCAAAAACACGTGTGGAAGTCTCTTTTTAGCTCAGCCTGGAGCAATGCCATAGCCATAGTCACATTTCATGCACCCCTTTGCGGATTGAGTCCAAATTTTCGTTTTGTCTATGGCCTCCATCTTTCCCAGTCAGGATTTCACTCGCTGAAACTCGGCTCTCGTTCGGAAGTGTAACGTAACACGGGTCCTCTTTACTTTATCCCCACTCATTATTACATGCTAATTTGAATGGGTAAAGATACTTGAATTTGGGTGAAATTTAAGGCTGATACTGGAGCTCTGCAGCTAAACTGGAATACCCTGTAGTGCACCACCGGAAGCTCCCA
The DNA here is from genome assembly GCA_011763525.2 of Mormyrus iriodes. Taxonomy (NCBI): domain Eukaryota; kingdom Metazoa; phylum Chordata; class Actinopteri; order Osteoglossiformes; family Mormyridae; genus Mormyrus; species Mormyrus iriodes. The sequence goes on from JAAGVU020000035.1 coordinate 418,634, forward strand.
ATACTCAATATAAATCTAAAGATTAATATATCTTTTATTTTTCACGTGGCACTTACTTCACCAGTGTCTTTACCTATCTATTTTTTCTTTTATTGTGCACATTTCTGCTGTTCCAGCTTCACAGATTCCTTTTCAGAGCAGTGCTGGCCATTTACATTAGAATACTGAGTTTGCACAAATAGGAAGTGCAAAGGAGCCTCTGCTTTCTCTTACCAGGAAAACAGACATATGACCCATAATTTGAAACTTTCTTGTTAAACATTAGTATGACTGTGACCACAGAGACACTCAGCACAAGGACAAATGTGAGTACTGACATCAGTTTATAGGAATTGTTTTGTTTTTTTTTGAGGTGAGGTAAACTTGCATGGCTATACACAACATTACTAAAAGCATATAATTGCTATTTTTCTCTTAAATAACAAACAGCTACATTGATTCTGGGTACAGGAATCCCATAATATCAGGTTTGGTGAAGGATGAATGTTTTTATTCTACCCATAAACACTAATTTGAGGTTGACACGAGGGATTTGGTGGTGCTTTGAGGATTATTTAATGAAGACAAATGGTGCCTTCTTTGAGCAGTAAAGGAGAGACTAGGAAAATCTCGATTAAAGTGGATAATAAGAAAATCACTCCCTCTTCTCCTTCCTCACAACTAGGGGACATTAGCCCATGTCCCCCCCAGATGGACCATATGGAGTTCTGGTCTCTGTTAACATGGCAACAGCTAATAAGCACAGTTTACCAGGTATTGCAGAGTGTATATCCACAGAAATAGGGCTTTACTCAGGAATACGTGCATCCTTTACTGAACTAACTCTCAGTATTTATCATTTGCATAAAATATGTTGTTCTCCAAATCCTGTGTTCACTCATGGTATTATGTAATAACAGTGTTCATTTCAAATTATTGCAGAACCGGTTTTGGTGAATGAACGTGGAAGCAGCAGAGTGATGTCTTCCACACTGATCAGATCATTGCCTTAGTGGTACACTGCAGGTAGTATGCTGGTTACAAGCTGAAGTTCCGAAAAGGTTCCCAGTGAATAATTGTTCTTGTAAACTATCCAAGGAGACAAACTCATAAAAATTCATAAGCTGCTAGGATAAAATATTCGACTAAGGACCTAAATGTAAGGTGCTGTCTCATTCAACACACTGTCTGTATTTATGAATATATTTACGTATGTATTAACATATGTTAACTTCCTGGCAGAATTTAATGAACTCCTAACTGTTTTTTCATCTCCCTGCTCTTCCATTATTGTTCTTGGTGATT